>CAJNDT010001669.1:720254-962371 GCA_905221615.1 Symbiodinium sp. CCMP2592 | reverse complement strand
TATAGATCCCTTTAAAGGAGCCCTTATAGAACCCTTTAGATCCCTTTAAAGGAGCCCTTATAGAACTCTTATAGATCCCTTTAAAGGAGCCCTTATAGAACTCTTAAAAATCCCTTTAAAGGAGCCCTTATAGAACCCTTATAGATCCCTTTAAAGGAGCCCTTATAGATCCCTTTAAAGGAGCCCTTATAGAACTTGGAAAGATCCCTTTAAAGGAGCCCTTATAGAACCCTTATAGATCCCTTTAAAGGAGCCCTTATAGAACTCTTATAGATCCCTTTAAAGGAGCCCTTATAGAACCCTTATAGATCCCTTTAAAGGAGCCCTTATAGAACTCTTATAGATCCCTTTAAAGGAGCCCTTATAGAACTCTTATAGATCCCTTTAAAGGAGCCCTTATAGAACCCTTACAGATCCCTTTAAAGGAGCCCTTATAGAACCCTTATAGATCCCTTTAAAGGAGCCCTTCTAGAACTCTTATAGATCCCTTTAAAGGAGCCCTTATAGAACCCTTATAGATCCCTTTAAAGGAGCCCTTATAGAACTCTTATAGATTCCTTTGAAGGAGCCCTTATAGAACCCTTATAGATCCCTTTAAAGCTGGCAGACGCTGCCTGGGTTTTATAGGGTTTATGGGGTAGATCGTCGTTATACGTTTCAAGTGTATGTACCGTTGCGCGCTGTGCGTTCTGCGCCCTCCCCCCCAAGGCTCAAGGCCCAAGCCGTTCCAGGGGGATGACCAAATGGAGGGAAACCAGTGGGGTGGGTCAGGGGTGTCAAGAAGGGGCGGGGTGGGGGGGGGGAGGGGGCGTGGAATGTATATTTAATGCAGCCCCTGATACAAGCAAAAACTTGCAGGGCCCGGCACTTGGAGGAGATCGTGGGGCTGAGTAAGTACGGTTCTGCACCTGAATTCGGGCTAGAAGTACTTATACTAGGGTGTATATAGGGCTTAGGGTACTTAGCGTATGTAGGGTTTAGAGTTCGGGCCAGGACCCGACGGGTCCAAGCAGCCCTTACTTGCGGTTCTTGGTACAGGCAAAGGCCCAAAAGTCCTAGAATGAGGAATACTTGCACCCTTAGGGGAAATCCTTATAGCTGTACTTCTCTTTAGGTCTACAAGGCTTATGTAGAAGGTCAGTGCATTGAGTTCAAGATTTGAGCCTGTAGGCTTCACCAAGAACGGCCAAAAGGGAGTGCCAAAGTGCACTGCCAAGGCGCTCCAAGAGTGAAGGCACCACGGCCGACACAAAGAGCAGCCTGCTCGATTTAGGGTTTGGGGTGTAGGGGAGGTGCTTAGGGCGCAACCGGTAAGTATGTCATGGGATATGTGTCCCAGACAGAACTACTTTCCTGAAAGCCTTCTGTTATGCCATGTTTCTGCTATATCTACTTATAAGAACCTTCCTTAGGGCTTGTACATCGTGTGAGCTGTGAGCTAATGTCGGCCCCTGCTGACCACACCCTCTTCTGACCCCAAAAGACATGATATGAACATAACAGCCGGAGGACATCAACTAATTGGGCTCGAATAGGCCATATGTTGATAAAACTTTCTGGATAGACTATGCAGAAACATTCTTATACCGAGGATTCACCCCTTTATATTACATCCTGACCCAAAGGCTCGGGCTGCGTGAACCGTTCCAGTACTCACAATCGAAAGCAGGGATCCTCACATAGAAGGCAAACTAACGAAGAAACCCTGGACCCTGCATATATGCCAGGTACCTCGAAAGCAAATAGAACCCAGTATAGAACCCGGAACGAAAGTGGAATCCTTTTAGCAAGAACCTGGAACCACTCACTACCGCTGAACCTTCCAACCCGAAGTACAGCACCCTCGAACCAGAAAACCTAATCTCTACACCCCAATAATCCTAAGCCCAAAGAGTAGTTTCGGCTACCACCACTCTTCGTTGTCATCTACAGTGTTCATGGACACCGGCCCAGCGCTACAAGGTTTAGGGCATTAGGGTTTTGAGGTTGAGTGTCTAGGGGTTCACGGTTGAGGGTCTCGGGGTTTACGGTATTAAGGTTTAGTTTACTTTCTAGAGTTGCAGGGTTCCGGGACGGCGCATTTGGGTTTTTTGGGTTGAGCGTTCTGGAAGGTAGGGTTTAGGGCTTACAACTTTAGACCCGTACCTGTACGCCTTCCCCTGTGCAATGCGCCTAAAACCAAACTAAGGATGCATGGATTGTACTTTAAGCACATCTTATGTAACATATACTGCTTAAGGCCGATAGAATTCTATGGAGGTACTCCCTCTCTCTCTCTCTGTATATATATATATATATATATATGCTCACCCCCCCCCCCCCCATGACAGACCGTCGTGGGGAAGGGGAAGGGTGGCGTGCGTCCCCAGGCAGGATCTGTCAACGGATAGGCGACAGACACTTCTCCCAAACTCAATTCCAAAATGTTCTTTTAGATGGTTTGCAATTTTTGGAAATTTCTTCACACGCATGCAGTGCTCCTAGTCCCAATCTTAATCTCAATTCTGCTCTTCGTACCACTATTACTGTTTGTAGATCTTAATGCTTGTATCAGTGTTAGCATTAGTATTAGTTTTGTGGTAGTATTGATATTAGGATGTTTAGTATGAGTAATAGTATTCGAATTAGTATTACTCTTAGTATTAGCATTAAGTATGTGTATTGATGTTAATAGTAGTAGTCGTCGTACTAGCAATAGTTGTCGCACAGCAGTAGTAGTGGTAGCATTAGTATTGGTATTTGTATTAGTATTAGAATGAGTATTAGTATTAGTATTAGTGACTAGTATGAGTATCAGTATTAGTTTTAGTATTAAGTATGTGTACTAGTAGTAGTAGTAGTAGTCGTCGTAGTAGTAGCAGTAGTAGTAGCAGCAGTAGTGGTGACATTAGTATTGGTATGAGTATGAGTATTAGAATTAGTAGCTAGTATTAGTACTAGTATTAGTGTTAGGATTAATATGTATTGTTCTTGGTTCTATTCTTAGTACTGCTGTCATTGTTTGTAGTAGTCCTAATCCTGGTATCAGTGTTCATATGAGTAATAGTTTTGTGGTAGTATTGATATTAGGATGGGTATTGCTTTAGTACTAGTATTGGTATTGGTATTTAGTATTAGTATTAGCATCAGTATTAGTATTAGTATTGAATAAAAGTATACATATCAATAATAGTAAATATGAACTCGTGATTATGTTCGTGCTGGTGTTAGTGCCAGTGTCGATGTCAATGTCAGTAATAGTACTCGTGTTAGTATTAGTATCAGTCTGAATGCTGGTTTTAGTATCTGTTTATTATTCACAGAAGTGCTGGTATTAGTATCAGTAATAGAAATAGTTTTGATATGTGAATATACTGATTGATTCGTACATTTTGAGCTTAATATAATAATACAGTAATGTATTCGAACAATAGTATATTTGCAGAGTTGAAGATTGCGCGAATATATTAGTACGTTGGTGCATGAGTACATTAGTATATTGGTGTATCATGATATTCGTATGTTAACGTAGTAGTATATTAGTATATTATTATAGTGGTCTATTACTACATTTACTATATTCGTATTTTCCCTAATAGCTTATAGGTATATCAATATGTTGGCATAATGGCATGTGAACATGTCAGTGTACTTGCCTTTTACAGTATTCGTATATTAGTACACTAGCATATTTAGTGATAATTAGTGTTGATGCCAGTGCCAATGTCGATGTCAGTTTTAATCAGTCTTAATGATGAATTTAACATCAGTGTAATATTCGCGGACGTGCTAGTATGCGTATCAATACTATAATTAGTTTTGATATATTAGTATACTGATAGATTATATAAACAGCTTAGTATACCAACACATTATAATGTATTCGAACAGTAATATGTTTGTATACCTGCATGTTTGTATGCTCTTAGTATATTAATGCATGCGTACGTTCGTGCATGAGTACATTAGTATATTGGTGTGCTATTATCTTCGATTATTAACATATTAGTGTATGAGTATCCTGGTATGCTACTTCATTTATCATATTCGTATATTATCTAACAACTTTTTTGGTATATCCATATGTTAGTATACCATTGCCATGTGTCAGTGTACTTGCATATTACAGTATTCGTGTCTTAGCAAGTTAGCATATCAATACAGTATAATCAGACGTTAACAAGTAGTATATTGTCACGTTGGAAACTGGGTATATGACAAATTAAATACGAATATACTACGTTAGTACACGAATGCATTGATATATTTGCTTTTCAGATAGTGGTATGTATATCTGCGGACATTAATATACGCAGGTGTCTGTTAGTATTGGCATTAATATCAATATGAATATGACTATTGGTAGGCGTAGGAGTATTAATGTTAATAATAGAATTAGTAATGTGCATATTCGAAATGAAAGCATTAATATACATGTCAACGTTAGTGTTAAAAGCACTACACAGTAATCTTACTTGAGTCATATATAGAGCAGATTCCAGCATTTCCAAAATTTCCAAAATTTCCAAAATTCCTAACTTTCCGGATTTCCAAAATTTCCAAAATTTCCAAAATTTCTTTCCAAAATTTCCAAAATTTCCAAACTTTCCAAAATTTCCAAAAAAAAAGTCCGCCCTTATGTTTTGGAAAAATCCTGTCGACTAGGTCGGGAAATTTTGGAAATTTTGGAAATTTTTTGGAAATCTGGAAAGTTAGGGGAGAGAATTTTGGAAATTTTGGAAATGCTGGAATCTGCTCTATATATGACTCAAGTAAGATTACTGTGTAGTGCTTACTATGTAGTGTGTCAGCACAACCCTCATCCATACACGCTCTGTAATTCCTTTCTTGGTAGGACACCCGCGCGCCTTATCGTGCTGCTTTCTGGTCTCAGTCTTTTGGTGGTTCCAGGGATACGTTCGGAGGGCTCACACTCGATACTCCGGAAAAAGCACGAACACGCCGGTGGGAGCGATGTTTTAAAGGGGATGGTCTGTCATGGGGGGGGGTGACCATATATATATATATATATATATATGTGTTGTTCTTTTACATGTGTATCTATCTATATATATATACATATACCTTCACGAAAACCTCTAAACACTCCTGCAATTCAATACTTAAGGAATAAGTACTCTTGCTTCGGGTGTTATGAAGGTCTTCGGGTCTCTCTCTACAAGCATGTCATGGTGCTACCCTTGAAGCTGGCACCACGCAGATGTGAGCTTTTTCATGTTCCTTAGGGTCAAATTTTGGTATAGGGTAGTTAGAGTTGACGGTTTAGAGCGTTGATGGCTCAGCCTTAAGGGAGACCCCACGTGCATCGTGTTTAAACCCACTTACTACAAGTTCCATGCACTCGTGAACCAAAGACGGCCCTCCTGACCTGTCGTAGAGCTGCTTGCGCCAGTCGGGTCCTGAACTTGAATCTGCAGTTTAGTTCGAAAGGGTTCTGCTTCAGTGAGGCTTTTGGCTTCGGGTTTTGGCTTAGAGGTAAATATTTCGGTTTGGGGCTGAAGGCTTAGGTTCGCGGCTCCAAATCATCGACCGTTCAATCCTCGTTACTGCGGACACTTACTTGGAGTGTCACGGGACTTTGTAAGTAAGTTTATGAGCACGCAAAGTAGATATAACTACAGCTACGTACGTTACTTATATCAATTAATTACTAAGTCCCATGTTGCTAAGTCCCATAGTCCCAAGACCCTGTAAGTAGGTTTTGGGGAGCCCCGACCTGCTGCATTGCTCAAGGCACTGTGAGGCAAGCCTAAACCCGGACCCTGCCACCTTTGTCCCAAAGCCGAAGTGGCAACTCCACCTTCTAAGGCATCTGAAGCCTAAGCAGTATACATGCCACGGAAACTCGCGAACATCCAGGTAGGGGCACGGCTGCTTGGCAAACTCGAAATCCAAGTCGGTCTGCTCCTGACAAGATGTGGGTCTCGTAACGCTTCTTTTGTTGGGATCCTATCATCAGGATTGTGTGCTACTTAGGGTGCTGTGAGCCTAAACCGCAAAACCTAAACCCATCTAACTCCCAAAACTCCGAAACTAAACACCCTAAATACCAAAAGCCTAAAACCCATAACCCCAAAACCCTAACCCTAAACCTCAAACTCATAACCCTTGCAAGCCAAAACACAAAAGACAAACTCCTGTAACCCTTATAGTTCTTTATAGTAACCCTTACAGATCCCTTAAGGGTTCCTTTAAGGGTCCTAAACCCCAAACCCCGAACCCCGTAAAACTCCTAGAGAACCCTTCAGAACCTCGATAGAACCCTTTAGGTCACTTAAAGGAACCCTAAAACCCTAGACCCAAGAGTATCCTAGGAATAAAAAGGGTGCCCATTTTGGTTTAAAGGGGCTTATAAGGGAACCCGAACCCTCAAAAAAGGGAATAAGGGCCTACTCCAGGTCCTAGAAACCCTAAACTCCAAAACTTCTTGCTTCCACGGGGCGGGACGGCGCTGCACGCGAAGTGTCACCGGCTTCGCGGAGCTCAGAAGCCTGGCAACCTCGAGAAAAGCTTCTTTAAGGGTATCGGGATTACTGTAAGGGTTTAGGGTTTAGAGTTTTAAGCTTTTAAGGTTTAGGGCTTATAGGGTTTAGGGTTTGGCGGGGTTACTGTAAGGGTTTAGGGTTTACGGGTATAGGGTTTAGCCTACAGCTCAACTTTAAGAGGGCCTGGGGCTCAGGATGAAGGAGCAGCCTGAATAGTTAAAAGAGGGTGTGGAGGGGGGGTATGTGATACCATCGTTACACTACGGAAACTCAGAAAAGTAGGGTAGTTGTGGAAGCACCTACATTACTTGCAGGGCTCCTTTATAGGCTCCTGCGAAGGAGCCCTCAAAAAGAACCTTTAAAACTTAAACCCTTTAACTCTTGAGCCCTTAACATCCTAAAACCCTAAACCCTGCGACACTTCAAGGAGCCAGCAAAGGGATCCTTTCATGATTCTATGCCTGCAGTTCGTGTGGCCTTCGATTCTAAGCTTGTTCTTCTCAGGATTCAATTAGGGTTACACGCTTGGGCCTAGAGTTCAGGCTTTAGACCCTAGCTGCCCTAGCTAGTAGGGTTCAGGGTCTGGGTTTTGTGTCAGAGGACGAACCTCAGAAGCAAACACACAGATGCCACCGGGTGTGAGCACGAGTCATGAAGACTTCAAAGCGAGACTACTATGTGCCAGCAAAAGGCTGCCTCGAAACGACCGCGTCAGAGGCTTAAGGTCACGTGGACAGAGCCATCAAACAATGAACAGCATGAGTCAGCCCCCTCAAAGTACATGCCAGTAAATGAGTGCTTGTCAAAATTAAGGTCCCTTGTCGGGTAATTACCGTACATAATAGGCACCGTATTATATTAAGGACCCACAAAGCGACCATACTTTTGACAACCACCCAAATGCATGTGTCTTGGCCCGAAGTCCGAAACTGGTCACTGAAATCCGAACTTTTGCTGCGCACTTCATGAAACCTTCGTAGTTTTGCATGATCCATAGCAGTTAAGTTGCACCCTACAGCCACCAAATATCAAAGATCCGCCTGTCGTATCACATGCTTCATACAATATCGGCTGCCTATCTTAGTGTGGAAACAGCAGGCGTGAGCCTCTAAGGCACGGCGGTCTTCGTCGTACATGCGGTAAAGCCTCAGCGAAAGCACGGCCAAGTCAGCCAAGGAAGTTTGTACTGAAAGGCTTATGGTGATTGTTGGTAGTACTAAAAGTCAGCCGCCGGGGGCCTCCCATCACTCTCTACCCTAAACCCAGACTACGGTTGATGATATAAACCCTGCATGACCCATAATACGGAATATACCATAATTCCCATAGTTTAGGGTCATTATGGTAATGCAGGATTTATATCATCAACCGTATGTCACAGCAGTCTATACTGGTTATCTATACCCATCCGCATTCTGACATTATGTAGTCACTCGCTGTCAGGAAAGTCCACCCCGGGACATCAGGCCCCTAAAGCCTAAACCTTTAGGGTTTAGGGGTTCAGGGTTTAGGGGTTTAGGGTTCACCGAATCGAAATCAAACCCCAACCACTAGGCCCCAAACTCACAAAACCATGAGCCTCCGAACTCGAAATGTCCCAACCCTCATCAGCTCAGATTCTAACCCTTCGGCAAGGCTGTGAGTCCAAACACTCATTTTAGGGTTTAGGGTTTAGGGCTTCCGGGTTTAGGGTTCAGGGGCCTTCATATAAGTCTGCAGCAGTGTTGCTTTGAGGGTTTCGGTGGTTTGGGGTGCAGGGTTCGTCGCGGTACGGACCAGGGGAAGGAAACGAAAGTTCGATCTGGGCTTTGGTCGAAGAACCGGAGAACCACTCAGCAAGGTTTTGGCTTTGCAAATTACAGGTGAAGGGGTAAGGCATGAGGATGATATAGGCCTTAGCAATCAACATAAGGTCTGCAAGCACATCTTGCAAAACGTTTAATAAGAAGCCCTACGAAATAGTGTTTCTAATTAGAGGAGTCGACTGGGCAAGCACGACTTCGGCCTTCAGGTATTGAGGGTTTACGGCTTGGTTATAAGGGTTACTATAATAAGGGATCTATAAGGGTTACTATAAGGGATCTATAAGGGTTACTATAAGGGATCCATTCGAAACGCTCCAAAAGCAGGGCGCAGCATGTTTCTCTTGAAATCGATGTACATGGTCGGCTGCAACTGAACGCTGTGGAAAATCGCATCGGCTTCGGCTAAACAACTGAGAAAGAACTCTGCGACTTAAAGAGGGTTGAAGGGGAAATCCCTGCCTGCGGGTGCGTATAATTAGTGTGTATCTCGGAGTTCATTCAATATGCCTGAGGGTCCAGGAACCTAACAAAATAGATACTTGACCTGATACTTTAGACCCTAAACCCTAAGCCCTAAAGCCCTGAACCCGAAACTCTAAAGCCCTGAACCCTAAACCCAAAGCCCCAAATCCTGAACCCAAAACCCTAAAGCCCTGAACCCTAAACCCTAGAGCCCTAAACCCTACGCCCTACAGCCCTGAACCGCAAACTCGTAAAGCCCTGAACCCCAAACCCACGCCCTTAACCTTCGAGGGCATTCTCTTTAACCTGAGGGCCGATGGGTCTGCTATATTTCCAAATTAGGGTCCCTTCTAGGGCTCCTTGAAAAGGATCTACACAGGTTTCCATAGGGTTTTAAAAGCGGTGCTATTTCGGTTAAGGGTCCCTGTCTGTCATAGTCTAATTCTACAAGTATGATAAGGAAATGGTTTAACTCTTCATATCCCTATCCTCTTTCCAAGATCGCTTTTGTTGTTACGACTATAGGCATCATCACCATAGACTGAACATAAAATGCTAGTGCGGGTAGTAACAACAATGCTAACAACAAGCTGGTGTGTGAACTTATGGCTCATACGATTTCAGCCTTGTCGGTTTGCACAACCGCACAGTGTCAGGCACCGCTGTTCACGAAGCCCGAAATCGATGTAGAGAGCGCTAAAGCCTTGCTAGTCACTGCTAGTCTGGTCGGCAAGTGCCCGGGCAGTCGCGTTCTTCTGCTTTGCATCCGCAGGTCACCTCGCCAGTCTCTTGCAGCTACACAGTGCCGGGTGTCTTGAGTTCAGATGGTTTTTCAGACACGGATATACCGTATATTCTGCATGCGTACACACATACTGTGCGTGTATATGCATACATCTGTGTATATAAATACAATATGACATTCTATATCTGGACATATGTACATTTAGATGCATACTTTACATAAACAAATCAATAAACACACACGCACACACATATATATATATATATATAGAGAGAGAGAGAGAGAGAGAGAGAGAGAGGGAGAGAGAGAGAGAGAGAGCGGGTGTAGAGTCTGAAGAGAACGTGTCCACTGATACAGTTTCCGGTGTATTGAAGACTTGTGTTGATAAGCATTCAGACGGCAAAATAAGGCAAGCAGTGTTCACGGTGTTCCGGCTAAGTGTGTGCACGGGCCAAAGCTTTCAACTTCCTTAGCTTGAAACGGGGTTGTTGACGCAACATAGGGGCTGAATAATTTGACAGGGTGTTAGTGTTGAGGTACATTGCAAAACATCTTTGTAAGAAACCCTGAAGAATAGGGCTACTAACTGTTCAGACCCCTGCATAAGCCCCACACATCAGCAAGTTGACAGGCAAAGCAAAGACTCGGTGTGACTAGTAGGTGGTTGCTGCCGTAAGTACTTCATGAGTGGCCGACGGGGTCTAAAAGCCTGAACCCTAAACTCTAAAGCCTAAACCTTAGGTACTGCCCCACTCAGTAACAGTGGAATAATATTCATAATGCAGATATATTAGGACCTTAATAGCAGCCCTACGATAGACTGTTACTGTATGAAGGCAGTACCCAACCTAAACCATTCAGAATTCAGACACAAGGAATGCCTGCAACAAAGACTTGTGGGAAGGGGTTCGGGGTTTGAGGATTTAGGGTTTACCTTAACCCGGAATAACCTACCATTTCAGGACCTATATAAGGAAACCATAATAAGGAACCCTAAACAACTTAGGTTATTCAGGATTAAGGTAGGGTTTAAAGGGTTTTGGGGATCTGTTCCTGGGGGCTTGGTGCATTTGTCAAAGCATCCTTTGGTGCGTGCAGACTGTCTGTAGGGTTTCAGGGGTAGTTTGGGGGGAGGTTAGGGCAGGGTTTTCTGTGCAAATTGCCAGCAAACTGCGATGCCAAAGTGGAAAGCTCGATGGAGGGTTGAGGGTTAAGGGTTTAGAGTCCGACTCGCAGCCTCATGCCCTTGAAGTGCACCTGTGCAACGGAAGCAACCGGCATTTTGTCGATCGATCTATCTATCCATGTATCGGTTTCTAATGTGTATATATCTAATGCAGATGTGTGTGCATACATATATATATATATATATATGTACAGATATATGCACACACACACACACGGACAAGACTGCAGTGCAAACAACTGGTGCAAACAACTGGCTCTAAGCATTCCTGCAGCAATGTGGCCGGACATTGAGCACGCACGGACACGAGGAGATCTCCATCCTCCCAGGACATTTGGGTTCGGGTTCGGGCTTAGGGTACAGGGCTTGGGGCGTTGTAAAAGTACTTGGGTAGCATGATGAGGGAGACCCCTTCAAGGGTACCCTTTCCGAACCCCACTTCTGGCTCCCTTAGAAAGGACCTTATTGAGAGGGTCTATATCCCCGAGGGTCCCCCTAATCCTAACTCCCAGTATATACCGTAATGGTATCGTTAAGCGTTGTAGAAGCATTTGGATCTGGGGTTTGAGGCCGTCTGGGCTAAGGGTTTAGGTTGTCCGTCTTGAGGTGACGAAGCCCAGGGCAAACCAGTAGGATTCAGGCTTTCGGGTTTAGAGGTTTAGGATTTTGTGGTCCCAATTTCCTGGCTTCAGTGGTGGAAGGCTCGGGGTTTCGTACTTTGTGCCGGGTGTGGAGTTTAGAACTGGGGGGTTAGGGTTTAGGACACAGGACCCTCTTTGAACAACTAAGGCGAGCAAATAAAAGTACCGTATTGTAGGGCCCAAGTAAAATCCTAAACTCTGCAGTTTTCACCTGAACGCCTTGACATACAGCAGGTGGAGCGAATCGGCAGATTCTTAATCTTTGGGATACTTTTCTACGGCTATGGTTTTGATAACAGCAAGCACCTTGCTCTGTAGGATTCCCCGTTCCGGATCCATCTTCATGCCAGTCGCTACATAAAAGCCTCATGCCCTCAGTAAGCCTTGCATCACAATTAGCATAGAAGCGGCGTGCCAAAAGCCTTGAGCTACAAACCCACAATGACGAGGCAGCTGAGAGAAGCAATGAGCCCTTGCTATGTTTTCGTAAGTATATCCGTACAAAACTGCAACGGAAGACACCTTCCTTTTTCGGTCTCTTTGTTCTGGTTTCTTAACAAAGTTCTTGAAACGGGTAGGTTTTGGGGGACTCGAGTATGGACACACACACACACACACACATCTCTCTCCCTCTCCCTCTCTCTCTCGCTCTATCTCTCCCTCTCTCTTTCTCTCTATCTGTCTCTCTCGCTCTCTCTCTCTCTCTCTCTCTCTCTCTCTCTCTCTCTCTCTCTCTCTCTCTCTCTATATATATATATATATGTATATACACAAGTATGTAGATTTGCGTCTCGTTTGTGGGAAAAGGCACCCAACGAAGCTGTCTCTTTCTTTGTCCCATCCTTCAAGGCACCAAGAATCAGCTTGCATCAAGGGAAACCCAAACCCTCTGATGAAGGGCTCAGTTTTGAGACTAAACCCACAAGGGCTTCTGTAAAGGAACTCTAGGGATTGTTTCATTCGGTCTTTTGTAGCATACTCTTTATATCCTAAATAGGTTTGTGCTCCATGTGGGTGGTTGTCAAAATTATGGTCCCTTTCTCGGTACCCTAAATAATAAGTGCCGTATTATAATAGGGACCCAAAAGGGACCCTAATTTCGACAACCACCCATGTGTACTTGTGCGATGTTACTCCAAGCTGCCGTTCGCGGGAAGCATAAGTCACCGCCTGAGCCGGGGTTTACTCGAGGGCCCTTAGGGATTAAGAGAAAAACAGACACACACACACACACACGCGCACACACCCAGCACCACCGAGAAAAGCATACAAAGTAGAATACATAGGGTTCCTTTAAAGGCTTCTTAACAAGGGTCCTATTAAGGTTTAGGGTTTAATTAGGGTTCAGGGTTTAGGGTTTAGGTTTTCAAGGCTCGCAGGTTTAGTGTTTAGGGCTTGGGGATTATGGTTTTCAAGTCGGGGAAAGGTCTCGGGGTTTAGGACTTAAGGTGTCGGCGTGCAGGATTTGTGAGTTTTCGGGCTAGGGTGTTTCAGAAGTTTCGGGTTTTCGGGTTTTGGGTTTTGGGGTCTGGGCTTGGGCGTATTTTTCGGTTCATGAATCAAGGTTTTGGGGTTCAGAGCTTCGGGGTTCGGGTCTAGCACCTGCAAGGTCTCACTAGTCCGTTCTTAATAGCAGATTCAATGACTGCAGGAACTGTTCCTCACACGCTAAATCCTACACCTAATAAAGGGGCCTTAATAATCAGAGTAGGGTTTTGGAGTCTACTATACTCGAGTTATAATTCAGAACCCCCCTTCAAAACAGTATAGGCTAGGAAATTTTTTAGGCCCCTATAGTACTGCATCTCCCGGTCTATACACTGACAAGCGACGTGCATGAGTGATTATGGATTCTGCCTGCCATGGCACCAGGAACAGTGGACCGAAACATCGAGGAGAGTGACTTTTATTACAAGTTTAATCGAAGCAGTCAGGAGGGCTTCCGAATCCGCCGATTGTCGTTGAAATGTGTGGACCTGTTGCGTTCGTGCCAGCTGCAAAGTTCGAAGCTCTCATGTCTTATCGTGTACTTGTGGTTGCTTTCGCCGTGGCGTGGTGTTGGCACAGCAGGCGCTGGCGCTGGTTTTGGCAGTGGTGCTGGTGGTGGTGGTCGTCTGGAGGAGGCTGCTGGTGGTAGGGCGGGTGCTCCTGGAAGCAGAGGGGATGGTGGCGGGTTGGTGTTGTGTTGTGGGTGTCGGTCCCGTTTCTGGTGGTCGGTGGCACTTTTGCTGGTCGTCTTGCTTGTTGTCGCGGTTGATGATTCGAGGTGACGAATACTGCCTATGCCGCTACTATGGGATACTTTGCTTTCGAGCTTCACCATGCTGGACACCCCAAACCGTAAATACTACTACTACTACTACTACTACTACTACTACTACTACTACTACTACTACTACTACTACTACACCTACTGCTACTTCTACTGCTACTGCTATTGCTACCGCTACTGCTACTGCTACTAACACCACGACACTACCCAACCTGCACCCCAAATCTGCGCGCCTGCCACTTCTTTGACTTCTTCGGAATCCAGGAAAGCCTGAGCTTCGAGCTCTGACGGGGTCTTCGGTACAACCAAACTTGGACTTTGTGGGTTCTCTGTGAATATATACAGACTTAAATTGATGGGTACTGCGTAGTAAAATGATACGGAAACTAAGATTTGGTGGGAACGAAACCTGATCTTGCACAGGTTTTGATGTTATTCCAGTATCGACTATACATCCTTGCACAAGCCTTTAGGAGGCTATCCCACGTCCTAGGTTTGTGTTATGGTGATTGCGACCAGTGGCAAAAGTTTCAGTCTCTCACTTAGATTTCTGGCTGATCATCCCCTCTTACTGTACGTGTACATCCGACCCTCAGGAAGTCTCCCTAAACCCTAAGCCTATTCAAAGCCGTGCAAGAATGGGCATCGTAAAAAAAAAACAGTCTGATCTCATAACCCTAAACTAATCCCAAAACCATGAATGCTTCAACCGTTTGTAGATATCTATACAAGTATGTATCTTGATGTGTGTATATATATATGTATAACTCTTTATATATATATATATATATATATATATGTGTGTGTGTATGTCGAGGTACGCACGTGCTTACATACATACATACATACATACATACATACCTACGTACATACATACATACATACAGCCAGCCAGGCAGACAGACAGACACACATACGCACATATACATATGTATGCTTTATGTAGTTCTTCATGTATATCATGTGTGTGCAATCCTGTTAAGCCCTCACTCGCATCACAAAAAGACCAAAGCCCGTTGTAAACAACATAAAGCCCTTGTAAGCGCAATCGGAATGTGAATGCATCCTGGGTCTTTTTCTCAAAACAGCAACAACCCTATCGCAGCAATAAAGATCTGTAACACGAACACTGGTTCTACATCCCTCAGAGCATCTAGGTAACTCTGACAGACATGGATATCATATACTTGAGCCCTTTCTCCTACACCTGCACGTCATTGAACCCAGACTCCGACAACAAAAACCCTAAACACTAAACCCTAGACCCCAGGACCCTCATAGAGAGGCCTTAATAATTAGAATAAGGTTTTGGGGGCCATTATACTATAATTGAAATAGAGAAACCCAAAATAGTATAGGTAATTGTTGAGGCCCCTACATTAAAGCACAACCCTAAACCCTAAACACCTAACCCTAAACCCCTAAACCCCAAAACCCTAAACCCCAGAACCCGAAAGACACAACCCCCAAAAGGCCGACATCACCACCCTGGCAGGAAGTAGCCGCGAAACACAGCCCGTAAGCCCACGCGGATGTGGGACACCCAGGCCTTTCACGCGCGGCTTGGGAGCGTCGCAGAAGATTTCACAGAGGTTGGGGTTTAAGGTTTCGTGGCTGCTTTTTTCAGCTTCCAGGATTGTGGTTGAATAGCATTGCAGCTACCTTTTGTCGTAACCCTAGTACTAAACACAGTTGAAGATGAACACCGGACTTCCAGAAAGTACGTCAGCCCGAGGGTCCCGACATGAAGGTTTCCCAGAGAACCCAATATCCCTAATTAAGCGATATACAAGAATCATAAAATTAAGGCCTTCATAATCTAGGGTGTATTCCCTAAGCACGGGGCATTAGGATCTCTGGGTTAGGGCTTTAGGAGTTTAGGGTCGTTTAGTTTAGGATTTGGAATTTAGGACAAGGGGGAAGGACCCAGGGTTTTCAAAACATGACGTGTAGGCTTCGGCTTCGTGGTTCGATAGCCAGGGCTTGGCCTTCCCGATCCCGCAAACCCTGAACTTAAATCAATAATATACATATATATATATATATAGACACATATACACATGTACACATATACATATACGTATACACAGTATTGTATAGGTACATATATATATATATATGTAGATTAGATAGGGGCCTTTATGAGCAAGGCAGGGTTTCGGGGTATGTTGCACTACATCTCTGTTTCCTAGTTCAACGACCATACAGGGGCACTCTTGATATTTTTTCCGGCACCGATATCAGCTACAAAGATCAGACCCGGTGATGTCGGGTCTTGGGCCTAAGGATTCTACGCCTTCAAAACCGCGTCTGGTGTGGGCCCTGTACTCCTCTTTAGACCTGTGAGCCCTTTGGCTCTACCTGTAGACGCCGGATTGTAGCGTGCTGGTTCCTAGTTAGGACAAGAAAAAACGATAATATACGATGTGTAATTTCCGACTTCGGCGAACACCGAGCTCGAGAGCTATGTTGGGGGGTTAAGTTTCGGATTTGGGGTTTCGGGTTACGGCTTCGGGTTGAGGTTTGGGGTAGGGACGCGGTTAGGGGTTTAGGGCTTGGCTGTAGGCCCTCTCTTCCCAAGGGCTAGGGTAGGGATGCCAGCGTAGCGCAAGGCAAAGGCGAATAAGTGAATGAGATGGTTCTCCAGTAGGAACGTCGCTGCGCTGCCCTGAAAACCGACATCAAGCCAAAACATCAGGAACTGGGCATATCTTCGTTAAATTGAACAGCACTCAAAAAAACAACGCAAAACCACAAACACTACATCTAAAAGGCTGAAAGCCCTCCTGACCCAGTGCACCTAGCACGAAGTTCCCGGTTGCCAGGCCATCATACCATTTACCTGGTACCGAAGCGGATTTTACAGATTCAGGGCTTTAGGGATCCAGAGTTTCCAATTTGTCAGTTTTAGGGTGTACCTAGATACCAATGTACCTTTAAAGAAGAGATATGATGCTAATTATTTGGTGCACGTAACTTGTTTTCCGGTACCTTGGTTAGTCTAGGTACGATGTAGGGCTTCCGGACCCTAAAACCTAAAACTTTAAACCCTGAACCCTAAACCCTAAACTAAACCCTAAGCCTTGAGGAAAGCCAGGAAGTGTGAGGCGATCATTGGCTCGGCAATAGCTTTGGGGACAAAGCTGGAGCAGGGCGGCAAGAGAAGGCACTGTTGATGGTAAGACCCCCATGTGGGGCGACAACACGGAATGCCACTTTAGGGTGTTAGAGATTAGTGTTTAGGGGTTTAGGGTTTGGGGTTTAAGTGATAAATTTAAAAACCCCTTTGAAGCAGGAACTGGATTAGTGAGTGTCCAACCACACAACGAGCGCACTTTTTGGTCTGAGCCCAAGACGTCTGTCGTACAGGATGCGTTCAGAACTGTCTCAAAAACTATTCACGCATGAGGACATGTCAACACGGCGCTTCAAGACAGGGAAATTTCACACCCGTCTTATCTGTAGTGTGACGTCCGAATCATGCTCGAATTATGACCACTTTGGGTCAAGCCTACTCCACCGGATTATACCGGGAGCTTGCGCAGTCAACCGAGCCGAGTGCGGCGACTCAAGGCTCCAGGCTGAGTTCTTCGATCGTAAAGCGGAGTGCTTTAGGTACTCTCGGTATTCTGTGCGGCTTGCGCGGGCACATCGAGCACCTGAACGAGATTGCGATCAATGCTGTGATTGATCAAAAGCGGTTTCATACTCTTGGTCAAACAATCCGCAAGTTGTAAATGCGTCGGTATCCATCTCAACTCGTCGCCGTAAGGATGGTACAAGGCGTGCGTTAGCTCGTCCTCTTCCCAAAGTCCTTGGCGGAGTCCAGACATCTCTATGGCGAGGCGTTTATCCTCGCATGATTTTGGAATCGACGCAGTCAAGTGATCCGAAAGGGACCTGCAGTCCGTATACTGCAGGTGGAACATCGATCTTTTGGCGACTTCTTCCCAGTTCTGTGACCGGGGCAGTTTGCCGAGCAGTTCGAGCACTGCTGCTCGAATGCGGTCTCCATGCTCTATCGCATGTTGCAACGAGTAAGCCTCACACTGGAGTGTGGCGCGACAAACCCGTTTCATGGTGGACGAGGAAAACGAAATGAGATGCATCTCATGCGTTGACGCGTTCTTGTCCACCGCCGACTGTGCGGAAGTGAGGTAGTGGAAACGACCTCTCTGCGACTTATGGTTTGCCTCTCCTGCAAAGGAGGCGTCGCAAAACGTGACAATCGCCAGCTCCCCTGTATTCCAGGGTAACTTAGCGCTGTACGTAATCGGCCTATCCGCATCTCCTAACGCCAGTGCTACTACGCGGTTTGCCTCACGGAGTGTATCCACCGTGGCTGTCGTAACACGCTGCTGCAGGGCATTCACCCTATAGGCAAGATCAGGTCTCGTGGCGCGAGCCACCCAAGCCAGCGATCCTATGACGGATCTCAGCGCTGTGCGTTGGCCATTCGAGACTGGAGTCGTGCCTTTTTCAGACTTATGAATATCGATCGGGCGAATTGCACGCGTGTTGTCCCTACAGTTTATGCTGATGGTCCCATCGGCGCTTTGCACATACTCGCGTCCGCAAAAACGGAACTTCTCAGTCTCTATGCGACCGATCTTAAACTTATCCAGCAGATTCTGGATAGCCGGCTCGCCTTCGGCGGTAGCAGCCCACAGGAAATCATCCACGTGGGTGCACAAGCAAGCACACAAACGACCACCTTCTCCTGTAATATAGTACAGGGCTGACAGAATTTGCGAGGCATTTAAGCCAAATTCGCGGGCACTCTCCTTTATGCGGAGATAAAGGTTCCGACCCGCGTCGGTCGTGCCATACACGGGTACTCGGGCAATCATATGCCCGGCTCGCTGAATCTCTGCATCGGGTACACCCTTAGGGTGTTTAGGAACCCGGAGAATGAGAAGGCGCTCAAGGGGTTTCCCTTGGAAGTATGCGTTCGTTATATCGGCTGCTTTGAGCCGCAGGGCCAATGAAACCGCCCATGAACACAGAAGGGCTATGCCTTCCGGCTCAGCCGTGGGGCTGTCTGCCCTGATATCCTCCTCATTCGAGATATGCTCGAAGTTTCCACATGCAACCAAGCGTGCTTTCCACTTGGGAGTGTATGCTGGGGTCCCCTTTAGGTGTTCATTCTTATCGGTGAGGACCCATTTGGTGGGGATACACACGTGGCCAGCCTTTGTAAGCTCCTTGAACTCCTTGTCTGTGCAAGGGACCACTGCGTTGAATTCAGTGTACTTCTGCCATTCAGTTTTCATGGCAGCATCCAGCCCCAGCTGAACTTCGACAGGGGCTTTGTGGTAATCCAGGAGCGAGGCCATGTAGCCAGCATCGACATTAGAGCCGATGGCGTCTTCCCCATCTGGGGTGAGAGCAAAGGCCTTGGATTCCGCCGCTCGACTATCCGAGGGCTCAGCTGCTGGCACAGTCGTGCCAATCGCAGCTGTGTGCGATGCTGCTGCCAGTCCGTCGTCTTCCTCAGGAATGTAGTGACACGGATGGGCTTCTAGCAGTCCGTTGGCACGTATGTGCTCGGCAAGTTTCGAATGCTCGAGCCATATGTGCTGGGCGATATTTCGCCGATGGCATCGCCGCCAACTGGCCTCCGAACACAACAGAAGTATTCGGTGGAAGTCATCGTGGGCCTCGCTAATTATTCTAGCGATCGTACAGAGCCCTTGGTCTGTTTGCAGGTTGGCTTCAATCCCGCCCCGATTCCTGTTGCCTAATTCGGGGGCGTGACTGTACACAACCCCTTTTGCAAAGCATGTGGCGGAAAGCTCATCACAATTGTATTGTGGATGCCGAACGCTGTACGGATGGCTTCTGCAATCTATGATTTCCTTAATCCCGTACTCATGGATGCGTTCTAGGAACGTCTCGATGGGAAGATCAGAGTGACCCATGGTGTATATCCCATCACCTTTCCTGCCAAAGGTATTGGGCGCATCCCTATATATGGGGTAGCCTAAGTCCGACAAAAGCTGTATGTCATCTTTAGACAACTTGCCGAGATCACTCACCGTGTATGCGGAGAGACTGTATCGTTCTCCTACATACGGTGCGACCATGTGCACGTCCTTCGGGCGAAACTTAAGAACCTTGTTCTTAGTATCGTGAACGGTGCCATACATTGTCGCGTTTTGAACACGCACGGGGGTTGTACCCGTGGCTTCTTCCACCCATAGACCGCCTCCACGATACTCGCCCACACCGATAGTGTAGTTATGCGAGCCAGGAGTGTTCGCTAGGTCTCTATGGGCCTCTGCGCCTCTGTTGGTAAGCTGAACGCTACTCCACTGTGGGAGGTGATGACCGGCTTGCATACTGTGATGCAAGATATAGTGGTTGAGGTACATGGCAAACGACGGTCTCTCGCGCGTTGGTCCAGAAACTCCAACAAGACCACCGTGCCGATATACTCCCACCGCGAGGGCTATGCATCCGGGATCTCCATCATCTAGGAGCGGGCGCGTGTAAGCCTCGCGTCGGTCGCGGTCATAGGCACGAAGGAGGGCCAGACACTCATCCGGGGAAAAACCCTGAGTATCTATCAGGCCTTTTGCCATGATCTCTACTTGATCAATCTCTTCCGCAACTAGTGCATCATCACGGCCTCCTACTGGCGATCGCGACCGGGCGGTTTCGCCCGTCTTATCTTTGGCGCGAAACCTTGCAGGCGTGGATGGCGCTGGCATCGGTGTGCCGGGCATCATCGCTGGCGTCGATGGTGCTGGCATAGGCACATCGTGCGCGACTGCCGGTGTAAGCGGGGCAGCTGCAGCCACTGGACGTGGCGTCGCTGGTGCTGTGACCGGGTCTGTTACGCGCTCATCCTGGAACCTTTGTTCCGGTCCATGAACAATGGCTTCCGGAAGCACTGGTTCTCCTGCCAAAACGCGATGCGCTGCAACTTCAATTTCATCAGCCGGGCGCATCTTCCTAGCGTTCACAAGTACAGGGATATTCTCGTGTAATACCCAGTACGCATTCTCTGCCTCACGTCCTATGACGCGGCTAACCGTGGACCACACGACACCTGGGCTGCCAGGGACGTTATCCCGACGGTAAATAACTAAATCACCAACCTTATAGTCAGTGTCTAGAGGGGCTGCATTACGCTGTAACGCTTTGGCCACTTTGCGGGAAGTCTCTAAGTGCACAAAGGCCTTTTTGGCTTCCTGCCGTGCTCTGTGCCGAATGTAGTATACACTCGTCTCATCATACTTGGTGAACAATGTACCAAGGCTTTCGGATTCATCTAGCACTGAACCCGGCGTTCGAGGCTGCTTTCCCAACACGTGTTGTGCCGGGCTAAACCCTTGGTGCCTACTAAGCTCGTTCTTAGTAGTAACACTTTCGGTAACGACCGCCTCCATCTCCTCGATATTCGAGGGTTGAGCCTCCTGCGCGACTTTCCTGATGATGGCCTTAGCAAGTCCACCATGGCGTTCAACCTTTCCAATAGTCTGCGGGCTCTCAAGAGGGGCGTTTTTATGGATTATACCATGCTGTGCCAAATATTCTGAAAATTCTCCCCTGAAGTGCGTCCCTCTGTCAGTGGTTATGACTTTGGGATGTCCAGCCCAGCTGATCCACCTGTCGATCAGGCATTTCACACACTGGCGGGCACTTGGGTTACCACCCCCAGATTTCACGAGCACAACTTGCTGGAAGCTTGTTCCCATGTCAACTATATTGACAGCAGTATAGCGATTTCCATAGAAGTCTTTGACCTCTAGCGCATCCATACCTATCGTATGGTTGAACTCCTTGGGAAATACACTATCGCCTGCGACAGGATGATGTCTGGGCACTGGAGCTGTGTCCAGGCAGACCTTACACTTGTAAAGTCCGGCAGCGGCGATGAAATCCTTGCTCGCCCGGGCCTGCTTCAGGACCTGAACCAGGACTGCGTTTGGCAGATGGCCAAACGATCGGTGCAGGCGCCTTATAGCTACCCGGACTCGTTGCGGTAACGATCTCCACGCCGCTCGGCGCTCTGCCTCTGTATTCGGCGTTCCGGGGAACGGGAATTGTTCCAAAATGAGGCGTTCTCTTTCCTCGGGCGTCAGTGCGCCACCGGCATCATCCACCCCATCAGGGGCACCTCGCTGAGGCATCTCAGCATCGGGCACCAGCTCTGCTTCGCTGATGTCCTCAGGATCTGTGTCCTGGGCGTCGCCGACAAAGCAAGTTCGGCTAAACGCGTTGATATAGTACTCCTCAGAAATGGTACGACAAAGGTTCCAAAAGTCAGTACTATCCGTATCAACATAACTACGGGGTATATACCCGTAAGACTCTGACCATGCTTGGAAGGAGTCCAAAGCCTTTCCGATCTCTGGGCCTATGCCTGAGATATGCATGTCTCCTCTCAAGGTAACAGTGTCCTCAAGCATTGGGTAGCCGTTCGGGGTAACCAATATAACTGGAATGTTGAGGGTGTCAGCTACACACTCAAGCTCCAAACACAACTCCTCTGTGGAAGTCTCAAACCTGGCAACCACGAGGCCCGGTGGCCCGTTCTGCCTCTCGTTGATCACGCTCGCGAGGACCTGTGCCGAGGGTTCATGCAATCTAATCAGGTGATCAGCTTCTCGCATGGCAGCGTTGTACACGATTGCCTTTAAGACTTTGTCTCCCGCTACCATTTCGGTAAGGCTTGAGGTGAGGTACTTGGACTGGGCCTTGCTAAGCTTCTTTAAGCTAGCGGCTGAGGGCCCATAGGCTGCGCTGCTACTGTGGGGCAGGTCTTCGGGAGGATCAGGGCTTGGAAAAGAAATCTGGCTGGCTTGTCCTACCCACTCCCCACTGCAGACGGCCATGTATGCTTCGCGCTCTGCTCCGTCCTCATCCATGGGTGAAACTTCACCCTCCGGGGCTGTGCCCGGGCCGGCAGAGGAGGCGATGTGCGAAGCCCGCGGGTCTGTGCCCGGGATGTACACTGCACTCAAGGCATCTGTGTCCTCGATCTG
Source organism: Symbiodinium sp. CCMP2592 (assembly GCA_905221615.1). NCBI lineage: Eukaryota > Dinophyceae > Suessiales > Symbiodiniaceae > Symbiodinium > Symbiodinium sp. CCMP2592. The sequence goes on along the minus strand of CAJNDT010001669.1, from coordinate 939,782 downwards.
GTGGGGCACTGTGGCCGCGTCGAACGCCAAGGGAAACACCCAAAGCGCGACGTACGCCCCATCCTCCGACGGTTCTTGCGTCGGGCATGCTTGCTCGGCTCCACCGGTTTCGGTGGGCAGCTTCTCGGAGTCTGACCCCGGCGGAAAGCATGCGCCTTCATACGTCCAGCTGGAGCCGTCGGCGGGATCCAGATGGGAAAACAAGTATCCTATGGGATCTATGTCCCGTAGCTTGCCCGTCGGCTTATACGAACGGCCTGTGTGGCGGGTGACCACTGTGCACTTTATGTTGTGCCGCTCGCTAAGTTCGTGGTGATTTCTGTCACCAGCCCAGAAACGTCTCGGTGCATATGGACCGATCCAACACGCTGGCGCCTGCTTCTCGCGCATGACCTCATATAGGTCAGTCAGCACACCATCAGGGAAGTCCTGAAACACGATGCGCCTGTTCCACCCGAAACCTGTGTCGGGGCTAAGTGCGATGGCACCAACGTCGATGGCCAGGATCTTCTCGTCGATTTCGACGAGCTTGCCTTGCCCTGGGGGCTTCGGAAACTGACGACGGAATTCTGCCCATTCCGCGTCGTTCCACTCGTCCGACGGCCTATCGCCGTGGAAATACCACCATGACTCTCTGGCCGTCATGGGGCGGTGAGGATTCTCACGCTCTGGAAACCTATTGTAACCAGCACTGCCTCGGAAGCGCGGTGGCTCCGGCGGCTCAGGCGGGCGCCTGCTGCCAAGGTTGGTCCTGGGTCCCGGTGGATCCCAGTCTCCCGCACCTGTGCCGTCGTCGTACTCGACCTCATCATACACGCTGTGCGGTGCCACCTTGCCTTTGCCCTTGCCTTTGTCGGGCTCGACATCCACCTCCGGCCGTGCAGTGGGGCGAGGATTCGTGCGGTCACGCTCGGGAGCTGTGTCCCGGCCTGCAGCACGAGTGCGTTCTGGCTCGGGAACTGTGTCCCGATCCGCACGGTCACCTGGGTCGCGGACGCGACCCCAACGGGAGGTGCGCTGGCGCGTCGGAGCCTCGGACCTATCCCGAGGTCTGGAGTCCATCCGCCGTCTCTCACGGGTACGGTCTCGGCGATGACCCCTGCTCGAGGAGGAACTATCCCTCCGCCTGCGACGCGATCGGGAGCGGCGAGTAAGCCTCTTGAGCTCCGCCTCGGCCCTATCGGCTCGAGTCTCCGCGTCTTCTGCCCTCTCACGCATGTCCTGCAGCCGATCATACGCATTATCGCGCTGCCGCTTCACGTTGCTGAGGGCTTCTCTCAAGTCACTTATAGTGCTTTCCTGGCAGCGATTCGCATCGGTGAGGTCGTGGACCTCAGCCTCGAGCTTGCGAATCCGAGCCGACGACCCTGTCGGCGTCGCTGCGCGGTCCTGTGCTCCACCGGACTTTGCCGGCGGCGGTGCTGGCGTAGCCTTCGGCCTCTCTATGGGGGCCGCTCCGCCCTTGGCTGACGCACCTACGCTAGAACTAGCAGGGTTAGAACCCGAGCTAAAAGTAACCGAAGGTAGGCGTCCTCCAGGGGCTGTGCCCTGTGCACGGTTCATCGCCGCAGATACCGAGTTCGGGTCGTACTTTGCCACATACGATGTATGTGTCTTGCCGACCAGCCCCATGCGTTGTGCAGCCTGATACGCGGTCTCGCCTGCCATGGGAGGCCTATCAAGGGGGCCTACCCCTGTCACCGGTGCCGGTATGCGGCCCTCTGCAAGCATCTGCGCGTGAAACCGCTCAGCATATGTAGGCTGATCATCGGGGCGTGCACACTGCGGCTCCACGACAAGGATGCACTCGTTATCCTCTGGTCCGTCTGTGCGGACAGCGTCGACGAAGCACCTCGTGAGGTCTTGGACCTCCTGGGCTATGCCAGGGGCGCGGTGCAAACACTTGGGACACTGTCCTTTGCACGCTCTGCTGCCCATGAAGGGCCAACTATTCGCTGCACTCATATGAGTGAGGCTGACGGAGCAGTCTGGCACGAGCTCCAAAAGCGCTGCATGGGCAAGGATGCCCGCCGCAACAGATCTATGTCTGTTGGCTTTGCAAACCACATGCACGGCTATGGACCTGATCCCAGCGTCCTTAGCGTCAAGGACGTTCGCCACGATGTGCCTGACGTGGGCGATCAGGTTAGGGTGGTCCGCGTGCTCCCGAATTATATCGGGGTTCGACCCAACATGCTTTGTGCGGTCGCGCTGTTCGTCGTTGCGCTGTTGGGCTTCTGCTGGCGTCAGATCGTCTTTCCGATCGTCCCTGAGCCACACCATGTCCAACATCACTAGCATATAGCTAGTGGCACTCGCATACGTCGTGAGCGCATGCGTTTCCATCTCTTCGTGCTGTGCGAAGAGCTCGGCCGCCGTCCACTTCCCTCTGACGCGTTGCAGCCAGGCATGGTGCTCATAGCCCCAGGTAAAAACATCAATAATGATGTCCGGGTTCGCTGTGTCCCCCGCATAGAACGGTTGCAAGGCCAAATCCGGATTATACACGGTTGCTGGGAGAGGAGTGTCAAGCTCCGGACCATGGGGTCCACCACCTGCCATTATAACCAGGGGCCTGTTGTGCGGATCCTTCTTCACAACCGCATCAAACTCGGCAAGCTCGCGGTGCCCTCGCGCGATCTCCTTCGGGTGCACTGTGGCACGAGCTGCCGGCGGGTTCCCTGGGCTATCCCCAGGCCTAGCCTTCTCTGTGGGAGGCGCTTTCTTCGGCAAGCCACTACCTGGCGGCGCCTTAGGTGCAGGCGCAGAAAAGGCAGGAGTGATCACCGGTGCGGCACTGTGGCCGACCGCAGGCGAAATCGCCTTGGCACTGTGGCCAGGCTCCGGCGCTGCTGAAATCTTCGGTGCAGCCTTTGCCGTCGGGGGCGCCTTCTTAGGCAGCTGCCCCTCCTCTGCGGCCATCGCGGCGGGCTCCGTGTCTCCTACGGACGTGCCTACCATACAATGATTCGGGAACGCTACGCTTATACGTCGCTTAGTGTTGTTGCGATTCTCAGCTGTGGTTGTGAAGCTGTGACCGTGGCCTACGCCTAAAGTGCTATGACCATGGCCTGCATCTACAGTACTGTGACTGCGACTTGTTGCCACTGCGTCATCTGCCGCTGTTGCATCTCGAGGGGTGCTCACAGACTCTGAGTGAGCTAAGGCGGCGGCGGCGGCAGACCTAAATATAGGAACTGGCGGTGAGGGGATTTGGAAGCTTCTTATGAGACGGGGTTGTTTCACCTGAACCAAACCTTCTGTTATGTTTATGCATAACAGCCCTGAGTCATGTGTCCGACACAGCTTGATCCTAATGATGCTATCCTCAGAAGGAAGTCGAACACCACACTCGCCGAACCGAAGGTCCTTGGTTATACCAAGTTGGGCCTGGGCGTAAAGGGACAAAAGAAGAGGGGCTGTACCCTTAATCTCGTGAGAATCAAGGACGCCCGGAACTCTCAAGTCCTTCTCCAATCCCATTATAGAGAAAGGTATGGTCCTGCTACCCAGGGTTTCGGTAGCACCGCTAAGACCCTTGAAGGTACGATTGCCCTCAGGTTTAAACCTCGTGCTGTAACCGAAGTTCGCAAGTTTCCCCGCCGCGTTTGCTATCCAATCGCTACCGTGAACAGTCGAGTTACAGCCCTCATCCAACACGGCGTATACGTGCTTATCCTCGTAGATATTTACTACGGGCAAATCAACCAAAGCCGGATGGATATCTGTGACCCCCTCAGTGAAAGCCACGAAGGCGTGCCTCGTCGCGGAGGCCCTCGAGGAGCGCGATCTCACCGACGCCACTTCCCAACTGTTGTTGGTCGATGACGTAGAGTGATCATCTAAGGCCTCTTGCAGATATGCGAGAAGGTCACCGCGAGATATCACGGGCTCGGTTACGAAGTGACCCTCTATGGTCTCTTGAAACTGGGCAATAGCCGGAACTACTACCTCTACGGGAAGGCTATCCCCCGTGCTGCCGACTATGCTGCGCAGAAGATCGAAGTCCAGGGTATTGGACTCCCGCAGCACTGTGGCTGCGTCATCCCTAGCCTTTCGCTCGGTCTGCGGCTGCTCATCTAGAAGCATCCCACAAAGCTTGCACTTAATGCGGGAGGTCTTCCTACTGCTACCCGACCTCTCGGTGGAGGTGTGGGGGCATGTGGCCTGGTCTATGACAGGCTTCTCTTTCTTCGTCTTGGTGACGGTGCCGCATTTCTTACAGGTCCGCATGTCTATGTATGCGTTACTCCCCGACTTGTTGAACTCCTTGCAACCTCCCCGGCATTTCCGGGGGCCTTCGCTGGACGAAGCAGCTGACGCGGCGAGGCGAACCTCGGGCTGAAAGGGTTCAGGCGGGGGCTCCTGGCTGAGAGGAACATCCCTTCTCGTGATGCTAATGGGGTTGTCATCACGCACATCAAAGTACTCCGTGACCCAATCCAAGAAATCGGCCAAATTTATGGATGGGCACTTCTGCGTGCGTCCCCAAAGGACATATCCAGGAAACGTATACAAGACACGCTCATAAGTCAGACCCTTATGCTGACCAAAAGAGAAAACGCGATCGGAACCCTCAGGCGGGCTGTCACGCATGATCCTAGCGGCGGCTGTGCGCCGAAGCTGCGGTGAGAAGAGGGGTTCATTGCCGCGGCCTTTGCCGGTATTGGTCCTTGAGGGAGTCAGCTCAAGGTTGGCTGGGTAACCCTCGAGCCTACCAGCGCTCGCATTCGACAGGTAGACACACTCTGTGTCGTCATCCTCCTCCACTGCGGCGAAATACGCCTGGGGCTTCGGCGCCGCCGGCTTTGCGGCTGCGTTGGCAGTTCCCCCAGACTGTGCTGAGGTTGTGGTGCCCTTGGGGCCGTTGCCCTTACCGCTAAACTTGCAGGCAGCATCTCCGGCCCAATGGCCGATCACGCCGCACTTCAGGCACCTACTCTTTGCCTTAAGCTCTGCCAACTTGGCCTTACGATCAGCAATAGTCAAATTGCTACGCACGACCTTCCCTCCGGATTTTCCGGAGGACTTGCCCTTGTTCTTCCCTTTTCCTTTTCCCTTCGCCTGGGAAAAGGCGGTCTGTGCCGCGTACGCAAGCTGAACTGACTCGGCATAGGAATCATCCAAATCGTCAATTTCAGCTTCATATGCCACTGCCGTATAGGCGTTGAGTTGCAATGCTAGGTCTTCATCATCAATCCATTCATCCGCATCATCTCCCCCAGACGCTGTGGCCTGGTATGCTTCCTCGCCGTAGCCGTCACCGTAGCCTTCCGCGGATTCCTGCTGTTCCTGGTGACCATACTCTGCGGCACTACCATCATACCCCATGTAACCAAACTTAGGGTATTGTGGCTTAGCGTCGAAACGTCTCCAGGTCTTACCTGGGCCACTAGGGTCCTTCTGGGTAAGAAGACGTTCCTTCATGTGCACCACTGAGTGATGCTGAACAAGGACGCGTGCGTACTCATCCACGGTGTGTACGCGGGCGGCGGTCTTGACCATTAGCTGTTCGTTCCTTTCCAACCCTGAAAGCTCAACAAGGAGGTTAGCCCTCATTGCTTCAGAAAGGCGGATATCAGGATCTAGCTCACGCAAGGTCGACCACCACCGCTTTCGGCGGGCTATGTAAGACAACATAGGCTCGCCGGGCTGCTTTGCGAGTGGGCCCGTCAGGAGCTGTCCCTGACGGAAAAGTTCGGACGCCTCTTCAGATTGAAGAGGGAAAGCTTGCCTCCTGATTTCTTCTATCAGGTAGTCGACGCCATCATGGCGTAGCAGACGTTCCAGGCCGACGTCGCGAGCAATGCAAAAGGCGTCTCCTCGGAGACCCTCCAAAATCTTGCTAACGCATTCGCTCATATCAAGCGACTCGTCCTTAATGTCTTGCAAGGTGTACACCGCCGGATCTGTGTCCGGCTCCTGCTCATCGTCGCCCGCCACTTGGCTGGGGTGCGACGGCAACGACTCCGCATCCTCATCTTCTGCCTCGGACGCGGGCTTAGTCCGTTTTGCGCTGGACGGACTGGCGGGTATACCGCTGCTTCCATCACCATCTGTGGGCGATGCGCTGGTCCCCTGACTTGCCCTGCCACGCCACTTCCTTGGTGACTCGCTCTTGGCCCTTGCCGACTCGGCAAATCGCAGGTCCTTAAGAGCTTCACGCCGCTGCTTCTCCTTATGTTGCAGCACACGGATCTGTGTCCGGAAGCACCAATCGTGGAAGCCAGCAGCCGTACCGTCGTATATGTACGAACCGCTTTTCGTTTCTGCAGGGCTCAGGTTCTGTGACCAGAGATTGGGCTGGTAACGCAAACCTGCCACGCTCATGGCTTCAGATAGAAGGGGCCTTTGCGCCGCGACTATCACTACTCTACCCAACGGACCCCGGACCACAGGCTCTACGGGGGTGAAACACTAGTGGTTGTCCTCACAGCTCCGCTACCAGTTTGAAGCAGGAACTGGATTAGTGAGTGTCCAACCACACAACGAGCGCACTTTTTGGTCTGAGCCCAAGACGTCTGTCGTACAGGATGCGTTCAGAACTGTCTCAAAAACTATTCACGCATGAGGACATGTCAACACGGCGCTTCAAGACAGGGAAATTTCACAACCCCAAACAGAAGTCGGGGGGTACCCTAACCCGTTTTTGCACGTAGGCTGTCAACTTTCAAGGACCCGGGAAACTAGCCGGCCTGTTTTCATGCACCTAGCGCAAAGCCCGACAGTAATTGATCAGATGTTTCTTACAGGTCGATGTATAGATTGTGAGGTAAAGGTAGCTTTAGCCATCGTCCACCTAGCTGGTGGTGTGGGAGCCGGACAGAATGTTGAGATACGAGTACTTCCTTTCCGCTCCAACCTACAACTTGCCCCTCCAGTCGCAAACCTGAAACATTCAAAACCCTAAACCCTAAACCCTAAACCCTCGGTGGAAGATCTTCTGCTGGACCATGCCGGAGCGAGGGGCTGTCACGATCGGGAAGTACCCTAAGGGTCCATGTACTCAAAGAGTATATACTTAGGCCGCCTCCCTGTATGGGTACATTGGGCCCAAACAAAGTATATACTCTTAGGTTACATGGACCCTTTGGGTATATGGCCCCAAAGTCGTTCCTTTTAGCTATTACCTTATAAGAATCTATATATGAACCCCCCAAAAGGAACTACTTTGGGGCCCTCTTAGGGTACATGGACCCTTAGGGGTAGCTGGAAGCTTGGAATTGAGCTGCTTGATCTCATCTTCGGCCTGGCTCTTAGTATGGAATGGGAGAGTGGACCCCTATAGTAGTCCCTATATATTCCCCAATAGCTCATTCCCCCATTCCCTACTAAGAACCAGACAGTCTTCTGATGCTCAGCAGCTTCTGTAGGAACTGAAGCAGTTCTTCGAGCTCGCCCGTGCATCGTAGTATGCAGCGCAGGCCTACCGAGACTGGGGGCCACGCAGCTGCTCCTGCTTCGGCACTTCATGATAGTTATAAATGGGCTTATATAAGTAGGGTGATTAACCATAGTTATCACCCAGCTTAAGGGACTTATAACTCCACCTATAACTACCCATGAACCTGCAAATGGTCGATGCAGCACATGCTCAGGCATCCTTCGTTGTCGGAGCTCATACACCCCTAGAACCTAAAGTTTAGACCCTAAGCCCTAAACCCTAACCCTAAACTCTATAACCCTAACCCCTAAACCCCAAACCCTAAACCCCAACAGTTGCATGAGGTTGGTGTGATCGAGCTCTGCCATCTCCCGGCTGTGACACCCAGACCCTCGAACCCCACAGCGGACTCGTAGAGGACGTGGTCGTTGTCTAGACCCAAGAGTAACCCCAAGGGTCTAATGGACCCAATAATTAGGTACTTAGGTTTCGGATAATAGTTATGTAGGTTAGGATTTTGGAGAGTATATATGACTATTAGGTACTTGGACCCGTGGAGTAACCTAAGAATAAAAAGGGTGCCCTTTTTGGTTTAAACGGGCTTGTAAGGGAACTTGAACCCTAGAAAAGGGAATAAGGGCCTACTCTGGGTCCTACAGTACTTGGAGGATCATGGGACTTATTAGTTTAAGTAGGGTTATAAGTACCTTAATTGGCGTTATAAGTAAGTATAACTGTACTTACCTTACTTATAACCCCAATCACTAAGTCCTATGATCATGATCCTTTAAGTAGTTGTTTAGGACTTCGGGATCGCACCTCTGTTTGATTCGGGTATGGGCCGTTGGGCTTCAAATTTGCCGCGGTCCTTTTATAGTTTGGGTTTAGGGTTTAGGGTTTAGGGGTTATAAGCATGAATGCAGCAAGGAAGAGGAACTCTCGCAACGAAACAAAAGCACGGCGAACTGGGGAAATGAGACCCACATTTCATTACATTCAACACACCTCCATTACACTAAGCTGTCTCAGTACAAGTGAAATAAACATTTGGCCTGGCCTTCTCAACAACCCTCTGTCTGTTGGTGGGCCTCCAAAACTTGTCTGTGTTGTTCGTTGTTTTGCACGGAACGTCCACAAACATAGACCCTAAGAATCCTAATACGCCCTGAATCCTCCCTAAACCCTAAACCCTGCACCCTAAACCCTACACCCCAAATCCAAAAACTGCATCCCCAGAAGCTCCCACCCTCGACCCGAAAACCCTCAAAGCCCAGACAGAAAACTCTGACTCTAAGCCTCAAGCGCTCTAAAAACCCTAAAACGATAAATTCCAAAACCTTGAAGTCCTGCACCCCCAAGCCTAAACATCAACAGGACTTTCAGCACCCTGGAACTTCATCCCTCACCTAAACCCCAAACCGAAAACCCACTTCCTAAACCCTGCTCAAGCTCGAGGCACCAAGTCGGTAGAACTCTCCGGCTTTCAGAAGCGACTCCGTTTTGTTGGGGCCCTGGGGAATCAAGGGTTTCAGGGCTTTGGGTTTAGTCAGGGTTTTGAGGTTTGGGCATTTACAGTTTAGCTTGTTGGGTCTAGGCGTTAGAGTTTACAAGGCTAGGTTTCGGCAGGATTGGGTCTAATGGGGTTTGGGGAACAGGCAGGGTTTGCGCGCGTTGGTGTCGGGATAGATTCAGGTTCCGGCTAAACAAAGTTAACCTTGGACACCCGACAACCTTCAGTCTAAACCCCCAACCCTAAACTCTGAACCCAGAGCCTAGCTTCAGGCCCATATACCTTAAAACCGTGTTGACGGATCCCTCTAAGTCCTTCTATTGCTTAAGCAGGGCATTGGGGTTTTCTTGGAACCCGCGGCGACATATTCTAGTGCTGCTCTTCGGGTCTCGGGGAGTTATAGGTGTTGGCTATGAGGCGCAGCGACGTTGGTGCATCTACCTGCCTAGTTTGGGGTGTTAGACTGCTTGGGTTTTAGGTTGGCGATCCAAAAGCCCTCAACCCTCGAACCCGAAAGCGTAGCTCCCCAAGCACTAGACGCTAAAACATAAACTCCTCGAAGTTTCAAGAACTTACTTAGCCTTCAACCAAAGAGAGGGATGGTGGAGCTGTGCCCCAGAGTATCGGGTAGGCGTCTTAGCATGTACCTTTTGTTTCAAGGGGGAGTTGAGGGGTTAGGGCTCAAGTGTTAATAGGTACAGGGAGATGTATAAGCAATGTCACGACTGTAACACCTGTTTTGCTGCCAAGCCCCAACTAGGTCCTACATGTACGTTTGACCTTTCCAAACCCCAAACCCAAACGCCTAAACTCGAAACCAAACATCCTTAACCCAAAACCCTAAACCATACAGCCACAAACCCGAATGCCTGAATTAAAGAGCAAAGAGCAGGCAGAAGCTCGTAGTAGCTGCTGTTCAAGCTCATCATGTACTCATTCGCGCTGGCGTTCCCCATCTCCTCTGGTCTCCCAGAACAGGGCTCCAAGGTTTCCGGGTTGAGGCTTTCGGGTGAAATAAAGCTTTAGGGTTTTGGGTTCAGGGTCTAGGAAGTCTAAAGGTTCAAGGGTTTAAGGTTTGGGGCTTTAGGGTCTAGGGCTAGTGTAGAGCTTTGTAGACAGTGGCTCGAAGACCCGCAATGGGCATGGATCGCAATCAGCATTTATAGCAGAGTCCAGCACGTGTTTGGGCACCTTTCAGCACATCAGAGGCAGGGCAACAAGCGCCCAGGGCAAGGCAGAATCTGCATTCTAGCTTGCACTATAGGTGCCTGCGCTGATCTATAGCATGAGGGTTGTTTTCAGAGAGGTGTTCGGACAGTCTTCTGAAAGCTTCGGCAGCTTCCGGAAAGATTCGGCGGTCCTTGGCAAAACAAACACTGCTTGATTTACAGAAGGAGGCGGACTAGTAACTAGCACATGAGTACATTTCAGTCCATCAATAGGCTCTCAACCAAGTGCACCGGAATCAGCAGCAGAGCTTCCCGAAAATGGCTATAAACTTCGGAGCCTACTCGGGTCTACCAGCCGAAAGCTGTGCAAACCTGCTCAACACTACCGCTACTATGCAAAAAAATGCCGAAATCGTCCCGGACTTCCTACCAACAGCTCTGAACACTTGCTACTTCGAACAAAACTACCACGACCCGCTAACAGCTAGCAACTCGGCATGAACTATCTTGGTGTATCGAAGTCTATCCGAAAGCGCAAGGTTTGGTAGATTTGGGGATGTCTGAGGTGCATTAGAGTCTGAACTATTTGGGAGTTTCCCATAATAGGGGACCCTAATATAGTGAACTAAATAGTAGGATCCTTATTATAAGGACCCCAAATAAGGAATCCACCATTTTCGAAAACACCCATTTTGAAGTTTGGGCTGCACCGGTGCAATTGTCCCACAAGACCCTATACTGATTAAGGCCATTGGGCAGCAGAGGAAGAGCACGCCAGAGTGGGCAGGTGTGACAAAGGGGCCTTGACAACCAACAAGGCATTTTGGGGTATGTTGTCCTATACTTATGCACGAAGGATGTAATTATCAACATACCCTGAGGAAGGGTATCACTCACTATTCCGACCCCCCACTTTATCTGAGTGGAAACTATGAAACACACTTGAGGGGATCCTCGTTCCCGAGCTTCAGCTGATGGAGACCATGAAAATAACGCTTCATGTAGCTGCTCGCAACCATTTGCTCGGGGGTCATGTCCTGAGGCTTTTAGGGGTTCAGGGTTTAGGGGTTTAGGGTTGTGGGTTTAGGGTTTGAGGGGTTTAGGGTAACTTTCAGCGTCCATGTAGCCAAACAGTGAGTACTTTGGGGCCAAAGTATATAGTACTTGGGGACAGGGTCCAATGTGAGTGGAGGGTCGTTATAGTGAACCGTAAAACCTAAACCGACAACCACAAACCTTGAAGCATTAACAGCTCCCCCAAAAAATTGGGAGGAAACAAGCAAAACTCGATCAAGACCGTCGTCTGTCAAGCGCATACGATGTCACTGCAACTTCAACTAGCCGAAGCCCAACCCTGCGGCCGAATGACACTGTGGCCCAAGCCGACGAAGACCCGAAACAGTGTTCCAAATCTCTGACATGGAGAAATTTCTGAAGACCCGAACGTGCTAGACTTGGAGTTATACGAAAAAGGGTTAAACATTCAGGGCCTAGAATCTGAGGCGTTTGGGGTGGGGTTTCGAATACAAACTGAAGATTCTAGCTCGAAGCGTAGAGCGGATTCACCTAGGCCTGCCACGACATACATGTGAGTTCCCGATGATGTAGTAGCCTAAATAGTGGGATCCTTATTACAAGGACCCCCAAAAAAGGTCCGCCTAATTGGGCCCCTAATTTGTCGTAAACTCCCACATGAGCAGCTTGAAAACACCAAAGCCTGATCCTGGTACCTCGTTACCACAAGGCCTTCACACCGGAATTGCTGAAAGGTGTGGGCCCTTTCTAAGCTCAACCATCCTCAGTGCTCAAAGCCATACCGTGACAGGATCCAACAAGAGACTGATCTAAACACTGAGAAATACGTTGTGATAGGATCCTACACGAGACCCTGATCCAAAGACAACCATGGTCTGAAATCTTGAAAGACACATACGCAGCTTCGAGCTGATCCCCCTGAACGTCAAAGACGTCCGCATCCCCTAACTCAGCAGTTGGGGGTTGGCATGCCGAACCTGGGGAATGGACTTAGGCTAGTTCCAAGTGGCTTATAGAGTTTATATGGGTTTAGGGCTTATAATAACTGTCAACCTTGCGCCAGCATGATCAGATCATTCTCTATTGGCCGCCAAGGCGCCGTACAAGGCGCGCGCTTTATCTTCGGCGAAGTCGCCCTGCCGGCTTTTCATTTATGCTTGTTGTGTGTGTGATTGCGTGTCCGTGTCTGTGTCAATGTCTGTGTGTCTGTGTGTGTGTGTGTGTGTGTGCGTGTGTGTGCGTGTGTGGGTGTGTGTGTGTGTGTGTGGGTGTGTGTGTGTGTGGGTGGAACTCCTGTTTCTAAGGAAGACATCTTCTCCGACAGTTCTGTAATGCATATACGAGAATGCAGGTGCAGGGGGCCGCAGGCTTACCATCGGAGCTGCGGCCAACGAAGACCTCCGATGGTGAGTGTGAAAACGTACCTGCTGAAAACAACCATATCTCTTCTGAAGACTTTCTGTGGAGATTCTGAATGCAAGCTTCTGAAGACTTTCTGTGGAGATTCTGCATGCAAGCTTCGTATGCCTGCTCGAAGAGCGCACACTTCGAAGCACAATTCGAAGCGTGAAGAGAGATGATGGCAAGACAGCCAGCTCAGACTGGGTATGTAGGTGTGTGTGTGTGTGTGTGTTGCGTGTGCACGGGGACTCGCGACCCCTGCTGTTCCACTGTGTCTAGAAAACAGCAAGCACGCTTGAAGTCAGCAAAAAGCAACGAAGTGCAGCAGCAACAGCACCAGCACCAGCAGCAATAACAAGTCAGAAACGGCTCCTCCATAAGATCCGGAAGTAGCAGCAGCATTAAAAGCGTCACTAGCGTTATGTCGTCGTTGTCGACCGAGAAGTAGCAGCAGTAGCAATCGCAAATGCCGTAAAAATAGCAGCAGCAGAAACAAAAGCAAGAGCAGCAGCACCAGCAGCAGGAGTAGGAGAAGTAGTAGTAGTAGTCGTCGTAGTAGTGATCGTAGTAGTAGTAGTAGTAGTAGTAGTAGTAGTAGTAGTAGTAGTAGTAGTAGTGGTGGTCGCAGCGATAGCAGCAGCATCAGCAGCACGACTAGGAAGAGTAGGAGCAGGAGTAGGAGCAGGAGGAGTTGGGTCGGAGTAGGAGTAGGCGGAGGAGGCAGAGTAGCAGTAGAATCCGTAGTACGAGATCGAGTCTTACTGGTACTTGTACTAGTACTCGTGGTAGTTGTACGACGATGATGATCATTAGCAGTCGTTGTTGTTGTCGCTGCAACACTGTCAGTGACACTATTCATGATATTGCAACTGCCACGTCACTAAGCTCTACAAACATATCTGCCATCACGGAAATAATCCAGATCATCCGAACCGTTGGCTCCACACCATCGCTTCGCTTCGAAACCCTGTGCAGGTGATTTAGGACCTATGACACATGCAACAAGAGGCAGCGATAGTCAACGACATCCACGGTCGCAAGAATACGGATAGGCCTGGCCGCAGAACGACCATGACAACAAGAATAGCAACCTCTCAAAGCTAATGTACCCACATCTGCATCCTTCCCTCGACACACGCCGGACACCGTGGTACTCGCTTCCTGTGTATCCCAGAAATTTCCCATATGGGCCTCTGTGGCATACACATTTTCGGACAGCCAAAAGGAACTGTCGCGAATGCCTCAGATCCGAGAAGAGAAAAAAACAACGAACCGAATTCCAAGAATGTATCCCCTAAGGCTCCATGTGCCCATATAGTATATACTTAGGCCTTAAAGAACCTTAAGTATCTACTATAAAGGTACATGGGAGTTTCCGAAAATAGGGGTATCTTATTTTGGGGTCCCTTATATAAGGATCCTACTATTTAGGGTACTGTATTAAGGTCCCCTATTTTCGGAAACTACCACATGGAGCCTTTCGGATCTACTTCACGGCGACCTCACAGTCTCGGGCTTCAAAATGATGCTCAAGCGTTGACGGTTAAGGGTTTAGGGTTGATGGTTGAGCGTTTAGGGTTGGATGTCAATTCCACTTTTCAGGGCTGGCTTAGTCAGGGTTTCGGATACAATAGTTGAGGGTTGACAGTTCGAGTTTAGGTTGCCAAAGCAGGCAGAGTAATACTTGACAGTAAAATCAGGTATTAATGAACTAACAGCAATGATAGCAATCATAGTACTCATAGTAGTAAGAGTAATACTGTGCCAGTGTCTGAGGCTTGAGGGCTTATGCACTATACGGTTTGACGACGCGACTTTTCAATTGCATAGGCTTCAGTGCTTTGGGTGGTCGGCTTTGAACCTGCAGCTAATCTCACGGCGCCCTAAGTACATAAATAGGGAACTTGCCCACGACGGAGCACTAGTTCCTGCGATAGAAACCCCACTTTCTACTATATAGTTACTGAAGATCCTGTGTATACGACAGCATGATTGTTAGCCATCGGCGATATCAAAAAGGACAATGATGTAAAGAGGAACAGTGAGAAGCAAGTCTTCCCTTCTTAAACACAAACTTCTTGTCGCTCTTTGCCCGCTTCAAGGCTACGCTTCGTTGCCAAAGAAACACTAGGGTTTAGGGTTTAGGGTTTAGGGTTGACCCTAAACCCTACACCCTGAACCGTAAACCCTACACTCTAAACCCGAAAACCTAAACCCTACACCCTAAACCCTAGGGATGTCCCGGGTCTTCTGGGCAGCCGGTACCTACCAAACTAGCATGACAGTTTCCGAAAATTAGGGGTACGTAAGGGTTCCTTTAAAGGGGTCCTTATGGGATCTTAAAGGTTCCGTCAAGGGATCTATAAGGGTTCTATAAAGGGTTTCGGCTTTAGGGGTTTAGAGTTTCCGCAATTAGGGGTACCGTATTTGGGGGTCCTTACAGTAAAGATCCTACAGTTTTAGGGTATTACATTAGGGTCCCCTATTTCCGGAAACTCCCACATGAGACTACTGACAACAATGATTACAACAATCATTGATAGCTTTACTCGTAGAATCAAAGTAAGCAAAGCAGTTATAGTCATCGCAACAGTAGTAACAACAGCAAGAAAAATTGCAAGTCCTACCTATCCTGTGGATGCTGCTCTAACTGTCGTAGTTGTTATAGGTGGTGGCGACACTCGTGATGATGCCGGCCCCAGTGCACCTGCTCTGCGTGTCGATGCACTGTGCGGTTGTCATTCGTGCTAGCATTGTCACTGCTGTGCGAACATGAAAACTAAAAGCACTCTCACACGTGAAACACGCTAATTTGCTACATGGGCACCGCGCAGTTGCTGAATCCATCTTGCATATGTACGTGCTGTGAGTGATTGATCTTTGATAACCTGTAGAAGCGACATCCTTCGTTTTGCTACTACTTCCGCCGTGTGGCTGCAGTTGAACCGGCTGAATCCCAAACTCGTAAACAAAAACTGTGAAATGATAATACCACAACCCTAAATCTTACTTACATCCACACTCGAAAGCCTCTGAAACTTAAACAAAGCTGCAAACTCGACAAGCTTAGGCCCTGAAACCCACGGAGCCCTAAATGCTGGGACGCCAAGAAAAGCCGAAGGAACCGCAGCTGCAGCATCGATGGGCTCATCACAACCACAGGTTTGCGGGCACAGGGATCGCCTGCGTCCAGGGAGCCCCGTTCTCCACAAAAGGGCCTTTCTAATTAGAATATGGTTTTGGGGCACATGATATTATAACTACAATGGGATTATGACACTATGAGGGGGTAGTAATCTTTCCCGACCCCGATAGTAAGGATCCTACTGTGGTTGGTCTATACCTTGGGTTCGTTTGTGTCCCTTCTTCTCTGAAACTCCCAACCGGAAGCTACCCAGAGACTCCAATATCCCTTAATTAAGGAATATCCCTTAAATTATAGTAGGATCCCTAATATGATTTAAGGAATATTCCTTAATTAAGGGATATTGGAGTCTCTGGGTAACGAGCATACCTTTAGTCTCCATTGTAGTTCCTTTTTTTGGTTGACCAAAATCTCTATTATAGGATCCCAACCATAAAACTGGTTAACCAAACAAAAGCAACTACAATGGAGACTCTAGGTAAGCAACTACAATGGAGACTCTAGGTAAGGTTGCTTTGAACTTCAGCGGTGAATTCGAGCGGTCTCTGTCCAGCAGAGCTAGACCATGGCTTTTAATCGACTTTAAAACTCAGGGTTTAGGGTTTAGGACTCAGGGAAGATATACTACACTCAACCGCTAGAGCCAGAAAACCGAAACCCATAGCCTACCTTAGTCCTACAACCTGCAAGCCTTGACCTCTAAGGCATGTTCGCCTCGAGAACCGAAACTCAAAATCTGCACACCTACGGTTGAGGATATAAATCCTGCATTACCTTAATGACTCTAGACTATGGGAATTATGGTAGATTCCTTGTTATGGGTCATGCAGGATTTATATCATCAACCGTAAGACCTCAAGTGCCCCGAAAACCCGAAGTCTCAAAATTGCAGCGGCAGTGGTCGAAGCGTAGGGGTTTTGGAGTTTGGAGATATTTAGGGCTTGAGGCTTTAAGTTTCTTGGGGTCTTCGGTTTGTTCAGAGTTTTAGGGTTTAGGGTATTTGAAGGTCTTCGGGTTTGAGTTTATGTAACGTTTCAGTGTTTCGTTGTGCTTTCAGGTTTTTGTAGCGGACTGTAACAGGTTTCGAACAACTTCCGCCAAGACTGTCTCTGGGCTCTAGCATTGCCAGACGCTCGTAGGACGTGGCCATAGAACACGGTGATCAAATTCAGTCTCTACAGCAGCTTGATTGAAACGACTTCGAGACTCCAACACGACAGAAAGGCGATGACCCAAACCAAACCACACACGTGCACAAACATACACACACTTCTCCCTATATATATATATATATATATACATATACATATACATATACATATACATATACATATACATATACATATACATATACATATACATATACATATACATATACATATACATATACATGTATATATATATATATATGTATGTATATATATACACATGTACACACACACATAGACACATGTGTATGTATATATATATATATATATATATATATATGTACACGCACATGTGGATACCAACATACATACGGACAGAGAGACATACAACAACACATGTGTTTATGTGAATACATACATATGTCAAGCACGGGAGAAGAAAGCCCTTAGGTCGCCTTGGGAGAGTTGCGTTTTTGGATTTGCCAGAAACTTCAATACCCCTATAATCAAGGAATATACCGTAGAGTTTTCTTGAAGGGATCATAGGGGGTTCCATAATAAAGGGATATAACCGGAATATACCTTAAAGTATAGTAGGATCCCGAAAATGGTTTAACCAATATTCTCTAATTCAGGGCTATTGGAGTCTCTGGGTGGGTTATGCGCATCGGAACAAGCATCTTTCAACCCAGGCGCAGGGTGTTCATGCTAATGTCCGCGCAGAGATCGGGCTTCCTTGGTGGGCTACGTAGACCACGAGAGCAGTGGTATGGTATCTTGGGTTCGCCATCTTCCCAATACCCCAGATGGCTCAATGACGGCCCTACACTGCTACACATCTCACCCCCCGGAAGGGCTCTGTGAGACCGAACCTGTTGCATCCAATCAGGCCGGGCAGGGCACCGACGGTTTGACAGTTCTTTGAAAATCGCCCTGAAAACCCTGAAGCCCTACAGCCCCCTAAACAGAAAGCCCCTAAGGGCCTCTTCGAGAACTCTTGTCACACCCTTATAGTCTTATAGCGGCTGGAACTTCGGGATGAGACTTCAAAGAAGATTTCTACTGCATTTGAGATACGTTTCCCTCGACTACCGTAGCCTAGCGACAAGGACGTCTGCCTCGGTCTGTGAATGCACCTATACTGAACTTAGAACCCTAGCAAAAGTTATGATTTTGGCTGTTTCTTAGGGATTATAATAACCAAAAATTAAAAACTATTCTAAGTACCCCTAAGGCACGATTGGGAGGGACGTCTCAAGATTGTACAGGGACTTCATCAGTTCTTTGAACGGTTTCTATGTGTTGTTGGAATGTGGGAGTTTCCGAAAATGGGGGACGCTCAATATAATGATCCTTATTATAAGGACCCTCCAAAATCAGGTACCCCCTATTTTCGGACACTCCCATGTGGATGTGGGACTCCAGAGTATGATCCCCCATGATGGTTGCCCGCACCCCAAGCGAAATCCGAACTGAAAGATCCAGCATTTAGCTGTTGAGGAGCGGCTCTAGAGAATGTAGTCTTAAAGTTTAGATTGTAGGGCTTAGGGTGGTGCTCAACATCACAAATCTTGAACCGCAAAATCTTTACGCAAGTGCAGCAGTAAATAAAGGGAGCTTCGTATCATGCTTTCTGGGGTTACGTAGGCGCCTATCATACCAAGCACCATAATTAATCTATGTCTCTACATATTTTTGAGGAATGCGAGGACACGCCAGCCTCCGAGTGAACCAGGAAATCGCAAACCCGAACCCGAAAACAGAAGGGGTTCACGTCCTCCGTTACCGTTTACGGCTGAAGAGTAAAGTTCGGGCTGGATTCTCTGCCAGTTCCTTGCAGCTGCCCACCGTTTTGTTCGTGACGTCCCTCAGGCGATCCCTGTCCACCACTGAGCTAGCGGGGTTGTAGGGCTGCGGCTTGGAGTGAGAGGGTGATAGTCGTACTAATTGCATACGGGATGTTGGTACCAAATGTTGTGAGCATCGTACCAGAAGTTGCCGAGGCTACTCCATGAAATCGCCTCGCTTGCATGCATCAATATAACTCTGACTCTACTACTTCTATATGGGGATTATAGTTGTCTATGGGCAACAAGGACTATGGTGGTCTGAGCTGTACTTGCGACGGGTTTACGGCTCTTGCTATTAATATGGCCGAATGCACTCTCATTAAATCTACATACCTCTGTCAAAGCCAGGATGCTTGCGTTGCTTCGACATCCATCTTTGAACGTTAGGCATGATTGCTGCGAACTTAGAAACTATACTGCTCAGTCGCATTTTGCGGGGTGAAGGTTTGTAGTCTACGGTATAAGAACGTCTGGAGAGCAGGGCTTAAGCCGCGGGGTTTACGATCTCAAGATATTTGCTCTATACCCCCCTTAGAACCATCATAAAACTGATATGTCTAATATTCTCTTGGGTTTTATATGAACAGAGTCAAAAAAGGCTCAACGAAACGTTCTCTCTGTCTCACACTCGCACACACTCGCCCACACTACACACACAAACACACACACACACACACACACACACACACATGCGCGCGCACTCTGGCTCTCTCGCTCGCTCTCCCTGCGCTGGCTTTCTCTAGCTGCAACGATGGCCTACTTCTGCCTGTCGTGGAGCGAACAGCTTATCCATGCCGAGTCTCCGCACAAATGGCAGTTCCGTAATTGCGTACTTGGTAGTCCCCGTGTGTAAAGCTCAGCGGCCCCAAGGGTCCATGTACAATAGTATATACTTTGGGCCCAATGTACCTATATAGGGACTACATTAAGGCCTAAGTATATACTGTTTGAGTACATGGACCCCTTAGGGTTCTGAAGCAGCAGTCAAAAAGCCACGTGCCTGACCAGACTGGCCGGAAAGCCGTCATCCGTGCAGGGGAGACGTGCCGCAGCTTGCTGGACATCCTTGCCCATAGGCCCGAAAGTTGTTCCTTTTTGGTATTACCTTATTAAGAATCTATATATGAAGGAACTACTTTGGGGCCTTTGGGTGCGCGCACTCCAAGACCAAGTAAGACTTCACAGATCTTCACAGTGTGGCTGTCAGAACGACAGTGAGAAGGTGCTGAGTCATGGTCGCAACAGCAGTGGTGCGAGAGAAACCGGAGGCGACGACTTACAGGATCATGAGACGTAGTAAGTAGGGTTATAAGAAAGGTAACTACAGTTATGTTCACTTATAACCGCAATTCGCGTACTTCTAACACTACTATCCTAAGTCCCATGACCCTCCAAGGACACGAGACGACACCCTGGCGACCGAGCAGCGCTTTTCTCGAGCATCAATATCTCGAAAAGCAACTTCATGCTGGCCTCCTCCTCGGCTCTGTTTGGGTTTAGGGTTTGAGGGTTTCGAGTTTAGGGGTTTAGGGGTTTGGGGTTTCTTGGCTCTCAAGCGCAAAAACCCCAAAACCCGAGATAACTTTGAAGAACTTTGAAGCTAGTGAGTTGTGTTCACAAGCTCAATGATACAATGTTGTGATGCCAGAACGCAGCCCATGAAAGCCTCCACAAGAACGAAGGCCATGTCTTAGGGCCTAATTATAGCTTAGAGTTTGATATACCAAAAACCCTATTCAAAGACTTAAGGCCTCGGTACGTGAGCGCTGTTGCAACCGTCCTTGGGGCGGCTGTCGGCCCCCTATGCCTGTGTTGGGTTTGGGGAAGTTCTTGGGGCGACCGATCTGTCAAGAAAACATAGGTTTAGGCGGTCGGGTGTTGAGGGTTTAAATGGAGTTTTTAGTATTTGGGGTGGAGGGCTTGACTCTAGTTTGGAGAGTGTGGGGCAGCGATTTAGGCAGTAGTTAGGAAGTTAAGGGCTTCGGTTCATGGGCTCCGTGCAAAGGCTTAATGCAAAGGGCTAACAAACATTGACACACGATCCACGCAAGCTGCACTTCACTCCAACCCATCTATCCGTTGATTCTGCAAACGAAAAACCGCAAACCCCAAACCCTGACCCCGCCCCCCCACCCCAAATCCTGAACCTAAACCATCCTTGTACTCAATTACCCGAAACAGAAACCTTTCCTCACATAAGGATCCTGAACTCAACGCACCCTGATAACAAAAAGGACTCCCAAAGAGACCCTAATTCGAGAACTATACCCATATGGGTACATGGACCCTTTGCGAATCATATTTGCAGCTCGCGTTTCGCCGGCGTCGGCTTTGTGAAGGATGGCAGGTGCCCCGTTCTTCAGAGAGGGTTTAGGCGTATAGGGCCGTCGGGCTATGGGGATTTAGAGCTCTCTGGCTGTGAATTGCGTCGCTTTGGGGTTCTTTACGGAACTTTGGGGTTTAGGGTTGAGGGTTTAGGGATGATGTGTTTTGGCTTTGAGATGTGAGGGTCTTATTCGGAAGGAACGACCATGAACATCATTCGTCGCGTCACGCATCGGCAGAAGTCGTTGGCGTTGGGTCCCAGGGGGAGGGGCCATGCTCTGGGTTCTTGTTAAAGGAATAACTGAAGTTACCATGATAAGGAAACTGTATGATGATTTGCATTAGGTCCCTATTATGGTATTTTAAATCCCTTCCCAGTGTTTCATGATTTAAGCTGTTTGGTGTAGTAGCTGCTCGGGGTCCTGATATACACCCCAAACACGCGGAACCCAAAACCCTAAACCCTACCACTGTGTACTATAGGGGCCTTCATAATTAGAATATGGTTTTGGGGTATCTCATACTAGAAGATAGAATAAGGAATCTCCAAAATAGCAAAAGTAATTCTGAAGGCCGCTAGTACTATAGTCCACCCTAAGCCGCAGAAGGGCTTTGGCAGCTGAAGCTTCTGCTGTCTTGACCGTAGGTTACTGAATGCCATCGTGCAAGCCTTACAGTAAATCCCATAAAGTTGCAAACCGGATTAAGGCCAAATAGTGATTAAATAGTGCTGGGATTGCCTATACGTTACTCTTAAGGATTGAGGCTATTGGGTTTCCAACTTTTGGGCTTCTACTGTATCTGTGATCCAAGTCCCCATAAAGCCTGTCCTCTAGGATGACAAAAAGAGAGGCTTCACCACTATGGACAGCTCCACCCGTGAGTCCAAAGTGTCTTCCTATGACAGTTTAAGGTTTGACTTAAAGTCCTGAAAACCCAAGCTTTCGGTTTAGACCTCGAGCCCCGCAAAGAACTCAAGCGGCAGCATGGCTTAATTGGAGGACAACCTGGCCTCAGGTTCATGTTTGAGGGTTGCCGCGCGACGAATAGTTTGCTCCATAACATACACAAGGATCCCTGAAGCACTCCTTTAGAACGGCCTGCTTTGGACGAGGCTGTCGGAATTTGCAGGGTTCAGGCTTGGCGCTTCGGGTATGAGACTTCGAATTTTGGGATGCCACGCGGATTCTATAAACTCTGGGGCTCATCGTTCTTAAACGCCAACGCCACAAACAACAACCTGGAACCACAAACACTGTTGAAGAAAATGCTTCCTTCCCATGCTGTCCTTCTGGAACCTCTCAATGGCGTGCTGCCTTGGAAGACTACCATCCCCAGCGACACAGGAAGAAGAAGGGCTCCGTTTTTTGGTATTGGGTGGCTTTGTAAAGAACCCAGGACCACAAACACTGAAAAAAGGGCCCACTGGCAGACCTGGAAGGTGAGTCACCAACCCACGACCTAAAGCGGGCAAGCTCTCGACGGCTTTAGATTGCGGCCCCGGCGTTCCCATTGCATCCTGAATTCCAGAATTGCAAAAAATGAGTCTCCACGGGTTTCGGCTTTAGCGTTTATCGGGCCTCGGAATTTGTTTGAACTTTCCCAGAAAGGACGGTACAGATGTCGCAATCGGGCTATACAGCTGCAATTTCGTGCTCTTGCTGCTTACTAATAGCATGTGTACACAGTGTAAACATCAATCTTCAAGTTCCAGCAAACCCATCTGCCACGAACAACTTGAGGCAACTGCTGGACCTGTGTGCGAAATTAGTGCAAGCACAAAAAGCAATGGCGAATTAATGCTCTGTTCCCGCAACCGGCTGTTGTGCTTGGTTTTAAAAAGAACGAGGTTCTGCAAGTGGATCTAAGGGTTTCGTAGCCCTGAAGCACATTTGCTGCCCAAGCAAAAAACTTCATAATTTTATGACCCCACCTAAAGTCTCGATTGCAATACTTTTTTTGTTTTTTTTTTGGGTTGTATAACTTGGTTTAACCGAACAGTGGGGACCATAGGCAAAGGCTCTTACATCCACCTACAACAAAATCGGATCCATAAAAGCGTAGCTGCCAGGATCCAGAAATAACTACTTATAACTTATACCCCCAACCGTATATAACCTCAAACCCTCAAAATCCTAAAGCCGCGGCAGTTTGCTTTGAGTCGGGCATGCGGTTTCCAGTTGTCGGGCCAACTGTTCCACTTTAAGCGGAAGACGCCCCAAACGTGTAACCGCAAGACTTCGAAGCTTTTACAACTTAGGGTTTAGTAAGCCCTACATGGTTACCTAGAGTAACCAATGTACCCTTAACAGAGGCATCGTAGTAGTTGTTCCAACCTCTACATGAGTGGTATAGAACTCTAAACCCTAAACCCGAATAACTAATAGCGCTAAACCCTAACTTGAGAGGTATACCTACCTGTCGGGTATCATGGGGAACTAAAGGTTAACCTTTTTGGTTATATAGGGATTATATAGAGACTATACTACCCAAAAAAGGTTAAAGGCTACCTACTCGACTACTAGGTATAGAACCCGGCAAACTCTGTAAGCTGAAGCAAGGTCTTCGCTTCAGAAAGCTGGCGTGTGGAGAGGTGCATGAAACGGATTCATGTAATAGGGCTTAGGGTATATAGGGTTTATAGGGTATAGGGTTTGGGGGTTTAGGGGCTTAGGGTTTTAGATGGTTTAGGGTAGCGAAATTTATAGGGCTTATAATAGGGTAGCGAAATTTAGGAAAAAGCCGGAGCAACTGGCGCAAATCAATCACTGCAGTTTGCCGCGGCTAGAACCACCCCTGCAATGTTTCATGTACTGGTGGCAATGTTTGCACTATAAGTCTGTCTTTATATCGATATAGTCGAGCCCAAGTCCGTCCTCTTTGAAGCTCAGCGGCTTATACCAGCCTGGAATGGAAAACAAATCCACCTGTGCCAGTCCTTGCCAGGAGTAAGGGACGTACGGCTTGGCGCAACGGGACACGCTCCGGCCCCGCATTTAGGCTTAGACATGTCTGGAGAAAAAGCCTAAACCCTCAACCCGAAACCCTAAACCAAAAGATGTATGCTGAGCAGTCAGCAGCTTTGGGAAGGGGAACATGATGTAAGTTCGTACCAGGTATGTGGTCGGGATTGGTGGTGAACCTGTACATGCACGTCTGTCCGTCTGCTTGAAAAATCATTGCTATTTGCATTCAAGCCGGAATGCAGTGATCCACTACAGGAATATAGCATAATTTTAATAATGCCGCTTTAAAACATCCCACCACTAGACATGTAAAGGAAGTATGACCTTCTTGCGAACCCAAGACCTCAACAGAAGATTCGGATGACCTTAAACCCCAAACCCCGAAACCCTAAACCCCTAAGCCCTAAACCCCCTATATAAACCCTAAAATTCGGCACACCTGGCGGCTTTAGGGCTCAAGCCTCGAGAGCTTTGACGGAGCAGGTGCCACTTTAAGACAACATGGGAGTTTCCGTAAAATGGGGGGGCCCTAGGGTTCATTCAAAGGGCTCCTTAACGGTATCTATAATGGTTCTATAAAGGGTTTAGGGTTAGGGGAGTTTCCGAAAATAGAGACACTAATTTAGTCCCCTAAATCGAAGGATCCCTACTAGTGGTCCCCATAATTTTCGAAAACTCCCAGATTGTCGACAGTACAGACAGAAGCTTGGAGAAGGGCTGACGGCTTTAGGGGTTTAGGGGGTTTAGGGTTTAGGAACCTGGTTATATAACCATACCAGTGCCCTTGAACAAATGGTCTGGGAATCGGAAGATTGCCCAGCTTGAGCCTGTCATACCTCTTCCTTTTGTCCTACACGACCCTGGGACCTCTACTAACCCTGCACTCTCTGCTGCTTGGGTTTAGAGTCTAGGTGGAGGGTTTAGGGTTGCAAGCAAGAGATATCCGTTCATGAACTTGTCCAGAAAGGCTTGTCGATGGATCCTTGTCCTTGTGCGAAACTCTGAAACACAACAGGCTTTGTTTCATACACCACGACAATCCAAAAACAACTCCAAACACCGTCAAGCACAAACCCCCGGATCCTGAATCCTACACCCGAAAGTCCTAAACTTATACGCTAAACCCTCAACCCCTCAACCCGGAAGCCCTAAACCGATATGCGGCTCAAACTCCAGGCCATAAGCCCTGATACGTTGCGGACCTTAAACTGTAAGAAGAGGCTTTTGGGGCACAACGGGTATGTTGCAGTATGATAGTATAATTTACGGTTTAGGGTTTACAATTTTAGGGGTTCTAAGGACTACGAGGGAGTACTACACCGAATCCGACCCCGAGAGTACACACCAATATCATAGGGACCCTTGCGGGGTATGGGGGAGGGAGGTAGGGGACTATACTTCTTCAAATAGGCCGTATTAAGTCCTTATGGGGATAAAGGCCCCCTTCCCCCCCCGCCCCCTACCCCCCTAAGATTCCCTATGACAGTTGCAGCTCGGACTCGAACCACACTCTTCTGGTTGGCAGTCAAGGCACCCTTGTTTTAGGCTGGGTACTGCCCCCATACAGTATCAGCCGATAATAGAGCCACGATTGAGGGCCTAAGATATCTATATTATGAAGATTATTGTTCAACTGTGAGTCGGGGCAGTATCCAAGGTTTCGGCTTCGTACGTCTTGGAGTTTTAATAGATACCACTGCTCGCTGATCAAAGGTTTATTGGTTTTTCAAAGCAACAAAACATAACGATGTCGCCACCACCTTCAAAGTAAGAACCGGTACGAGTCAGCACAAACCCTGCCAAGCTGCATAAAACCCTAAACCCTATACCTAAACCCCTAAACCCTAAACCCCGAACAGAAAGCTGGCACTCCAAGGGGGTGCAGGTTTCGGGCTTCGCGAACCCTGAACCCCTCGATCGCAAGAGGTCTTCGAAAATCTTTGGGGCACTCACCCCTAAACTAAACCCAACGGTTTAGGGTTTAGGGCCTACCCTGAGGCTCCTAAGAGGGTCTTGGGCTTTCTGGGGGAAAGTTTCGGCTTTGGGGGCGAGAGTTCGGGATCTCACTACAAGGGTCCTGGAGCCTTAGTGTAGGCCCTAGATCATAAGCCGGGCTCTAGGATTGATTGAAAATCGAAGCCCAAAGATCCGGCGAGCTGGGCATTCAGGTCGGGTTAGGGTGTAGGGGTTTAGGGTTGAGGGGTTTAAGGTTTAGGGTGAAGGGTTTATGGGCTCGGTTTCGAGTAGTAGATCAGGTTTGAGGGTTTACGAAGGCTTGGAGGCTCATGGTGAAGCCAGAAAGCTGGAACGTGGATTTAGGATGATTCGTGCTGGGACTCCCGATATCTTTTGCACCTTAAGGGCATGAGGATCGTGATATTGCAACTTTCTGGCTTCTAAGTGTCTCAATTTTCTTGTTTCTCGGAGGTTAGGGGACCACAACGAGGCAGTCTCAACTGAGGCAGCCAGGATTTGACTCTAGCTATGCAAGTCATATAGGGGCAGTCGAGCCACATCAGCATCCTTTTCGGAGCGTGCACTGTTTTGGGAACAGGAACATATAGTAGGCCACCTCCTACTTACTCTACGTATGGGTTGTAAGCAACACGGGATTCGGCTTCGAACTGAGGAGATCCAAATCATGGTCCGACAAGCTGATCACCTAACTCCAACATTGCTGTAAGGCTCGAGGACCCTTGTAGTGAGATCCCGAACTCTAGCCCCCAAAGCCGAAACCCTCCCCCAGAAAGCCCAAGACCCTCTTAGGAGCCAGGGTGGTGTTTGAAATCAGGGTTATATGGGTAGTGGCAAAAAATTGGGGACCCTTTTTGGGTGGCTTAAATATAAGCCGTATTATAATGGGACCCAAAAAGGGACCCTAATTAATTCTGACAACCACCATATGGGTTTAGGAGATACTTAGGACATGCTAGGACCATTCTAGGGATCATAGAAACACAAAGTCATTTCTCGAAATCTCCCAAATCAGGTCCAGAAGCGTTGTCCGAGAATGTAGTTGTGGCCTCGACCAGGCCAGTAGCCGAGTTTACCTAGGCTGGAATGCTCAGGATATTGGGGTCAGCGTACTATAACAGTGAAAACAAAAATGTTTCTAGGAACTCTAAGGAAGCCGTCTTACGGTTGTTGGGGGCCTCTGGAACGACCCCTAAATGCACTTGTAGAAACCCTTGACACACCGTTATTTCGCCCATTTATTCCCTTAACCCAACACACCCAAGACCCAAAACCTTGAGCACTAAATACTCTAAACCTAGACCCAAAGCCCTTGTAGTACCCCGATCTCATTTCTGGCAATCCTGCGGCCTCTCAAGGAAGTTGCCGAGCGGCGGTGTAGATGAAGTCTTGCCTGCTCAGGGCTTCAGGTTTGGAGGGAGGAAGGGGGTTTAGGCTGAAGGGTTTTAGGGTTTCGGGTTAAGGGAGTTTGGATTGAAGATCCAACGAAACAGGTGAAGAGAGCTCAAGGGCCCCAGACGCTGAACTGCGACCGCATGACCAAGCCTCTACCCCACCAAAAAAAGGTCGCTCTTTAGTTGGGGCAATCGAATAACCTAATCAAGGTGAGAGACACACAAACGCAAAGGTCTCCTGAGTCGCTGCTCGCACATATGGTGCTATGATTTGTTTTCCAGTATCTATCCTGCCCTCTGATGCTTCTCTGTCAGCCTGCCGCTGCAGAGAATGTTGTGCGCCAGCCGCACCCTGAGCGGAACAACAATGAGAGCAATGCTGTTGCAAGTGAAGTTCATGCAAGCCATACCTCCATCCCGCGCACAGACATCAACATCTGAGAACGAATGGTGAAGCACAAGAAATAGAACACGAAGGACCCCAGACTGCACGAAACAAACTCCTTTAAATGACGCTCTTTCAACATCGGCACGTGGGCATGGAGCGACGAAAGACCTCGGTCGTTGGAACAACACCACGACAGTAGCAGTAGTACTAGTACTAGTACTAGTACTAATACTAGTACTCGTACTAGTAGTGGTAGTAGTAGTAGGAGGAGGAGGAGGAGGAAGAGGAGGAGGAGGAGGAGGCGGAGGCCCCCCCTACCAACTACACTTGCTCTTAGCCATGTTAAGACACCATCCATTTTGCTCGATATTGGCAGCACCTTTGTCATGTAGGATCATCTTATGAAACTCCAAAATCGACATGTGCAGTTTGCAAACTCGAGCTTCTGATTTTGGACTTGCTTTTTGGGTGAGTTGGGGGGAGGGAGGGATGATGACGGCATTGTTACGCAGACACCCCGAACAATATCTCCAGAAGAACCGTTTCACTCGGTATTTGCAGTACTTTCGTGATGTCGGATCATTGTATATCTTCACCAAACCTACTTTTGGACGTTGCGAACGCGACCTTGGGATTTCGGGGGGCTTTCGGCAAAAAATCCAAATTGGTTGGGGGGAAGCTTTTTCCGGGATGATCACGACACTGTTTCGTGGACACCCCGAACAATATCTTCACACCCTAGCGCTCACACGCCACGCACCGCTCAAAAACAAACCCTCCTACGCCGAGGTCTGGGCTTTAGGGGTGCTGAAGAGCCCCTCACACGCACAGCCGGCATCCTTGGTTTTGATGTCTGGAAGATGTTGCACTTCAGGTTTTAGGAGTGTTAAAACCTTCTTGGCAGCACCTGCATTTTTGCGTGGTATTTACAACGTTTGTGTACTATCCGACCACCTGTGGATTGCAGCTTCTTACATGTCAAGTTTGCCACTCCAGCTGTTGTCGCAGAGATGGGGCATGAGCCTCTGCAACTTCACCGGCTGTGACAGTTAAGGAAACTGGTCCTCTGCAACTTCTGCAGCTGTCACAGACAGTGAGCCTGAGCCCTTGCGTCTTCTGCAACTGTCGCAGTTAGAGCGTCTAGAAGCTACCACTGCCCAGCCCGGATGGAGCAAGTGCAGTTGGGAGGGGGAGGGGGGGCTACTACTAGTAGTAGTAGTAGTAGTAGTAGTAGTAGTAGTAGTATTAGTAGTAGTAGTAGTAGTAGTAGTAGTAGTAGTAGCAGCAGCATTTGCAGCATTTGCAGCAGCAGGAGTAGTGAGTACTAGTAGGAGTAGTAGCAGTGATTGAGGGTATGTCAGGCACAGTCGGAGCATGTCTTTGCAGCAAAAGTGCCGGTCGTACAGTGGTTGGAGCAAGCACAACCAGGCCACAGCGAGACCCAGAAGAAGAAGCGCAACTTTCCTGACAGGCGGCGATTTGGGGTGTTCAAGGTCAGGGCTGCTACGACGACTATCACTACCACGACCAGTCACTACCACTACCCCTGGCGCAAACGCTAGCAGTACTGCTGCTGCTACTAACTGCTGCTACTAACTGCTGCTACTGCTACTGCTGCTACTCTACTACTACTACTACTACTACTACTACTACTACTACTACAACTACTACTACTACTACTACTACGACTACTACTACTACTACTACTACTACTACTACTACTACTACTACTACTACTACTACTACTACTACTACTACTACTACTCTATCCCTGCTCCTGCTCCTATGCCCCTGCTTCCGCTCCTGCTAACTGCCGCTACTACTGCTACTACTGATAGTACTACTAACTGCTACTGCTAGGATACCCAGTAACCTAAGAATAAAAAGGCCTCTCTTTTTGGTATTGGGTAACTTTATAAGGAACCTAAGACTACAAAAAGGGAATAAGGGTACTACTGGGCATCCTAGACTGCTACTACTGGTCCGACTTCCGGCTCTCCGACTCGTTTAGGGTTTAGGCGACGACGACAATGATCACTATGCTTTCGCCAGATTTCATCAAGAAGGGTGAACTAGTGATTATAGTATCCAATAAGGTTACACATGTTTGTATAGTAAAGTATAGTATCGTTTTACATATTATAATTATAGTATGGTAGTGATTCCGGGTCATCAGGTTTACAACTTCGGTTAAAACGGCTGGACTTTACAGGATGAACTTTACCGTTTACGCAAGTTGCGCTCCAGCTTGAGGACTTTCGGGCGAACCTCTGCACCAGATCCGGATGTAAAGCAACTGCACTAGGGCACTGCACCAAAGCCCAGCAATCCCCAACCCTATGACGCTGCACACCGGAAATCCGAGAATCCCATCACATTGGCGAGGCTACACTCAGCGAAACCCCCGTGTGCCACATACAATGAACCCCAGAAAGCTGGAACATTGGTTTAGGATGATAGGTGCTAGGACCACTTATATATACCTTCAGGGCATGAGGGTATCAATGCTCCGACTTTGTGGCTGTTGCTACTGGGGCCCATTATGCTGTACTAAACCCGAATAGTAGCCCTTATAGTAACCCTTCTAGGACCCTGTTATAAGATCCCTTAACAGGAACCCCATATTATTAAGGCCACCATATGGGAGTTTCTGAAAATAGGGGACCCTAATATAGTACCCTGAATAGTAGGATCCTTATTATAAGGACCCCAAAATAAGGTACCCCTCATGTTCGGAAACTCTCATATTCCCACGTAAGGCAGATAGAAAGGCCAGTGGCAGCAGATTCTTCATCCGCTCCTGGGAGGAAGGTCGCTAGTTGAGGCTGGGCTTTACCCAGAGGCTCCAAAGTAGTTCCTTTTTGGGGAACCTTAAAAAGGAACTATATACTATGGATCCTTAGGGTAGCTTCTGAATTTTTTTCGGGGCGGTTGAACTAGCCTAAGGGTCCATGTACCCAAACAGAGTATACTTTGGCCTTGAAGTAGTCCCTATCACTCTGAAACAAATCTATGACTCTGTCTGAATACCCTAAACTTACACCCTAGGCCCTAAGCAAACTCGATTACGGCTTGAGCTTTGGGCCCAATGGTCGCACATGCAACTTCAGGCTCAAGCGTCTGGGTCTTGGTTGGCTCGGGTTTACGCTCTATGGGTGTAGGGTTTGGCAGGTAGGGTGTGCAGTGTGCGTGATTTAGGATTTGCAGCAAGTGGACGGAGAAGTACCTGACAGGGGCCATTGCATATACTATTTACTATGTTTTAGGGATACGAATCGTTCTGGATTTTCGGCTTTAGGTCCACGATGCCTTGTGCCTGAAACCTAATTGAACCCTTGGATGCTTGTGCTTGGTCCCCGAACCCTACACCCTAAACACTTGACCCTGGAGCCTGAAACCTCAAACTTTCAACACTGGCAGTCGTCCTGGAAACCACCGCGCATGTGGCCAATACCTCTGGCGAAGCATTGCAGGGCCCGAGGGTCTAGGGACACATTTTCACATGGATGTGCTAAACTGCTAAACACTGAACCTATGCCAAACCCTGAAACCGATAATTAACTTCAGACCTGTCACCATTCATCCACAAACCCCTAACCCCAAAACCTCAAACCCTTGAAATCGTTACTCCTACATTGGTCAAGGTTCTTGCTTGTGGGCCTTTGAGGCATTAAGGTTTGGGGTTGAGGTGGCGTGGTCTTGGGTTCAGGCGTTCGGGGCTAGGTCGCGCCATCAGGCACTTCCCAACACCCTGAACCCTCAACCCCAAAACCGCAACCCTTACCCTAAGGGTCCAAAGGACCCAATACTTAGGTACTCGGTTTTAGGAGAGTAGCTATGTGGCTTAGTATTTGGGAAAGTATATGACTATTAGGTACTTGGACCCTTAAATTTAAACCCTCAACCCAACAAAGCTAGCTTTACCAACCTCACATGTTGCGAGTCCGGGCTCCAGGCGAAGCCCTGGAGCCCGGACTCGGTTTAGTTAGGGTTTAGGCTTTACCTTCACCCTGAATATCCTACCGTTTTAGGGTTCCTTATTATGATTTCCTTTTGCAAATCCTTAAAAAGGTGGGTTATTCCGGGTTAAGGTAGGGTTTAGGGCTGACGCCTTTGACACCACAAGCCCACAAGCATCGAGTTCGGCTCGAACGAAGACGATATGAAAGACGGGACCCAAACCCCAAATACCAAAACCGAAATCCGACACCCCAAACCCTTCACCCAACAACCGTGCAGAACCCTTCGAGTCAAAAGCACCCCTGCAATAGTAATCCATAATATTAGCAAGATTTCGCGGGACCCTTATCGTAATCCTGGTACAACCCTCAGAGGAGCCGTAGACCCGCATGGTATCCCTGCACCATAAACCTTTCTAGTAAACCTGGAGCACAGAGGACAAAGAACCCTCCGGATGACAACTGTGGACCGCCGGAAAGACCCAACAAACTTCAGCCCTAAGGTGCTATAGGACACAACTGTGAATGCATGCATACATTGAAGCCGACAGATGCAGGGAAAAAACCACTTGTGGGAGAAAAGCCCTGCATCCTCCTGCCGGACCTGAAAAATTAGAATGGGGTTTTGGTGTATACTGTACTGTACTCATAATAAGGACCCCCCCCTACAATAGTATAGGTACTTATTTACTTAGTTAAGCCCCATAGTAAGCCCTTTTACAACCCTGGAATCCTAAACCCTGAAACACGAAACCCTAAGGCCCAAAAGTCGAAACCCAAAGCCTAAAACCCTAAGCCCTAGAACCCTAAGACAGCCCCAGAACCTTAGAAGTAGCACCCTCAAGCTCCTATAGAGCCCGTAAGACCCCTGTAAGACCCTATAGACCCACCCTGAAGTCCTACATGCCCTAGACCCGAAACCCAAAACCCCTAAAACCCTATGCCCCCAAAACCCTGAACCACCTAAACACCCAAAACCCTAAAACTCTTATACAACCCTTAAGAACCCCATCAAGGAACCCAAAACCCTAACACCCTAGAGCTCTAAGACATCCTAAGACCCAATACCCTGAAACCTATAGACCCCCTAAAGGAACTGTATGGTATAGATCCCCGTTTTAAAGGATGTCAAGACCCTAAGACCCCGGAACCCTACCCTAAAACCCTAAAAGCCCTAAACCCCCAAACCCCTCAACCCCACAACCCCTAGACCCCTAAACCCCTAAACCCCCAAACCCCTAAACCCCTAAACCCCTAAACACCACACCCCTAAACCCCTAAACCCTAAACCCCGAAACCCCTAACCCCCTAAACCCCACACCCCCAAACCCCTAAACCCCTAACCCCCACACCCCCAAACCCCTAAACCCCTAAACCCCTAAACCCCAAACCCCTAAACCCCTAACCCCGAAACCCTAAATCCCTAAATCCCTAAACCCCTAAAAAGACGAGACCCGAAGCCTGGGATCTCCAGGCGGGCAATAGGCAGCGTCCCCAAGGCGTCCAGCAGGAAGCGCGCCCTGGCTTAGGCTTCCTTTTGGGGCTGTGGGGTTTAGGGGTTTAGGGTTTAGGGGTTGAGGGGTTGAGGGGTTGAGGGCTTTGGGGGTTTAGGGGTTTAGGGGGTTTAGGGTTTAAAGTCTAGGGGTTCCGGTTCAGGGCTTTAGGGGCTCAGGGGAGTAGGGTTTGAGGGTTTGGGGGCGCCCGGGCTTACTTGGAGGGTGGGGGGACTTAGTAAGTAGTAATTTGGCAGAGTTGTAAGTACCCTAAACGGGATCCTTATCCGGGTTTATGATGTTCAGTCTAGAAAAGAACTACTTCCTAAGTCCCCGACCCTCCAAGTTGGCTTTCTTTGGGGGGTTCCTCCAAGGATTCCTAGAAGGGTTTAAGGCGAGGCAACTTGGCACCTTCTTGGCATAAAGGCCGACTCCACCAGCTCATCAAGGTCCTCTTTGTCCGGGGACTCCAATATTTAAAGGGATCCATATATAAGGGTTCCGTTAAGGGTTCCTGTAAGGGATCTATAGGGTTTAGGGTTTAGGAGACTCCACCAATATCCCTTAATTAAGGAACATACCTCAAGTTGTAGTAGGATCCCTTGTATGACTTTAAGGAATACTCCTTACTTAAGGGATATCGAGCTTCTCTTTGCTTGAGTCGCTTTATTGTGGCGTTTATCATCTACTGTGACTTTTGGTTCGGAGTTCAAGGCTTAGGCCTATAAACCCTAAATCCCAAACCACAAGTGACAGTGTTTGATAGCAGCAATTTACATAGGCTTTTCGGGATTATCATTTCCTGACACTTTGAAGTTTGGGGTATATAATGCATCGGTTAAGGGGCCCAGGTCTTGAGGGAGTAGGATCTGAGTTTGGATGAAACGATGCTTTGGGGTTTATAGGGTTGAAGGTTCAGTGGCAGGGTCAGGATTTGGGGTTGAGAGACAAATTTAGACCTTGTTGTGCAAATCTCAACTCTGCAAACCTCGCCGAAAGTCTTCACAACTTCTTCACGAAGTTTCTATCAGAACATAGGGGCATGAATGTTTAGAATAGGGGTTTGCGGCCCATTCTACTCTAAATATAATTAGGAACCCCCAAAGTAATGTTGGTAGCTATTCTGGCGCCACGTTGAATCTGCTGCCACCGGGCCTCAGGACAAAGCGTACAGCAGAGGCTTCTGCAGTAAATTAGGGGTTAAGCGCAACTACAGTAATCCTGACCCCTAACCCATAAACCCCTAAACACAAAAACCCTCAACACACCTACACTGCACCAATGTCAGGCCCCCGTCCAGGATGAATGCCAGGGCCACCGCATTGAGGATCCTCGCACTGTGAGACTCTGGATTTTGCATCGTTAAAACTTCAGCACCGTCAAGCTGCAAAACTACGGGCTATCTATGTATTTATCAAGCAGATAGATAGGTAGGTAGACGGGTACATACCTAATTAAGTGCGTATGTGTGTATATGTATGTATATATATATATATATATATGTATAGTTGCACGATATGCTCATATGCCTGCGTGTGTCTTAGCTGTGCCTCCAGGCTCTCGAGAGCATGGGAAACGAAATAGGGCGATTAAGGAGTTTGGATGCTCCACATCCAAAAAGGAATTTCGAAACCCCAAACCCACAGAGCCTCTACAGACTCCCAGAAACTGTGAACGTTGAAGCCAGAGTCCCGAAACGTGGTTTCTTTAGTCCGCAGTGTATGTATACAACGAATCCATGGAGGTCTGGCTAGGCCTGAAATTTCCTCCCACTAAGACTAAATCCTTGAACTCTTGCATCCAAAAACGGCACGGCAGCTGAGCCCCAACACCCCAAGCCCATCAACAAAAACTGGGCCTAAAGCCCTAAACCCCTAGATCCTAAACCACAAGCCCCGACAAACCCTTACCGGAGCCTCTACAGTAACCCTGTACTAAGCCTTATATTCCTTTGCAATTAGCATCCCATACAGATCGTGCTGGGGGGCACCCTATGTTAAAGAATTCTCAAGGTAATTTTAATTAAGGGGAACTTAAAAGGAACCTTAGAAGGCCTTACCACCCCCAGCTTCAAAGCGAGAGTCAAATCTGCGAGGCTCAGAGTGTTTGCGAGGTAGCGCGTGCCTGGGATTCTGGGGTTGGCGGGTTTAGGGTTTGGGGTGTAGGGGGTTCGGGTTTAGTGCCCTGGGGTTTACAAGGGTCTAGGGGTAATTACGAGTAGGGGTTAGGTTTAGGTGGCTGTACTTCAATGTAGCAGCCACAACTTACCTGCTCGTTGGAATGCAAATGAAACTACTGTACGATGTACGGAAACCCTCAGCATGTAGCTACCCAGAGGCTCCAAAGTAGCTCCTTTTTGGGCTTTTTGGGGGTTCATATTTAGAATCCTATAAGGTAATCCCAAAAAGGAACTACTATGGAGCCCATGGGTACTTCGGCCACTAGGTAGGGTTGAAGAGCACAGTCTAAGGCGCGTATAAGGCTTTGAGTTGAAGTCTTGGGGCTCAGAAGAAGACATGCAATATGAAGGCCAAGACTCTGAGGCGTGATGTTTGTGGATTTATGGTTGGAACATGTGGCGAATAGGTGTAGGGTTTAGTGTTGTCCGGCTTGACATTTGAGGCCAGGCTACCGAAGCTGATGGGGCCTAGGGCCTATGGTTGAGGGATTGTGCAACATGAGACACGGGTCGCGCGAAGTCGACCCAGCCAAGGCTAACTAATACTAAGAAATCGGCACACACCGTCAGGTTTAGTACACAATGAGACTCGCGGGCATTAGTCTGAAGTGCAGGGATCTTTGTCTCACGATGCCAAGTTCTCAGGAAAAGGCGCGAGACCCTAAACCCAGGCACTGAAAAGCTCTACTATAGGGGCCTTAATAATTACCTGTACTATTTTTTGGGGGGTTCCTTATTGTATTTATGGTATAATATACCACAAAACCCTATTCAAATTATTAAGGCCCCTATATTCCAGTAGAACACCCTGCCCGACCGTACGAACTCTGAACATGCAGGTTTGAGTTGCCTGTAATCGCCAGAGACACAGCCACCACCAAGCGCGGCAAGGCGACAAAGAAGAAGAGCACCCACTTCCTAACCCAAACCGAAACGGAAAGAAAACATCCTAGCAGAAGA
Organism: Symbiodinium sp. CCMP2592; assembly: GCA_905221615.1. Lineage (NCBI taxonomy): Eukaryota > Dinophyceae > Suessiales > Symbiodiniaceae > Symbiodinium > Symbiodinium sp. CCMP2592. The sequence goes on along the minus strand of CAJNDT010001669.1, from coordinate 903,502 downwards.
CGCAATGCAGCGACTGTGCTCCTATAGCGCGAGTGGCACTGATACTGTGACGACTAGAAGTACGAACGAAGACACGACGGTACCGACGACGACGACGATGCAAACTACAAAACTAACACAATTTCTGCTACCACTACGACGACGAAGACCGCGGCAACGACAAAGACAACGACAACTAATTATGACCGCTGCCAATGCCACTGCTTTGCTGCTACTGTCCTACCACTACTGACGATTATGACGACGACGAGTCCTGCTGCGGTTGGTTCTGCTTCTACGTATATGTGGTAACAACGACTATTATACTTCTTCTACTGCCGCCGCCACCTGTGCATACTACGACGACACCGAGCACTACTATCGAAGGATTTGCCTCCATCATGCGTACAAGGATTGTTCACTGCCCTGTCATGTTCACTTGGGCTACAGCGCTGTTTGCAAATGGAGCTGCCGATTCGCATTTAATCTAGGGGTCTTAATAGGTAGAATAGGGTTTTGGGGGCCCATTATACTATATGTATAATAAGGAACCCCCCAAAATAGTATTGGTGACTGGTGAAGTATTTAAGCCCCCACATTATAGTCGGAATGTGTGCGCAGGAGGCTGAAGTCGCGACCCAGGGTCCGAAATGGTGACATCTGTGTGATGACAACCTCGGCGGGTGCTGGCGCATGGGGTTCAAAGCTAGCTTTCGTTAGACTTGTTTTGAACTCTTTTCTTGCGAGTCCCCAAAACCTCTCGAGAGGTCTGAAGACTTTGGCAGGGTTTGCGGCTTTTGGGTCTCACATCTTGTGGGACTTGTGGGATCCGAGACTCTTGAAGGGTTTGGACTCGATTTCTTTTTAGATATAGTTTGAAATAATATGTTCTCGACGGGAGAATTGCTTGGTACCCTGCTGAATCAAATCCGAGGCTGTTGGGGTTAGCTTAGCTTGCGCCTCACCCTTGAGTGCAGGTGTAGTTCACGGTTCGTTCAGAAGTCAAAGTTTAGGTACAACCTCATCCTGAATTTTGAGGTCTTTGGCTGTTGCCCATGACCCAGCGACAATTCTACACAAGCACCTAGGCTTTTTATACCGAGAACGACACAAACCAGAATCCTTAAATGCTTCCATGGGACGGCACCCGACACCCGAGAATCCTCTGCCCCAATCCCTGCAAGCTAAACTACTACATGGGCCTAAATAATTATCAATACTATTTGGGGGGTTCTTTATTATTATTGTAATTAGAGTATAATGGGCCCCAAAACCCTATTCTAATTACTAAGGCCCCTATATTGTACACTATACTATACACCGAACAACCCTACATCCTAGACTTTACAAGGGCTACACTAACCCCGACTATGCTGCCAAGGTACGTCGCCGCTGTCGCCATCATCCCCGGCAGCCATCAAGGTGCTCTCGCCTGCATTACGAACTAACATAAGGGGCCTTAGTAATTACAATAGGGTTTTGGGGTATACTATACTATAGTCATAATAAGGAGCCCCTGTCTAAGGTAATAAGGCCTCTACAGTAATTCATGTGGGGCTTCAGGAACGAAACGTGCCGGAGGAATCTCGTTGTCTAACGTAGGGGCCGTATAAATAGAATGGGCGTTGGGTCGGTTTGGGATTTTATTATACTATGACAATAACAATTTGGAGCCTTAACGAATAGAATCGGTAATTATTCCGACATCTACATGGGTGGTTGTCAAAATGATGGTCCCTTTGGGGGTCCCTTCTCATATAGTACGGCACCAAATATTTAGGGTACCCATGCAGAAAGGGACCTTAAGTTTGACAACTATCCATATAACACAGCTCAAGACGAGGCCCCAGGGCGTGTGCAGGAAGAGCGACAGTTGAGGGCACGCCGGTTGTATGTGCAGAAGGACTCACGAGACCTTACAGGGAGGACCATGGGTCATATAAGTAATTTAAGTCACATATGCTTTAGTTGGGGCTTTGCGCGATTATGGCTGTAGTTGCCTTACTTACTTCTAACCCCAGTTACTAAGTCCCATGATCCTTGAAGTACTCAGCCAAGCCTAACTAGCCATTGGCCACCCCTTTAAGAGTTGTGGCCAACCTGTATAGCGGCCTTCAGAAAGGAAATTGGGATCTTGCTGTATGTTCTACGATGTTCATAGAAACACTATACGAGGAGACGGTTAATTACGCAATCAGACCTCTATATTCTGGCCAGTGCCGCTGCTACCCAATGTTCAGGATTCTACTGATCGTTTTCTCTGCCCGGGGCAGCCTATTGGGTATCTGCGGATGGCACTGACGAAGCCCGTGATGTTGAATAACTCCTGCAAGCGCATCTTTTTGATGGGCACTAATTGATGTGCTGACAGACAGCTGGTGCTCGCGTTAAGACCCGGGAATTACGTGCTGAGATTGGGGTCTAGGTGCGGACAGTAGGAACAGAGTGGTGTTGTCAGTGTTGTCCCTAACAGGTTGAAGAGGTAGAGAGCGAGAGAGAAAGACGAAGAATACAAGCGAGAGACATGCAAAGAGAGAGCGAGGGAGAGAGAGAGAGAGAGAAAGAAACACATGTACGTATGTGTATATACACACACATGTGTATATGTATATATATATATGCAACTATACAAAATATCATTTACACAGGAATGATTTCTTAACCATGTTGAAACACGGCATCTTAACCGCGCTCTTCTTTTTTCTAACCGCGTGCAGGTTTTGGCACACCGTCTCCCAAGACTTATATATATATATATATATATATATATATATATATAGGTATGTACGTATGCATGCATACATACATGCGCGTGTATATGTGTTTTGCACGCATACACATAATTATGTGGATATTAACATGTATCGTATATTATACATACGCATGTATGTATGTATGTATATATATATATATATATATGTATGTATCTGTATGTGTGTATGTGTGTATGTGTACACATATATATATATATATATGTATATGTATATATATATATATATATATGTATGTATGTATATGTATGTATGTATGCATGTATGTATATGCATATATGCATACACATGTAAGTGTGTTTATGTAGATGGGGTCTCAGGTTGGAAGGACAAATGTCTGGGATGTGCGGGAGTTGCAGTTGCTTCAGCAACTCTCGGAATAACGGTATCCACTTCTAGCAATAGGGAAGTAGTCGAGTCGAGAGAAAACAGAACCACATAAGCACTGGCAAGCTTACCTTAGAACGTGCAGTCAATCATCTTCGTTAGATGTCGATAACCTCGGCCAGCCAGGGATCGGCTGTTTTGAGTTGAGGACGGGTTCATCGTCACGGCTTCGGGCTGCAGCAGCCTAGCTTCGGACTTCCCACTGTGCACCCCATCCCCAAAACGGGTGTCCCGAAGGGTCGTGGACAGCCAGCAGCCGATAGCCAGCAGCGCCAATCTTGGTACGAATATGTGTGAGAGCCATGCATTTGTAAACTTGACCCTGAACCCTGAAAGCTAAACTCTAAGCACCAAGGTTGGGCCAGGACTAAAGCTTAGTTCCAGGCGCAGGGTTTGAATCTGGGCATCCTGTGTTGAAAGGCTTCTGCCCGGCGATTTGCGAACTTGCTGTTCTCAGAACCACCTCTGTTACGTGCAACTTGAAGTAGATTTGCAAACCCCAACCCCTCGCACAGTCTTAGTTATCAAAAAAGACTTCGGACGCATGATGCAATAGCTCTATATGCTCGGCCTCGCGATGCCATTCGCAAATCAACGCATTATACTCAATAACAGCCATTGAAATGATGCGTGTTGTAGTCGTAGTTTAGTAGTAGTAGTAGTAGTAGTAGTAGTAGTAGTAGTAGTAGTAGTAGTAGTAGTAGTAGTAGCAGGAGTAGTAGTAGTAGTAGCAGCAGCAGCAGCAGTAGTAGTAATTAGCAGTGCAGCCGCAGTTGACACTGGGCTGGTTGAAGTTGGAGATAAATATGACGCTGGCAAGGATGACGAATATGACGACACGATGATCATGACGACGATGACGAAGGGGATGTTGTGGATGCTGCTGATGGTGATGGTGATGATGACGACGATGACGATGGTGATAATGATGATGGTGATGCTGATGACGAACATGACGATGAGGACGATGGTGGTCATGGTGACGATGACGACGACGATGACTTTGACGGTGATGGTGATGATGAAGATGAAGATGAGCATATGATAACAATGATGGTGATGATGATGATGTTGATAGTGGTGGTGGCGATGATGATGGAAGATGCTGCATTTGGCGCTATTGGCAGTGGTGCTGGCAGTGGCTGTGTGGTGGTGGCACTGGTGGCTGTGTTGTTGGCGGTGGTGGTGGTGACGGTGGTGACGGTGGTGACGGCGGTGACGGCGGTGACGGCGGTGACGGTGGTGACGGTGGTGACGGTGGTGGCGGTGGTGGCGGTGGTGGCGGTGGTGGTGGTGGTGGTGGTGGCGGTGGTGGTGGTGGTGGTAGTGGTGGTGGCGGTGTTGATGAGGGGGATATTCTGTGGGGATACTGTCTTTGTCAGCGATGCTGTCTTCGTAATTCGGGTGGCATAGGCCCGACAGAGATGTAGTCGTTCAGGTCTGAAATCACCTCGGTGCACCACATCATGGGCATGCGCAGTGAAAGGAATTTGAAAGGAAGCTCTGATTGGCATGCCGGCCTTGGTCTGCTTTCACGTGGGATCATGCAAAGCATTCTATGAACCCAAGGGACCCACCCTTGAAGGGATGCTTAAATTCTGCCTGGCAGGGCTGGCAGGGGGTTCTCAAGTGGCTCTTTGAACGCTGCTATTGTTCCCGAACCGAGCATGACTGCCACCAGCACATAACTTAGGGGCCTTAATAATTAGAATAGGGTTTTGGGGCCCAGTATACTAACTATAATGATAGTAAGGAACCCCCAAACCAATGTCGGTAGTTCTTTAGGCCCGTATGGTATGCTCGTCCAGTTGACTGCCCCAGTCCTGGCGACAGCCCTCTGGTAGCCAGAAGTGAGGAGACGCTCAGGCGCAAATGCCACAGGGAACATTCTTCCATGGCATGCACCTAGACAGAATGTAGAGGTTCCTAACACGGCGCAGACGTCAGTACCACCTTGCTACATAATACCATAATGTGAAACCATCTCGTGAAAACTCAGGTAGAACCGACCCTGTGTGTGGACATCCGCAAGTTGAAAAGATCCACAAAGCCTTTGAAACACAAACCCTTTACAAGGCCTGAGCTCGTAAACCCTGCCCGAAACCGAAATAACGCCTTTTTTTAAGGATTCCTTATTGTGATTTCATTTGACACGACCGATAAAACCTCAACAATCAACGCTTTTTGGGGGTCCCAGGTTGGACTTGCCCAGGTGCTCCTGTTTGGGCATTGGCCCACTGAAGGGATTCATCCTGCCAGCATCAGGCTCGGCTGAGCGCTAACCTAATGTCGGGCCTTACTGATTGGAATTCAGTTTCGTGGTGTAGTACAATTATCGGCACTGTAAGGCAATATACTAACATCATTTCGAGTCGTATGATCTCGTACGTGTACGACGCTTCTTCGTCACAACGACCGTACGTTGTAAGATGTTTGCGGAGTCTTGAGCCTGAGGACTAACCACCACAGGGGCCTAATGCACGTTCATTGGGAGCATAGTCTTCCCGAACTTTGGCATTGCTGTGACGAAGACGGAGGCAACCCGAATCCCAACATGAAGACTCGACCTGCAACCGTGATGTTCTGATTCTTGAAGGAGAAAGCTTGCATCACAAACCGTCTTAGTTTATGAACTCCGCATACCGGGGAAGGCAACACATTGACTACGTAAGGATTTGGCATAAACTGCGGAGGGTCCATCGGCATTAAAGCTGAAAGTACGCAAGTACATGTGCTTCCGGCCAATTATATATTTTGAGGAAGAAATGTCACCGGAGCTAAGCTACATCAGACTGTAATTAACCGTTGCCCGGAACATGCAGCAGCGGAAGTGCCAAGAGGGCTCTTCTTCTACATATTGACACATATGCTCTTTCGGGCTACTTTGCGCGGCTCATATAAGAACCTTCAACACTAGAATCACTAGAATAGGGTGCCTGAGGACTTCTCGTCATTTTTAATTTACTACACCCCAGAACCGATTCTCAAGATAAAGGCCCCTATAGGTGGGTGTAAGAGGTTCTCATTATGAAGGCCCGTACGGTCAGGACGTGGAGTGCCTGGCTGCAGACTTGCCTGGCCATGGAGCGACCTGCCAATGTCGGGCTCAAGAGCGAAAGCACAGCCTAGAGTCGTAGTCGGATTCATGGTTTTGGTTGGCCTTCCAAGGAGGTGGTGCTACGTCTATGCACCTGCACAAGGCTACTTGCACTCATAATTATTGTTGCGTCTCTTCGAACACCACCTACTGGATCCCTCCCATAACAATCCTTCTACGATCCCGGAGGAGTCCCGGTACCTCCTACACTCTCCCTTAGACCGCCGTCTGCAGCCTGATCCTTATGCCTGTGTGGACCTTACACCCAGACCCTTGGATGTTCTAGGGTCGCGCCAAGAAGTCTCGCTTAGGCTAATACAACAAGAGGCTTCGTTGATAGAAAATATGTGTATACAATATACTCTCTGTATATATATATATATAGTATGTTTGTATTGTCTTTTACGGGGGCATCTATCGGAGTGTCAGGTTCCCATGTTAGCATCAAGTTGTCACTACCGGCTGAAAACTAGGGCCAGTAGCCCAACCTGTTATTATGCTTTAGCATCGCAATGCCTCCGACAAGGTCGGCATATTTCACATCGTGGGCCACGTTCGTCCTGCAACATATCTAGAACCTTTTTGACGTGTAGTGTTTGGGGAGTACTTGTAATGCATAAAATCTCGGGACATAGTGTCACTCCAGAGTAGCCTTTGATTAATATTCTTATTACTATTATTATTCTTATTACTACTGTTATTATTAGCCTTTTATTTAGAATCCTATAAGGTAATCCCAAAAAGGAACTACTATGGAGCCCATGGGTAATTAAGCCTCCATCCCGGTTTGGGCTTCAAGGTTCCGAGTGCTAGGCGCACGCTGAGGAGGGTTCAGTCGGATGGAGGGCTGAAGGTGAGTAAGGTTTTGGGGATTCAGGTTATACCTGTGGATCCAAAAACCTACCGTTTTAAGGGTTAGACCCTCTAATCAAGGGGTCATAACCTACTATTTTGTAGGTTATGGGGATTCAGGTTATAGCTATAGTGGGCTTTGGGCTTCAGTCTTTTGGTTTAGGCTTGGGCCGCGCGAGGCAACCTTAGCCAAACTCAACTGTTGCTCCACACCGGCTGCAATTCCGTCCAGCGGTGTGGCTAGAGCGGAAACGGATCTTCCTTGCATCCGCGGCCTCGAGACTTTGGTAGCCGCGAAGTGGGCGGTTGGCTTTGCCTATACCCTGAACCTTGCTTGAAACCACGAGAAAACCCCAAACCCTAAACATCAAACGACAAAAACAAAAACTCCAAATCCTAAACCTTAAACATCAACAACCCTAAAGCCTAAACCTTAAAGCACAGAAACCCTAATACACCAAGCTCGGCTGAACGAACTCCGTCAGGGAAATCCATCGGAGCCGCAGAGGCTAAAACGCTAGAACGAACAGGGCTTGTAGGGATAGAGTTTATGGAAGCTGTGGAACAGTACTAGCAATCATTCAAGCCAAGACATGAGGTTTAGGGAGTTCTACTTCTTTCGTTGTGCTCAGAATTAAAGCCACAGGTATGCCATGGAGGTTTAAGGAATTGCTCAAGGTCTCCCCAGTCGACCAGGGGCTGCACCCAAGCCTCCATCGACGCGATGTTACCTATAGTCTCCATTGTAGTTCCTTTGGTTGGTTAGCCAGTTTTATGGTTAGGATCCTATAATAGAGATTTTGGTTAACCACAAACAGGAACTACAATGGAGACTGTAGGTAGTACCCTGTTGCAGTTGCTCTTGGACAGTTCCTCTGCAGGGTGTCCTTGGCCGCTGCCCTTGAAACCACATTGATTAAAGCTGTTGCTACCGCTGTCCACAACTCGCTGCGCTGTACTGTGCTCAACATGCAAGTGGACGTTCCAACCTGGAGACGCAACTCCCGGACTCTGCGCGATCCTCGCTCGCTTTACGCTTTCCCCCGTTCTCGGGCATAGGCAGAGCAATTCTGAGAGCTGAAGCCCAAAGCACTGGTTGATGCATTGAGCGTCTAGAGTCTAGGTAGCAGTGGAAGGAGGCCGACCACCCAAACGTTATAAAATGTTTCAGCCTGGTGTCAAAGAAGCTTGAATAGTTACTACTACGGGTCACGCATACCAGTACGATGACACGAAGTACCGTATGCCAATCATTATAAGGCCTTCATATTCTAACTAGTAAAATCCAATAACACCGTGGCATAACTGCTCGAAGCCGAACTCTTTTATCAACATCTTTGTTTTTGTCAACCACCATAAAAAAACACTCCAAATCCCTATAAACGTTGAAGTAATCCTGTCAGAACATGAACCGGTATGTCAGGGAATATGGGAGTTTCTGAAAATAAGAGGTCCTCATTTTGGGGTCCTCATCATGAGGATCCGACCATGTAAGGTACTACATTAGCTAGACCTAAGAGTAACCTAGGAATCAAAAGGGTGCCCTTTTTGGTTTAAAGGGAATTATATAAGGGAACCTGAACCCTAAAAAAGGGAATAAGGGCCTACTCTGGGTCCTAGTTAGGGTCCCCCCATTTTTGGAAACCCCCAGGTCCGGAATCGGAGGAGCTGCGTTAGCTGATCTGGCTGTAGAATGTCCTGACACTTCGGAGATCCCTGGATTTAAACGGGGGTCCACAAGTAAGGATACTAGAAGGTAAGGTTCAGGGTTAGAGGGATTAGGGGTTTAGGGGTTGAGGGTTTAGGGCTTAGGGGTTTGGGGGGTACACAAGTAAGGATACGAGCAGGAAACCATGAGCTCACAATTCCGTACCATAAGGTTCTGCTCGGATACTATATAAGGGTACCACAAGGCATCACACTTGTTTTCTGATGGGGCCCTTTTCTTATGGGGTCCGCTTGATCATCTGATGGGGGCTTCTACTTTGGGTTCCTGGTTTTCTGAAACTCCCACTTCGGAGCTTTGTAGTACTGCGCTGCGTGTGTGGTTTAGGGTCGAGAGTTGAGGGTGTGGGATTGAGGGTTCTCAGCCCTTTGTACATCATACTGTTTCCCCACTCACTTAGTGCCTACAACTTAAGGTGACTCCAGAAAAACAAAGCAATAGCAACAACTTTTTGTTAAGGACAAACAGACTCAACACCTACTCACCCAGAACAAGGCGTCTGGTATGTCGAGCGAAGCCTGCTACAATCCAACAACGCACTCTTTCAGCCCCCCAACCCTGAGCCCTAGTCCAACACATAGCCCCCTTGGTTGCACCCTAGATACATGACTTACAATTACTATGTAAACCTTTTAGGTTATTTGAGAATGGAAAAGTCGGTCGGGTTCAGAGTGCCCTAAACCATGAAGTAGAGCGGTCCTCCAGCATGTGGTGACGGACGACCAACTCAGTATGCCCAACAGGGTTGCCGGCTTAGGGTTCACAGAGTTGTGGGGTTTCGCTCCTTAGGGGATCTCTCCTGAGAACACGACTTAAATTAGGCCTCGGGGTTGTTAGCTTGCACTAATTTTCGACCGAGGGACATGTCGACGCTGCCAGAAACCCGGTCATGCCAAGGAACTCCCCAAGATTGCTGATTGGAATGTGCGCTGTGCGCGGACTGTAAGAACTAAGGAAGGATTGGTTCTGGGCTTACAGCTAGGCGATGGGCTTCAGGCGGTGTGACTCCTAAGGTAGTCGAGAAACTGAGAGAATCCAGGTATCCTCACAGCCACTACTTAAAGGATCATGGGACTTAGTATTTGGGGTTATAAGTAAGGTAACTACAGTTATAATTACTTATAACCCCAATTAAGGTACTTATACCCCTACTTACTAAGTCCCCTGATCCTTTAAGTACTGCAAGCACTTTCAGATGCAGGACCCAACAGTCAATGCCAGGCTGTCATCAGCCTCAACAAAGATAAACTACAAACACCCCTGAACCCGGAACCTCAAACTTTAACCTAAACCATCCTAAACCCTAAATCCAAATTCCAAATCGTAGCTCAACAGCCTCTCTGCAACTTAGGGGCTTGTTACTCCTAGCCCCAAAATGGTCAACCTTTCCAAATAAATCTGGCAGGACTATATCAAACCCCAAAAGGCTCAAGGTTACCCCTAAACCCTTATAGTAGCCTTATCTATGCCCAGAAGGAAGCTCTGAAAATAAACACCAAAAGGTCAGAGGTTAGCTACTCAGCTACTGAAGCATGCAGGCGACCACGAAGCCGATCTGAGTGAAGATGTTCCTCGGCCCAGAAAGCTTGGCGTAGGGGCCTTAACAATTAAGATAAGTTAGAAGCTGCCCCCACCCTGTAATAGTGACTGTAAGGATTATATTAGGGCCCTATTATATTCCTACTATACCACTGTTACAGGGTGGGGCCCCTTCTAAAAGATAGGGTTTCGGGGGCTCATCATTGCAGTTATAGTGTAGTAACCCCGAAACCCTAGTCTAATTAGTCTGGCCCCCATATTACCTTTGCTGTCGCTACTCCTGCGCCGCAAGACTAGGAAGAACAAGACATTTACGGTATAGAGTTACATGTAACTTCAAGCTTAAGCAGCATACCAAATTCCAAAATAGAGCATGGCGAGAAGCTCAGCGAGCAGAAACTACTGCATCGGTGTATACGGTTCCTCTTCGGAAATGCACATTAGCCAACTGGAGTTGGGTGTAACGACATGTGCTGCACCTACTTTAGTTTTGGAGAGAAAATGACTCCTAATGCTTGAACCGTTCGGCCGTATCTACCAGAAGCATGAGACGCCCTACCGAAGAAAATTTTGGTACGAACCACAAGAACCCCAACTTGAAACCTTCGACAGCTGTGCCAGATTTCCAAGTCAACTTTCCGAAACCTACACCTGAAACCCCATCTTAGTAAGTAAAGTTCAACGGTCAAGTACCATAAGGCCCAGCTCTACTTCTATAGAGCCCTAAATGCAAGCCTTTGCAGAAGGATACCGATTTTGGGGAAAGCCTGCTGAATGGAAGTGGCTAAGCAAGGATACCCAAACATTCTTGTTTACTTCTTAGTCAGGGTTTGGGGATTCCTGTGGATTGGGGGACTAACCATAAACCAAAAATCCTATAAACCCGGGTCATGCCTAGTTGCAACAGCAGCAGAAATCCAGCCAGCGCCGAGTCCCATTTGCTCAAGGTTGGTAGGCCGATGAAGAGACAGGCATCCTCAAGTCTGGGTTTAAAGGTTCCTAAAGGGCTCCTTAAAGGGATCTATAGGGTTCCTTAAAGGAATCTATGGGGTTCAGGGTTTAGGGTCTATTTGGAGGAGCAGGGGACTTAGTAAGTAGGTTATAAGTAGGGTTATAATTGGGGTAACTTCATTTAGGGTACTTAGAACTCTACTTATAACCTACATACTAAGTCCCCTGCCCCTCCAAGCAGGGCTGATTAGAATAGGGTTCCCTTTAAAGGACTCTATGTAAGGGTTACTATACGGGGTCTAAAGGGGTACAAGAATACAGGGGTATTAATAATTAGAATTGGGTTTTAGGCACCACTATACTATAATTATTGTGAGAATTCGCACGGCCGGGGCTGGGGCTGTTGGGGTGCCCTATACTAGGAGATGCTTTTAAAGCCCTTGAAAAAGATTCGCGATTGACCGCCGTTGGCGCAGACAAATCGAGGGACCTCCACAAAGCCCAACCCCTTGGGCAGAACAAAGCCATGCTGCCCAGACGGAGTGCTGAAGCTCGTAGCACGGCCCTTTGGTCGTAATTCCTGGCAGGGGTGAGGCAGCTAAAGGTGCAACCGACGCGAAGAGACAAAAAGCACTGCATAGTGGTCGCCAAAGCTACGGTTTTCAGTTTATGGTTTAAAGCACAGAGCAAAACTACAAAAGCAGGAGAAAATCGACAAGAGCTCTGGCTGTAACCTGATGTTTTGCAGAGTTAGCTGGGCGGCGCTCACCTTGAAGGCTCATGCAAACACATACTTACAAGCAGCATTACAAGTCAGGTAGTTGAAACGTAATATCAAAGGTAAGGTACACCTGCATAAAACCCGCTAGGGTTTTGGTGTATAAGGTTCTTGTATTCCCGGATTAAGTTTGTTGTGAGATTGAAGTCGAACTCCGGGGATTGCTGGCAAGGAGCCATCGCGTATCTCATCTCCGTTCGATGTGAAGAGAGCCTGATACATCAGAGCTGAAACGCTGTGGTTGACACGGCCTGTGAATCTTGGGTTTATCGGTTACAAGCATCAAGCCTCTCGCACTAAACTCATTTCCAAGTTCTGAATACCATGCGTTGAGATACAGTTTCAACCTGCGCGCTAACTCCGGATGAGGACATGTATGAGAACCGCGAAAACAGCGACAGAAGCTTTGTCCGAGTACTGACAGAGAGGTGAGCAATAAGCAGCACTTAAGATATCAGTCACTACATGCGCCACTGCATACGCAGATAAAAGGAAGAGCCACCATCATCAGTAGCCTTGGTCTAAGAATACCTTCATCCTCCTTCAATCTCACTAGCCCCGCAGCCATAACACCCAACGAATTGCAGCACCTCGATGGTTCCGAACACTAGCTTCTGTCGGACAAAATGATAAAATGCTGCTCTACTTCAAGTATCCCATTCTGAAGGTGGCTGGCACCCTAAGGCATGCTATTTCCGGTTGAACAGCCTCCTCGAAGCGTTCCGACTGTGTTTGGATCAGCTCGCTGGAGGAGACGCTGTAACCCTGGGGCGGCACCGCAGTCTGAGACAAAAGTTATGCGGATCACATGCAGGGCCTTTCGGGCCTTACCCACAGGCCCCAAAGTAGTTCCTTTTTAAATTTGGGGTTCATATATACAATCTTATAAGGTAATACCAAAAAGGAACTACTTTGGGCCCTTTGGGTAGACGTTTAAGCACATCCTGCGGTAGATAGCGAACAAGCGTGTTCGATCCAAGAATTCTCGGCGTGCTTGAAGCAGGAGTTTAGTGACCAGATCTGTGGTGAAGGCGTAGTATGGTGGGGGCGGTGCATGAAGTAGGTTTCTGTGTATTTATGTATGTATGTACGCACTTATGTATGTATAATTGCATGTCTACCTGTACGTGGTTATGCAGGGAGGTCGTCAAGTGGGCAGTCAAGGCAGCTAGGTAAGTAGGTAGGTAGGTAGGTACGGACGAAGGATCAAGTTTAAAGAAGTGAAGGACTGAATAGATGAAGTAATGAATGAAGAAATGAACGAACAAATGATGACATGATAAAGGGCGTAAGTAATAAATGCATGGAATGGAATGAAATGAAAATGATAATGGAAACCATGAAGGACTGAAGGGATGAACCAATGGATGAATGAACGACTGTCAAAAAGCAATACGCGAAGGGTCGACGTACCTAATTATCATATACTCTCCAAAGTAAGAGCCTGCATAACTACTATCCTACACTGTCCTACACTATCCTACCTAGAGGCTCATACCCTGCCCCTTTTTGAAGATACCTAGTTTTATGGTTAAGATCGGTTTTCTCAAAAAGTAGGCGCCCTAACAAAGGAGTAGGGTATGGGCCTCTAGGTAATTATTGGGTCCTTCGGAACCTTAGGGCCCTACGTAGGGTTAATGTATGACTGGGTGTATTTAGGCAGTAGGCAGGCATGCAGCCATGCCGGCCAGCCCCGGTCGATAGGCAGATATGGGTATATAAGTGTCTGCATGCATATGTATGTACATGTGAAAGTTTTTATGTATAATATATATATATATATATATTGTACAACCTAGATAGCGTAAAACAACGAAAGCATAACCTAGTCTCATCCTGTCTAATACGTACTGAAACAGTAGACTACAGGTGACATACAGTATAGGTACTAGACATAACATAGCGAAACATGGTATCACGTGCTACAACATACTGAAACATGCATTATAGGTATTGGACGGGAAATACCGGTTCCGCCCATTGTCGCACTATAGTCAGGTCTTGCTGAAGAAAACTTTGAAACAGATCGGACACTATGAGCAACAGCCGCCGATAGTTGCACAACAAGGGCCGAGTGTCAACTTACATGCATGTCGGATGCATTTTAAGGGTTACGAGTTAAAGGCTTAGGATTTGGCTTTAGGGCTTTAGGGATTTAGTCATGACGGTTCAGGCTCTCAGAGCTTAAGGGTTTCTAGAGGTCTAGCCCAAACCCCTTAACCCTAAACCCTAAGCCCATAACCGAAACCCTAAACCCTAAACCCTAAGCCCTAAACCCTAAACCCTAAGCCCTAAACTCTGAACCCTAAACCCTAAACCCGAAACCCTGAACCCTAAACCCTTGAGCCAAGGTGCATCTTCTAGGTTCTTCTGAAGAGTTTGGAGGCGCCGGAGCGGGTCTTCTGTGGACGGTTCTTGGTGGCTTCTGTGGGCTTAGGGTTTAGGGTTTAGGGCTTTTGAGAGGTTTTGTTTAGTGCTTCCATCCTTAAGGGGGTTCAGGGTTCAGTGCTTCAGGACTTCAGGGCTTTGGGGTTTTGGGTCTTGGGTTTAGGGCTTAAGGGTTGAATATTAGCTTAATCTGGGGGTGGTTGTCACAATTAGGGTCCCGTTTCGGCTCATTATTATAGTACGGCACCTAAAATTTAGGATACCCAAAAAGGGACCTTAATTTTGACAACCACCCCTGGGGCTTGACGATTTGGGCTTCAAGGGTTTCACGTTTGCGGGTTTAAGGCCCAGGGATTGCGGCCTCAGGGCGCTGAGGGTATAACAAAGTTAAACTTAAGGAGTTTTGGATTTCAGGGCTGAGGGCTTGGGGTTCAGGGTTTTGGGTTTTGGGTTTAGGATTTCAGGGCTGAGGGCTCAAGAAGTAGGATGCCTTTCCAGCTTTAGACAATGCGCTTGCGACTTAGTTCTTGTCACACCGTGTGCTACTGGGGACCCCCCACCCTAAAGCTTAACCACCTTTATAGCTAAATCTCGAGCCTCATAAAACTGAGTCGATGCTGTAGTAAGCTGTATCCTCACGGCCCGAACCCTAAGGGTCCATGCACCCAAATAGCATATACTTTGGCCTCAAATAAAGTACTTCCTATATATGGTACATTGGGCCCAAATTATATACTATTTGGGTACATGGACCCTTCGGGGAATATGCGAGATGAAGCTACGCAGGATGAAGGGGCTGTCAACATCTTTAAATGATGGCTCCTACTTGGGATTCACCAACTCCACCTACCTTCATCACACACTCGGTTTAGCCCTAGCTTAACCACTTCGCAAGATTCACGGAACTATGGGAGGAATCATGCGTTTGTTGTTTAGATCACGCCCTTATGCCTCCGTCCCACTCCCTCACACACATCGGAAACTCCTCGCCTTCCCTGGAACCACTGTCACCATTGGCCCCTGTCTGCTGGATGGATCTCAACGCCTAGGAGTGATGGGCGGCTTCAGAAGACGTTATTGAACAAACTTCAAGTCTAGAGTCTAGAGACTCTGTGCAACCGAGAAGACGGGATCATGCTTGCACAACCAGGATGCTTCATGCTCTTCTCGCATGGCCACACAACAGCAGCAATCATCGTAGCAATCGCAGCATTAGTAGATGCTGTTGCTGCTGCCGCAGCAGGAGCACTGGTGCCACGAGTGGCGGTGCGGTACTTGTGGTCAAAACCCTCCCCCCCAAATCCTGATGCAAACCCTAAACTCTAAACCCAAAACGCTAAACCCTTAAACACTAATGCAAACCCTAAACCCTAAACCCTCCCCACCCGGCCTCCTCCACTTGGCCCAAGCGGGCCTCACGGGGGTTGGCGGTCTGAGTGGAAGGCCTTGTAGTTGACGGCTAAGCGTTTTGATGAGGGTTTAGGGTTGTTCGTTTAAGGCTTTGGGTTTAGGGTTCAGGGTTTAGGGTTTAGGGTCCTTCACAAATTCCTTTAGGGGCGTGAAGAGATGTGTCAAAGATCTAAGAAGGTTTGAAGGTTAAGGGCTCGCTTGACGCTTTGATTGGGTTGTGAGCTTCGTGGTTTGGGAGTTGACATGAGTTGAAGCTTCTCGATTTTAGAGGTTTCCGGTTCAGGGTTCGAAGGGGCCGAAATCACGGCAACTTATCGGAACCGACTTGTCTGTCCGCTTAGGTCCCGAATGGTCTGTTGCATTCTTGAAACACGGGGCCTGTGTCGGCGCACGGCACTGTGACCAAATCGGAACCGACGATAGAAGAAACCACCAAAAAGGAACAGTGGCCCTGCCCAAGACCATTGTCCGAAGGGATCTTAGCGCTTGCGGCGGTTTGCCTGGACCAGATGTTGTGGCCTAACATAGAGACCGGAATAATTAGAACAGGGTTTGGGGGTAGAACATACAGTTATACCTATACTTATACTAAGGAACCACCAAAATAGGATAGGGATTTCCTTTGGCGCCTTTAGTATCCACAAAAGGCAGCAGCTCTTCACTAGATAATTATGAAAGCCCTATATTAAACCCCTGAACCCTACACCCCTACATCCCCGGCCCTAAACCGAAATGCCTAAACCTACTGGGGACATCACCTGGGGACTCAGGTCAAGGCTTTCAGTGAGCATCCGGGCGAGGCTGCCACTGCTACGCATGGAGTGTCCGATGTTCTACTTAAAGGATCATGGGACTTAGTAATTATGATCGGGGTTATAATCGGGGTTATAAGTCCCCTAAGTGGGGTTATCATAACTATAACCTACATATAACCTTACTTACTAAGTCCCATGAGCCTTTAAGTACTCTTTGAACTTCCAATCCCTCTAAGTCTGGACCTTAACTTCTAACGTGAACCGGGGGATAAAGCGCAACAGCTACAATAGCCTTAGTGACACCAGCAGGTTTAACGGCACTGACAAACAATCACAAATATTTTAATGGCACTAGTAAAGGTGCGAAGAACTTCAGTCCCCACCCCACAGCTGGCCTCCAGCTGCTGAAGCCGCAGCTCAGTCGCAAGCGCAGACATGACTTCCGCAGCTTCTACGCCCTAAGCCGCCCTGGTGTACCTGAACTTGCGGTATCTGAGTGCAACGGGGATTTATCATAGCAAAGCTCTTAGGCTGAGGCGGACACCCAAAAAGCTTCTTTTCCAAACGAAGTGCTGCTTTCTGTTGCTCCACAGCAAAGTATGCAACAAGCCTGGCTCGAAACGAAGTCATAACCGAAAAAGCAAAAGATACACAGGGCACCCAGACCTGAAGCCCTAAACCCTTTCAGGTTAGGATGACTACTACTTGGGAACTCTTGGAAGGGTTTCATCCCAGAGGTTTCCATCAAACTCGGCGTGATATGCCGACCGCTCTGAGCCAACAAACACATCGACAACTCCTGCTGAACCCGGTTGGGCTTTAGGGTCTTGCGCTCAAGGCTCAGGGTTCCGGTATCGGGCCTACTTAGGGTTTTGAATTTCGGTTTCGTGTCGTTTCAGGGTGCGAAGGATTTCAACCTGCATCCAACTACGGTTTCAAGCTGGCACACACACACACACGCGCACACACACACACAAGAGTTTACGACGTCTTTTGAAGGGCCTGCCCCAGTTGTGCAGCCTGTGTTATGCCGATCCTGTTCTCAAAAAATCTTAAACATGCTATCGGTTGCTCCTCAGGCATTGCAGTATCGATTTATCGGAGACGAAGACAATAACATGAGCTTCGCGACCCCCCGTACACATGCACCAACCCCTTTATCTTCTGCCCGTTTCGACTTTGCAGCCCGGCAACGTCGTTTTCTAGAACCCTCGGCCTCGACCTAATAGAGCCCTGCGCAATCAATAAACCCCTATAGCCTCAAAACCTACATCCCTCAAGCCCGGAGCGCTCAAGACCTAAATTCCTAAAGCCCCAAACCTACACCCCCCAGAGTCTCAGGTTCCCGCTGTAAAAACACTCAAATCCCGACCATTCATAGACTCTGATCTCTAAACCCTGCATCCATTTGAACCGTTGAAGGAGCCCTGGGCCCTTATAGTGGAAACTCTTGTGGCCCGAGTTTCAATAGGCCTACACCCTAAACTGTCCTCAACCAAACCCTAACCTTAACACCATTGACACCGATGTTTACAAAGCCCTAAATTCTGAACCTCCAACAGCTAAACCAAAACGCTAAACGCCTAAACCTCCTGACCCTACACCACTCTAAAACCCAGAGCTTTAGGGTTGAGGGTGCGGGGTCCCTAACCCTAAACTTTCCAAAAATAGGGGACCCTAACATGGTGCCCGAAATAGTAGGATCCTTATTATAAGGACCCCAAAAAGTAAGGTACCCCCGGAAACTCCCAAATCAGAGCCGGGCCAGTCAGATGACTCCATTGGGTCGACACAGGTGGTTGCAAGGAAGTCCTCAGGTTGTCTCACTTGGAGGATCATGGGATTTAGTAAGTAGGGTTATAAATACCTTAATTGGGGTTATAAGTACTTAGAACTGTAGTTACTTATAACCCCAATTACTAAGTCCCATGATCCTTTAAGCACTTCTGTTGTTTAAGGGTTTCAGGGCTTATGGGTTTAGGGGTTTAAGGGTTTCGGGTTTCAGAGCTTATGGGTTTAGGGGTTTAAGGGTTTAAGGGTTTAGGGTTCAGGGGTTTAGGGGTCTAAGGGTTAGAGGTTTGAGGGTTTAAGGGTTTCGGGGTTTAGGGTTTAGGGGTTTAAGGGTTTAAGGGTTTGTGGCCGGTTGCCGGATTACGGATTCAGGGTTGGGGAGCTGGGATGTCGAGCGTCTGCCATTTTGGCGAGGGTGTGCTTACCGGGAGGTCGTCTTCGGGGTTCAGGGGGGTCTGGTGGTTCTTCTATCGAAGGCTTCAAAAGGTGGGATGAAGGTAGGTAGGATTAAGGATCCCCTATATAAGGACTCTCATCTTGGGATTGCACCACCTACCTTAATCCCACCTGTTGCGGCCCTTGATTCTATTCCATCGCTTCATTTAGGGAGCGTCGTTCGGATTTGTTTGTTGTAAGATGCAGGGCTCAAGGTTCAGGCTCTGCTCTGGGTCTTTACCGTGCGGGCTTTGGATTTGCATGTGGGCGGGGTTTGTCTATAGTCTCATAAGTAGCGAACCTTTTTTCTTCCGCATCAAACAAAGTTCTGAAATGTCCGAAACGCTCCACCCGAAGACCCCAAACCCTACCCCAGCACCCCATGCACCCACCCGATTAAGCCTGAACCGTAACCCTGCTCCCCCAATTGCATTGAAAGCTTCATGGTTTAAGCTTGGAACACGGAAACCACAAAGCAAAGGGTTCTTTGACAGGCAAGTCAGGGTTTAGGGTTTTTAGGGGATGTAAGACGTACGAAAATGTTGACGTTGCTAAGTCCCGAAAGAACACCGATGCTTTCACAACGTAGCAACGAAACAATGACACAGCTTTCGTCGAAGTGATTGTAGGGTTTTTTGTCCAAAGCTTCCCCTGGAAGCGGTCGCAGACTGACTTACCTGAACCTCACCTGAACTCTGGCGTTCTGTCTTCCAGTAACAGTTCCTGGAAGGTTCCTAGAATGACGGGGTTCATGCACGGCGGCCACCCGTTCTGTGGTTTCGCAGGCCACCTGGATGGCAGCTGAACTACCGAAGTACTTCATAGCAAGGAAAACAGCAATCTTGCTCGGTAGGTTTATGTCTTATCAGCAGTTGTAAGTTATAAACCTGAAGACCTAAACCCTAAACGACCCCAGAAGCATTAACTTCTTGTCGTGCACCCTAGGTCTTGCGATATGGGGCTGTGTATGCATGAAGTCTCCCCTCCAAGGCTCCAGGTACCCAATAATCATATATTCCTCAAAGTAAGTGTTTCCAAGCTGCGCGTCTAGTTTCTTTGCCCAAACACTAAACCCTATACCCAAAGCCCTTGAACCCTGGACGCTGACCCCTTAAGCCCCTTGCTTGAAACCCTAAAGCCTAAACTGCTCAACCCTTAGCGCCTCGTCCGCACCCTCTAACAAGTCGCGCATCCGCCTGAAGGGAAGGCTTCAGGCTATTCTTGAAGGCTTCAGGGTGCTTAGCCCTAAGGGTCCGAGCACCTAATAATCATATGCTCTCCCAAGATGCTAACCTACATAACTACTATCCGAAACCTAAGTACCTGATTAATGGGTCCTTTGGACCCTTAGGGTTAGGGAGGTTTAGGGATGAGGTTATAGGCTTGAGGCGCCTTATTGGTTAGACTGCGATGTGTCGATGTGTAGTTGCCGAGTTTCCCCGTTCTGCTCCTCAGCCTCTCTTTTGCTCCAGGGTTCGTCTTCTTTCGTTTGTGGCTCAAAGTGCTTCTGTTGTCAGAGAAGGTCGTGAAATGCCCGATCCCTAAACCCCAAAACCTAAGGCTCCATGTGCCCATATAGTACATACTTAGGCCTGAAAGTGCCTATATAGGGACCCCTGCAAACCCTAAGTAGCTACCTTTAGAAAACCTCAGCCCGATCGGTTTTTGGTGTGTCCTGGAAAGGCCCGCTCGATGGTTGGGACTTAGTAAGTATGGTTCCTTAAAGGGCTCCTTAAAGGGATCTATAGGGTTTAGGGTTTCGAGCCTCCTGAGGGTTCTTTGGGGTTTTTTTGTCTCCGTATCACGTCTTTTGGTTTAAGGGAGTGGAGTTTCAACCTAATAAACCCTAAACCCTACACCCCAAACCCTAAACCCCAGGGTTTAGGGCTTGCTGAAGTAGTAGTTCCCGGAAGCCTCCATAGGCGCTGCGTGCACCAATACCAGAAACCCAGAGAAACCAGAAGCCTGCAAGCCGTAGCGAACACCCTGTTACAGGGGCCTTAATACTTAGAATATGGTTGCGGGGCGCATTGTACAACGACCCCCTCCCAAAGGATAGGCAATTCAATACGTCGGCCCCTATACTAAGCCCTAATTCCAGGAACTATCTGCCGACCGTGGCCGGGGCCTTGACCTAACAGAACAAGGCAGTCATATACTTCCTAAGCATGTTGACCATAAGCCGCACAAAACATAGACATGATACAACCGGAAAGAAGAGTCCTAACGCCGTACAAGATGAACAAGAAATACATGGCTAAAGTGCCCGGATGCCCCTCAATAATATGAACAGCTTGAGATTACCCTTAGGGCACCTCCATCAAGCTTCTCAAGAACCTTATGAAGCCCTCATAACACATAGCTTTAGACCCAAATTATTCATAAACCCTAGACCCTACAAACTCCTACACCCAAAACCCTACCTATAGTCCGGAAGGTTGAGAAACAATGATATAGCAAAAACTGCTGATCAACACCGAACTGCAATGGATAATACGGATATAAAGCCCTGCACCCTAAACCGTAAAAGCCCTATGGAACAGTAAACTGTAAACTCTACTGGAAGAAGCCGAAGCAAAGATTTCATGTCTGTCTGTCGGCCTTGAAGAGCTGGCAGAGGAGTCTGCAACGGCCTCTGCAAGCAACATAGGGGGTTTAATGATTAGAACAATGTTCCTTCAGAAAGGTTCCTTGCATTCAAGGCTTTTATAACTTCTATAGTTATTATAAGGTCTTTATATCGCGGCCTGAATAATTGGAATGGGTCATTGGGTATACTATACAATAGCTCTAACAAAGATATTGGGAAACATGCCGGCCCCGGTGTCAGGGCGGAAGGTTTGCGGCTGGGACTTGCAGGGTTAGGGTGTAAGGTCTGAGGTGGAGTGCTTATATACAGCACGGCTCCACCATTACAGTTTGGGCGGGGGGGGGGGCAGGGTTTAAGGCCATATTGATTACATGCTTTCTCTTTTTCTTGGAAAAGGGGGCGGGAAGGGTGCACGGTTTTGAGACGGGGGTGTAGGGCGTGTGTGCCGTCGAGCTTGAGGCTAGGGCAAAAATGATGTCAATGTGCTACCTAGTAGGGAGGGGGCACCCTAAATCCTAAACCCCAAACCCCTAAAGTCCCAAACCCTTAAACCCTTAAACCCTAAACCCCTAAACCCTAAATCCTACACCCCTAAACTCCTAAACCCTAAACCCCTAATGTCCTAAACCCTAAACCCCTAAACTCCTAAACCCTCAACCTTAAACTCCTACACCCTCAACCCTAAACCCCGAAGCTTTTAAACCCTGAACCCTAAACCCCTAAACCCTAAACCCCGAAGTTTTGAAACCCTGAACCCTAAACCCCTAAACCCTAAACCTCTAAGCTTTTAAACCCTGAACCCTAAAGGCCAGTAAACCCTGCGCCCTAGGAGACCTCGCTGCCCGCCAGCAGCGCAAGATCCTCCCGGCCAATCAGCGCATAGGCCTCCAAGATGAGGGTTTAGGGTTTAAGGGTTTAGGGTTTTTTTTTTATTAATGTGCAGTAGCCTCTTTGATCCGCAGGCGGGGCGTCGAAGCTTGCTCATGATCGAGCTTGCACAAAAGAGAACCCAACACAAAGCCACCATCTCACTGTGTCACCCTTCTCACGGATCTCGACTGCGGCTCCGTTCACGATGAAGCTCAGACAGACGACCAGCACCCGGTAGGACACTATTAGATCGACAGTCTTCAGTCGCCAGATCCTCTACCCCTTCATTGCCACCATCTTGAAGACCAACAGACAACTCATCAGCTTCGTAGACTCCTCGGTTTCCAGCATGAAGGGTACGAGGAGGTAGTTCAGCACTAGCAGGACGAGAATCAGCAAGTGCAGCACGAGGTACTTCAGGAGGACCTTGTTCTTGAGCCGAACGTGGATCTTCAACTGGACGGTGTTCTTCATCAGCACGGCGTTCTTCGGCAGCAGATCCTGCAAGAGGAGCTTCCCTGAGTCGTGCTGGTCGGCGAGCTCGGTATCCACGACGTCTCCACGAGCCATTCTCTAGTGAGCCAGAAGAACCCGGACGACCACTCGGAGGGGGTTGAACATGAACAACGTGTGGTCGATCAGAGGACTCCGGGTAGTTCGTGACAGGTTCGGCCTCATCAGCTTGCACCAAGAGCAGACGACGATCATCCTCCGAAGGCCAGTGTCCAACAGGTACAGGATAACCTTGGGCTCGGTACAGATTGGCCATGTTGTGTCTCCAAGCTCGTCGACGAAAACCTGCAATAGTATGTCGCTGTTCCCTGGGGTCGAATGCTTGTTCAACTTCAGCAAGTGACGACGGGAAGCCTGGTTGCAATAAGAAAGCAGGTTCCAGTTGTTGTGGATTGGGAAGATCTCCCCCAGATGCAGATCCATGGCGTGCTTGACGTTGTACCTCTTCCCAAATTTCAATCTCCATCGTCCTGGCGTTGAATGGCCGGGCAGAAAGAGGAACACGTAGCCATGATAGCATTTCCTCCATCGCTGCACCAAGAAGACGATCACAGTGGCGGAGATGTCGTTGTCGATCCAGCAGGCGCCTGAATACCTCGACCGTGTCTACCATGCCGCCCTGTACCATCTGCATATTTACTTGGTCACGAACAGCTTCTTCCGGAGAGGGTGCCGTTGTAGAGGTAGTCGACGTAGAAGAGGAGCCGGACATACCGAGAGCAGAATATTGCATCAGATGACTCACATCTCCCTCACCAGAGTCTGGTCGTTCAGGACTTTCCGGCGCAGGGCTTCTCCAGATGCCATGTGGACTGAGCGGGGCAGGCGGGGGTCCTCGGGGGACGTCTGTAGAACTGCCGGAGTCATTCGATGATGAGGACGACGAAGCCGGACGGGGGCGTGGACGGTTGACAGGCTCAGGTGGTGGCGGACCTCGCGGAGCTTCACCAGGAACCGGGACATGTGGGGGCACTTCAACAAGTTGCCCCTGTGAGTCAATGGCCCAGCGACTGTCCATACTGTCAATACTATGTGGAGAAGATGTTCCAGCTCCTAGTCCATGTCCCGACTCATCAGAGTGTGTTGCATCCTCAGCTCGAGCATCCTCATGAACAGCTGCAGGTACTTCATTTGCAATTGGAGCATTCCCAGTTGGTTCGCCAGTTGTAGATGACTCTGCTTGTTCAACAGGCACCGACCCCCAAGGTAGGTCTGACCGACGAGACTCAGTGTCCTGAGGTTGGAGAGGCGTGCTCAAGTGGGTGTCCAAGGTGTCAGCAACAATTGGATTGACCTGCCTAGCCCACGAAAACATTCTCCACCTCGCATACTCAACTCCGGGCACTCGTCTGACTGGCAAGTATCCTCGACGAACAATTCGTCGCGCCAGCACTTCCATGATGGTGTCGATGGATTCCATTGCCTCCCGCATCCTTTGCAACATGCATCCCACTGCCCATCGACTTTCTGGCCCAGTGCCGATGGTCTGGTGTTCATCCATGGATCGAAGTAAATCTTCCAATCTTTGGATGTCACGTTGAGGAACACCATCCTCCCGGAGACGTTGTCGTTCCGAAAGGGTTAACTGCATAAGTTGAGCTTCTTCAGGTTCTTCAGGAGCAACATCACGAACTTCCGGAGAAAGTCCATGATTTGGTAGAAGAGGCCACGTGGAGGAACTGGTCGTTGATGATGTCAGTGGAAGATCAGTCGATGAAGACGCTCTTTCTCCACTCGTCTGATTCCAATTCCACCAGGCTTCCCATTCCTCAGGTGTCCACGATGTCCTTTCGGAGCTGTTGGTAGGTGCCTGATCAAGTCCCCCAGGTTCTTGCGCGGGCATCTCTTCCCAGGTCCCCGATATTCCGAGCTGCGCCGTGTCACAGACGGCCTCCCCAGCGGGAGAAGGATGCAGCGGTACGGCAGTGGATTCAGCTTGACGCAGCTGGCGATCCATGGCGCATTGTCTGAGCCACGCGGGTCGCCAATCTCCTCGAAAGTACTGCTCCATACGCGCCTGTCTTTTGAGTGTCCGGCGCATGCCGTTGCCTCCTCGATGACATCGGTCTTCTTCAGGAGTGCGTGGTCGGGGCACGAAGATCCCGTGACGCCAAAATCCTACCGTCATGTCGCCTGCAGCGGAACTGTCAGACTGCTCATTGTCTCCTGCGTTCCCTTCATCGGTCACGTGGTCCTCGGAGACGGTGGCCACGTCAGTTTCCCCAGCAGTCGTGGACGTTTCGTTCACGACCGCCAGGTTGTCATTGAACTCCATGCCACATGTGCCGCTACGAACTTGGAAGTGGTCTCCATAATAAGTGGTGGCGCAGACCACTTGTTCGCCACCCGTTTCCTGTGCGCCCGTAACCTGAAACAAGCATGGTTCAGTCTCATTCACGGACGGCAGCGTTCCAGCAGTGGCGGCTTGTTGGGCAGCTTTCTCACGAAGGCGTGACCTGATAGAACCATCGGGGTTGTGCCAGCGATCTCGTCCTGCTCTCTGGACTCCCCAGCGCGATGTGATGCACCCCCCCTCGTTGCCAGGATCCACAGGCTCACTTTCAGTGTGGGCGGAGCCACTGTCTTCAGAGGTTGCCCATGACGAGGTTGCCATCAGCGAAGTGTGCGTCGGCGGGGTCATTGGCGAGTTCGCCCCAGTGGATGCTGAAGCCATTTCCCAAGAGGACGAAGCTGAGCTAGATGACGGAGGTTGTCGCCCTCGAACTCGTCCACGAAGGTCACGTTGATCAGCGAGTTGAAGTAGCCACTGCGGGGTGCAGCTAGGCGAGGCTAGCTCAGGTTCTGAGACAGTCATCCCAAAGGGCATCGGTAGATGCTCGGCGACGGGGCCAGTCAAGTCCACCTCATCTACGTGTTCAAGCTCTTCATCTTGTAGTGCAGCACTGATTTCAGCATCCCATGCGGTGGTGGCTTCGTTGTGGTGTTCCCAGTCCCATGCTTCATTATACCAGTTTGCCCACGAGGACCACATGGGCCAGGTGCTCCATGAGGATCGTCCCTGTGAAAGAGAAGACCAGGACGACGTCGAGGGCGGCGTTGTAGTGTCTGGCATCGCATCCATCGACCATTTCGTCCACGACGATGCAGACGTAGCATGTATGTCGTGTGCAGAAGAGCCTATAGTTTCCTCCCCAGGCGAAGGCGACCATGTCGGCGGAGTGAACGATGTCGATGTACACCACGATGACGAAGGTCGGGAAGGCGAGGTTGAAGAGGGTGTCCAGCTTGTCCACGAAGAAGACCAAGTAGCCCAGGCAGACAACGAGTTCGAAGTCATCCCTGGCATAGCAGTCTCCTCATTATCCCACGATGCCCCAGAGTATGTCACTTCTTCTTCACAGACTCCACTCCCAGTCAGTTGCGATCCTGTAGAGGGCAGACATGTAGAAGAAGGAGCTTGAGCAGGAAGTTCTTGTTGTCCCGGGAACGAGTCTTCCCATGCATCTTGAGGCCAGAAGGGCAAAGGCAATTCTCCTTGTGGTTGCTCTCCTTGGCGTTCTGCAGGTTGTGTCGGGATCGTAGTGTTCATCCCCCAAGTATTTGTGCAATAGGGCCAGCTTTCACTGTCCATCGCCGAGAGGGTGAGTGCAAGATGAAGACCATGTAGAAGGTGCCACGGCAAAGGGTAGGCCATGGTCAAAGCGTATGAAGGGTGCAAGGAGGGTGAAGGCGGCGAGTTTTCGAGCCTCAAAGATCAAGTTCAGGTTCAGGTTCATTCATGTCAATTCAGCAAGCATCTTGAAATTTTGCAGCGAGGACCACGACAAGGCAGTACATGTAGAGCATAAAGCAGAATGTGTAGCATGTGCAAGTCTCACTGGCTGAGTGAACCCCCTGCGACTGTCTCAGCATGGTTAAGCTTCATTTGTCACGGGAAATTTCATCCCATCCTTGAGAATCTAGCTGCGCAGGGCAAGCTGTCGACCCTGGGTCCATCTTATGTCCCACCTCTGAAGATAGGCATCCCTTTCGCGACTCCAAACAAACCTATCGCGCGCGCATTCAAACCATCTGACTCCATGTACTTCACAGAGTTGACGTTCGATGTTCGAGGGATAAAATCGCCCCTCGTGCCGAGCACCCGTGTGAGGACTCAATCTTTGTTGGAATCTCCACCACTCCGCGCTTTTCCACCGGAGTGCCTTCATTGGTATGCTGGGCTCGACTTGGATGCGCCCCTTGACACAGATCTCTTCAATGCGCCTTGCCCAACGTCCGTGCAGCGTGTGCTGCAGGGTCAGAAGAAGGGTGGACCACCGTTGGTGATTGTTGGCTGCAACCCAGGCGCGGCAGTCCCGCATCGTTCTTGTGTTCCACATTACCCAATTCTCCCCGGCACGACGACGAAGCTGAAATGAGTCTCGCAGAATGTGCATCTGGAGAAGGTTAGCTTGCCGAAGGTCCTCCGCAGCCCAATGAAGAGCGCCTCCTGTCCATTTGAACTGGCTCTCAACAAGCATCTTGATCATGGACTGTTTTCTATTCCACGAAGCTCTCCCCCGTAGAAGCTCATGGTGCTTGGCCGCAGCCTCCCTCGTCCTGGCAAGCAATTCCTGAGCCTGCTGCGACGCCGACTCATGCAAGTTAAACGAGAGGCCCAGGACCTTGACAGACTCGGTGGAGGAGGAGACCTGGAAACTATTCTCCCCAATTTTGGCCATGCGTGGACCTCTGTAGGCGGGGCTGGCAATGATCTTGGTTTTGTCGGTAGCCAGGCACAATCCAGCTTTCCCAAGGTGTTTTTCAAGGATGCGGATTTTCTTACAAAGGCGTCCCAATTCACCCTCAAACATGAAGATATCATCCTGATAGAAGACCAGGGGTATCTGGAGATCAGGGAGGGCAGGACCAAGGCGTTTCCATCCAGCATGCATTACAAGCTCACTGAGGAGGCAGTCCATCACCATCCCAAACAGCTCAGCGCTCTCAGGCGCCCCCTGTTTAATCCCGATATTCGGGGAGAGCTCAATGGTCTGTCCGCCAGGTGCGACTCCCGACAGGTGGTACGTCCGTAGCTTCGCAAGAAGATATTTGAGTTCATGCGGAACATCTTTGTCACGAAGGCGCTCAACAAGAAATTCACAGATGCGCTGTCTATCAATCTTATCAAAGGCGCCCGAGATATCCAACTTGCAGAGCAGCATCGGTACTTTCCACTCTTGCACTACATCTCTGATTCTGGACACTGTGCCAATCACATCAGCTGCTTGTCTTCCCTTGCCGCACCCGCTCACGAGTGAGCCTCGCCTCAGGAGAGGCATTGCACGCGCACAAACCAGACGACTCACCAGTTTGTGAAAAGCAGAGCTTACGCAAATAGGTCGCAGATCTTTAGGGGAGTCGGGAACATTCTTCTTGGCCAACAGCGCCAGGAAGCTCTTGTTCCATACTTCCGGAAGTTCAAGGGATCGCACAATGTGATTCACCAGTTGGACAAGCTCATCCCCAAGGTCAGCATCGTCAGCGAGGCACCGGAGCAAGTGAACACTGATCCCATCAGGGCCAACCGCGCTGTTCATCTTCATTCCTTGGAGTTCCGTGCGGATGTTCAGGATCGTGAAGGGAGTGAACTCGTCCCCTTCTGGCACGGAGTTAATCTGGAGCTGCAGCAGATCGTCCCAATCAGGAAGGTGGGGGTTTGTCAACTTGTCCTCAAGGTGATCCTTAACCCGAGCGGCCAGTTCTTGGGACGACTGATCGGAGAGCAATTTTCCCCACCATCCTCTCTTCCGGTCACGTTCACGCTGCCGTTGGCGGTACTGATACCAGTCGCCCCCTAGAATTTGGCTGAGGCGTCTTGCTTCCCATTCATGTCGAGCGCGGCGTCGGGCTTTGTGGACGGCTTTCCATTGTTTCTTGTCCATGGTCTGGCGAGCCTTCTGTATGGCTTCTTTCACGACGATCGGGTCCTTGTAGGCTTGGGAGATGCGAGGGCGAGTATAGTGCTTGGCGAGGTGTTCCAAATCATCAGTATCCACGATGGTAGAACGAGGAAGTTCTTCGACCACCCAGCGAGGGCGTGAGTCGTTACCCCATTTGTTGGAGCTCCGAGTCGAGACGAAGATGTCAGAAAGCAGAACGGCATGATCGGAGCCAATGATATGCCTACGTTCAGGTATGACAACGACTTCACCAAGAGAAAGACCACGACCCCACATGATGTCAATCTGCCTTCCATCCCTGGTTTCATCCCTAGGGAAGTGTGTTGGTGTTCTCCAGTCACTTTTCCGGGGTGCGCACGGCTTGATTCCAAGACGAATTGCTTCTCCCGCAAGAAAGTTGAGGTTGGTGGAGCAGGTGCCAAGTTCACCACGGTCAGCTTCAGTCTCAAACCATTTCGGCTCTTCATTGGCATCGGTGCCACAAACAACAGGTAGATGTCGCCACTTACCAGGTTGACAACGAAAGAATTGTAGAACCGCGTCTTGGTACTTCGGCAAGGTCACACCGGTGTAGGCGTGGAGCGACCCAACTATAAGTCTCCCAAGGCCACGAAGACGAACCAGAAGCCAGATACCTCGTGTGGATGCAACTTTCTCAATGACACAGTCGAACCTATCCTTCGCGAAGCCAATTGCCACTCCTCGCCAAAGCTCCTTGGATCGAAAGGTCACCCACTGGAACTTTTCGCTCTCAACATCACCCCAACCAAGTTCTCCTCGAGCGATCTCTTGCACACATAAGATGTCAGCATCTCCCGCAGCTAGGTCGAGTTTCCCAACTTCTTGTCCTCCTAAATTCCACTGGACAACACGACCCCATCGATGTATTTCACACGGATGGGCATCAGCACGAAGATCTCCCCCTGAAGTCTTAAACTGATAGCGAAGATCTTGGTCATGCAGATCTCCCCGATGAAGTTGATTTTCCTCCCCGGGTTGAGTGAAACAGCTCTGCTCCCCCTTTCACAGTTCGAGCTCAAAGGCGGCCTTAGCCGCCTCAGCCGTGCATCCTGCGATGAGCCCGACAGCATCAAGATCAATCCAGCCGCCCGTCATAAGAATCACCTCACTTGTCTTAGGGGAGCGGTGCGTGGCAGATGCGAGCTTGTGAATTCCGCACCATATGGTTCCTGCGTTCCAGTCCATATCGTACGCCTGCGGCATCGTATGCTCGATATTGAGGACGCCCCCACCTTCGGTCTTCGAGGAGCTGGCCAGGTTCATGGTGACGCGTCGTACCATACTAATGTGTGCAGTACGTTGTCGTGCGGCCTTTGTTTTCATGAAAGCCGCCCACATCACCTTGTCGTCCCCAGAAGCTTTGGTGCTGTCAAGGATGTGCTTGAGGTTGGCGATGGCTCGAACGACCTTCCACATTCTCTCCTTCACCTGGCTGTAGGACTCTTCGTCGTCCCTCTGCACAAATTTGAGCATGCCCACGCTTCGCCGCGGACCGTACACGGCCAATTTCTCCACGTCAATGAGGCCCTTGATTTGCTCGAGCTGGAGGATCGGAAGTGATTCATCCTCAATCACCCCCTTCTTGGTGTCTTGGAGCCAGCCGCCGACGATCAATGTGCGCCGATCTTCATCAGAAAGGGTATCCTGATTGTCACTGGAGGTATGCACAGGAGGCACACCATCTCCCCAAGCAACTCCACCAACTCCTCCAGCTTCTGCAGAATGCCGACGAGAATCACGAGGATCGCCCCTTGCTCCACGATGGTCACCCCTTGTTCGCCCAAGATATTCACTCCAAGGGTCCACAGGCTTGCCCGCATTCTTGCTATCAGCTTGAAAGGATCCTTTTTCAATCTGCATCTTCAAGTTCTTCACGTCTTCAGCAAGGGAGTCAACTTTCGTGTGGGTGGTTTCCGTGGTTTGTCTCAGCTGTTGGATGTCCTTCTCATTCACTTTGGTACGACCCGCAATCGAAGCCAGCTCACCGACCTGCTTGGATTGAGCAGCCTCAACTTTGCCAAGGCGTCCTTCAAAGGTTCCCCATGCTTTCCGCATATCACGAGCGTGTTCTTGCAGGAGGTCACGTAGTTCCCGGGCGGAAACGGGTCGTTCACCATCGCGAGAAGGCCTTTTGGAAAGGCTGTCCATCTCCGAGTCGGTATCAGGTATTGGCTTGGTTTCACCCCCTCGAGGTCGACCACGCTTACGCTTCTCGATCTTCGGCTCGGACTTAGCATCATCAGAGTCATCGCCGATCTCGGTGGGCGACCCAATGACCTCTGGTCCCTGATCAACCGTCATCTCTGTTGGGGCCGCCATCACACAGGTCACCGAGCAAGACAGCACCGCGGAGACCAGTCCCTTTTCCCTCAAGTTCTCCAGAGAAGAAGAAGAAGATGATGAAGAGCAGTCCAAGAACTTCACCCCCAGGATAGCCCACTTCCACGAGTTTTCAAGCTCTCCCCAAGAAGAAGAGGAAGGAAGGAACTCGAAGAACTTCACCCCCGGGAAGGCGAACTTCCCCGCAGGCAAAAGCTGCTCAGGCAGCAGGACCAACCACTCCCCAGGCGGAAGACGTAGAGGTGAAAGCCGCCGAACCACCGCGCCACCCCCACTCCCCAGGTAGAAGACGTAGAGATGATGGCCGCCCGATCACGATGTCGCCGTGGAGGAATATCACAAGCTTGTAGAAGACAGAGAGGAACTGGCCGCCAATCGAAGCAGGTAGACAGGAGTTCAAACTCAATAGAGGGGCCTTTTGAGAGGTAACAGATGATAGATTACAAGCAGACCGGAGCAACCTATTTCTAGAGCACTTCAATCTTGTCCGGGATGATGTGCGCGGAACACACTGAGCAGGCAGTGTCCGAAACGGGGCCTGTGGTGGGGGGAACAGGCTTTGCGAGATAGGTGGGGTTACAACACAACGAGCAAATGCTCAGCTTGTACCCATGAGGATTCCCGTAGGTTCGCAGCTCGATCTGGTGAGGGTAAGCGAAAAAAGTCGCCGCCTGACAAGCCGCGTTCGCAGTTGCGTCTTCATGCCCCCCGTAAGCGGAGTGGGAGTCGAAAATAGTTCGCTGCGAGTGGAACGCCGTGTGTCGTATTCCACCAGAGACGATGGTCTTGTGCAGCGTATTGAACGGCCCAAACGCTGCTGGCATAAGACCCTCCTGTCTTACCCAGGTCGCGAATTCAAATTCTGGCCGTCCAACAAGCAGAGAGTAGTCAAACCTCCCATAGAGGGCAATGACAATTCCCACAAAGTGGGGCTTCAAGACGAAGGAGACCTTAGTTCTTGTCACAACCCTCCAGAACATTGGGCAATCTTCGTCCCATTCATAAAGGCCCTCAAAGACACCATACCTGGCAGGTTCTAGGCTCCGAACAGAGATCGAGATCTTCCTCGCTCGACCCGAGACGTGGCCTGCAACATCCACAAAGGCAATCTTCGTAAATCGAACGGTCCCTCTGTTCCCTCGGCAATACGAAAGCCACTCCCAGCCCTTCTCGCATCCCATGCACGCATAGTAGCTCTGGCAGTGTGGAGAAACTAGATCAATTCGGACTGCATCGCTGATCCAAGGGAGATGGTTGAAGGATAGCTTCTCCGAGCCGATGACGATTCGGACTGCCTTTTGAGAAACAATGTAGGACATGATCTTGTCACAAACTTCAAATGGGGCAAACTCGCTCAAGACATTGGCAACAATGCCAGCCGCAATCTCCTTCTCATGTGCCCTGAGACACCACTCGCCTCGAGCAACTTTGGCGGTAATCTCGGAAACACATGCTGTTGAGAGCGGGGCTCCCCCAATTGTTGCGGGCCTGAGCTCGGGATCTCCAGTTACCGCCTCAAAGAGGTGGCGGCTTTTGTAGATGTCTCCTATTGACGAGAGCCAGACATGGCCAGACGTTCCGAATCCGACGCCTAGGCTTTTGAACATTTGCGGGAGAGGCTCAAGAGCTCCCCGTGGGACTGATACCGTTACGGCCGGTTCCATGAGCCGTGCGGTTAGGAACTTGCCGTTGTACCTTGCGCGCCCTAATAGAAACGTCCGCGCTTCCGCTTGTTGCTCCCTGACATACTCTTCTCCAAACTCTTCCGGCTTGGAGAGAGCTTCCCCGGTTGGGTCGGGGCCCCACGATGTGCCCACCGCTACGACACTTTTGCACCAGAGAGGACGGACGCTTTCGGAAAATGGCATGTCAACCCCCAACCCGATGACCGTCTCATCTTTGGGAAGCCCGGCCTCTTGGCTAAAATCCTGAGCCATTCCGGTCTGCGCGGACACTGTCGCTTGAGCCGTAGCCATTTGGGTTTAGGGTTTAGGGTTTAGGGGTTTAGTTTAGGGTTTAGGGGTTTAGGCTTTAGGGTTTCGGGTTTAGGGGTTAGGGATTCAGGGTTTAGGGTCCTAGATACTGTTCGGGGGATACTTACCCATATCATAGTAGTAATTCCTGTTACAGAAACCCTGCATTCTACTTATAAAGGCCTGGGATTTAAGGTCTACTTGGAGGATCATGGGACTTAGTAAGTAGGGCCTTAATGGGGGTTCCGTAAAACGGGGTACTAAAAGGGTTTGGGATTTAGGCTCTACTTGGAGGATCATGGGACTTAGTAAGTAGGGCTTTGATGGGGGTCTCTTCAAGGGATCTTCAGGGGTCGTTTTAAGGGATCTATAGGGGAACTATAAGGTTTTGGGATTTAGGGTCTACTTGGAGGGTCATGGGACTTAGTAAGTAGGGTTATAGGGGTCGTTTTAAGGGATCCATGGGGGTACTATAAGGGTTTGGGATTCAGGGTCTACTTGGAGGATCATGGGACGTAGTAAGTAGGGCTATAAGCAGCGTAACTAGGGTTATAGATAAATATAACTGTAGTTGCCTTACATATAATCCCAATTGCTGAGTCCCATGATTATTCAAGTAAAGGTCCATGTACTCGTGTAATAGCTAGAATAGGGTTCCATTGACAGGGCTCTATATAAGGGTTACTATAAGGGTACTATAACGTAGGGGCCTTCATGGTTAGAATACCGTTTTATTGAGGTATGTTAAACTCTAACTGTTTTAAGGAAGTCCCAAAATAGTGTACCCTAAGCCTCCACGTGCCCATATAGTATATACTTAGGCCTTAAAGTGCATATATATATATATATATATATAGGGACCCCTTTAAGCCTTAAGTATCTACTTTGAAGGTACATGGAGCCTTTGGGGTAGGCAATTATATACTAAGGCCCCTCTATTAGGGTGCCCGAGTCGCTTCTGTGGTCGGTAGAGGGCCTAAACTCTAAACATAACTCTAAACCCGGAATCCCAAAGGGTCCAAGTATTGTTGTGGTGGATATTTAGACCCCAAATTACCCTATAAGTATATACCATGATGATACTTGGACCCATTGGGAATCCGAAACCCCAAACAACAACTTCCAAGCACAAGTCTAAATCCCACAGACACTAAAGCTGCAGTTTAGACGACATGTGCTCCACCAGGACTGCGTATGGTCCAGAGTTTCGGGATCGTGAGTTTGGGGTTCAGCGTATTGGGTTTCAAACAGGTCAAGCTAAAGGATAATGGATTATGACATTCATATTGTTGGCTGTAGGCCAGGGCTTAGAATTCTGAGTGAAGGCGTGACGGCACATGTAGCTTTGCCCCTCTGCGAACAATATGCATGACTGCTTGTTTTCACGACGGTTGTCCTACTGTCGGGTATCATGGGGAACTAAAGGTTAACATTTTTGGTTCTATAGGGATTATACTACCCAGAAAAGATTCAAGGTTACCTACTCTACTACTAGGTTGTGGACCTGTGACTTAGACATGGTGCAGTGGCCCAACACTTCTTACGGTCTATACTTGGAAGGGCATGGGGACTTAGTAAGTAGGTTATAAGTAGGGTTATAATTATAATTGGGGTAACTCCATTTAGGGTACTTGTATCTCTACTTATAACCTACTTACTAAGTCCCCTGCCCTTCCAAGTAGGGTTCTGGTTTAGGGCCCGTGGCTTGAAAGAAAGCGGGCTGATGTTGAGCCGGGAGGATTTGATCCCGCAGGAGGAATGCCCGGGACAAGATACAGAATCTTGTATAAAGGCTTGAAGCAGCTTTCTTGCATGTCGACACCCCCAACTAATAGCTACATCAAGAAGTCTGAGTGACTATAACTATCTGCGAAACCGTCACGCCCCAAGACCCTACATGCGAATCTGCAATACCACTTAACTAAGGAATATTCCCTTCCTATGATGCAAGCCAGCCGCTTCCAATGGGACGGGGCATGTACTTGGAGATCATGGGACTTTAGTAAGTAGGGTTGTGAGTACCCTATTGGGGGTTTATGAGTAATTAAAACTGTAGCTACCTTACTTATAACCCCAATTACTAAGTCCCACGATCCTTTAAGTAGCTTAGCCAGAAACCGTTCCTCCATGCTCTGCCGATGAAAGCCTCCGGAACCCAGTCGCTGCGGGGGTCTTCGGCAGCTGCACGCAGAACCTCCTGCAATGCTGTGAGGTGTCTACCCAGAGGCCCCAAAGTAGTTCCTTTTTGGTAATACATATATATGAACGCCAAAAAAGAATTACTTTGGGGCCTTTGGGAAGTGTCGTAGGTTCAGGGTGTAGGGAGAGTTTAAAAGGGAGTGCAGATCAGCACAGGCGCGCCGCTTACATGCAGCCCATGAGCTCTGAGTCTGACTTTCCACTGCATCTTGAAACGACAACGGCAAAAACGGCCCCTGAGAGGGACACTCTTGTGGCAGAAGATACGACACAAAGGCAACCAAGACCCGGTATGTGCCTGTGCAATATTTGCAAAAGTGTCGCATCGAGTTAGGACTAATGTGTGGCACAACATATTCATACACCACAAAGTGTCGCAAGGTTCCGAACTGTATACACGCACACATGCAGACAGGTTGTTGCAAGATGGATGCGGATGGCCGTGGTGACAGAATTTCGACAGCAATTTGAGCACGGGCAAAAGCCATGAGATGATCGGCCTTCGATGTATTCGAGATGGAAAAGCCAGCACACAAACGATCAGCTACAGTGTGCATGTACGTAGACACACATCCGACACACCCGGACTCACGGCGATAAGTGGAGAGCAAGGAAACGGATTCATGCTCACATCGGGCTTAGGGATGCTAGACCCTAATTAAGCCTGGAACGGCAAAAATACAAGACCCCAAACCCTGAACCCCATTAGACCTTAAAGCCCATCAAAACACCATGAACCCTACATAGACCCTAACACTAAAGACATATTAGAAACCTTTAACCCTAAACCCTACAGGCCCTGCAAAAAAAACCTTAAACCCTACAGGCCCTAAGAACCCTTTTAGCCTTAAGCCCTACCTACCCTGCAAAAGCCCTGAACCCTGCAAACCCCTACTAAACCCTAAGAACCCTATAAACCCCTACTATATAGACCCTAAGAACCCCATAAACCCCTACTAACTAAACCCAAAGAACCCCATAAACCCCCTACTAAACCCAAAGAACCACGAATAACCCTGCAGACCCTAAACACATTTCAACCCGGCCTGTACGGGGACTGCCAAAGCCATGGCCCAAAGCTCCACATCGGGACCGGTCTGGGCCGCGAAACGCAGGGAGAGAAGGCTTCAATACGAGTAGAGGGTGTAGGGTTAAGGGTTGATTTTATGGGTTTTTGAGTTTAGGGGTTCAGGGCTTAGGGTTTAGGGGATTAGGGGTTTGGGGTTTAGGGCAGTTTACAGGGTTTAGGGCAGTTTAGGGTTTAGGGTTTCTATGAAGGTGCTACTATAAGGCCCTTGTATGTCTGTATCAAACATCTTATTCAACTGGTACTGAGTGGGGCTGGGCAGTATCCAAAGAAGATGCTTCAATGCACATAACGGATTGCTGTTAAGGAGTTTAGTTTAGGGTTTTGGGGTGAGTTGAATTTCAATAATCGGGATCTAAAGTGAACCATGCGCTTCCTTGTTATGACAACTTAAACTCGATTACATATAACAGAACCCAGAATATGATAGTGGTGTAGACCCGGATTGATACCACCTCCCCCTTAGCCTTAGCTTACGAGGGATTTCCTGTGGAATCAAATTTTAGAAACCCTTTTAATCAAGATCTTGGGCTAAGTGCTTACGCTTATTCAATTAAGGCTTAAGGACGACGTCTGCTTTGCCTGTCACGGCTTTTCTTAGTCAAGGTGAAATCTATCCGGGTACGTAACGAAATAATGGTTCTCAGAGTTGGCAGTTATGCTCTGCTTGCCCTACAGTAGAAGCCAGAAAGTTGGTTCATCATTCTCCTCATGGCCTTAAGGTAAAGTATAGGGGATCCTAGCACTAATTCTCCTAAAGCCATGTTCCAACTTTCTGGCTTCTACTATAAACTATACCCCTCTTAGAACCATAATAAACATACTATTTTTAATATCCTCTTGGGTTGTATGCGAACAAGAATACAAACATATTCCTAAAAAGACCATAGTAAAGCCACAACCCCAAACCCCAACCCAACCCAGCCCGAAGGCTAAACCGTAAGCAAGCAACTCGTACTTGTGCCAGGGCATGGGCCACTTGATGCTGCACCAGTAGCATCAACGCTGCCTGCCGACGTACTACATTAGCCCCACACTAAATGCCAAACCTTCAACCCTGCAACCCTAAACCCTGCAGCAACCCCATAACACTAAACCTCTAAACCCTAAACCCCGAAAGCCTAAACCCCTACACCCTAAACCACCAAAGCCCAAACTCTCAAAATCCAAATTCCAGCCGGGATCTATGAGGCGACCCCAGGGCCCTGTACCCAGACCTTCCAGTATCCCTTAGTTAAGGGATATACCTAACCTAAGGGTTCTTTAAAGAGAGGGACATTGGAAGGTCTGCAGGCCTGCCTCGCCTTTGGAAAAGAAGCATTAGTTGAAGAAGAAGCCACTAAAGAGGTAATCCTGATTCGGGATAACAATGGCATGTATAGTTTGAACCCAGATGGCTCTCCCCAACAGTTCGACAAACCACTCCGTGATAAAAAATGAAGTACATAATGGAACCCACGACCATGTTGAAACAAAACAGTTGTCTGGTCGACGGTATAGTGCTTCTTCGTATGCCACGAGTTCTCTCGTTTTCAGTCCCCAACTGGCTAAGCCAGTCTTGTGTTGAGCAGTGCAGAGAGCAACTGCTAAGATAATGCAAGCTAACAGCTGCAACGGCTGCGTGCCTGCATTATGGGCACTGGATCTGGGGTCCCCAACTTCCAGGTTATTCTTGTGGGCGTGACACAAATACAAGGCCAATTACGATTAGAATCGGGCCTGCGGGTATACTACAGTGCACATACCTAACTATTCAGACCAGATGCCCCCCCCCCCGCAAAAAACAAAATATTCTGGCGCTTGTGAGCAAGACTTGTCCATGGGGGACGCTGTTGCAAAAGCCGGAACAAATGAGCTGCGCATGTACATATGAATCAGCCGGAAATGGCCGAGGCCGCTACACGCCCTCAGAGCATGCGGAAAATGAGTTCGGAGCTGAGCAGCACCACAATATACGAAATGTGAAGCAAACCTGCAATTAAGTACCACATGTAGTAGACACCCAGAGCCCTAAAAAGCCTAAAAAGCCCTAAAAAGCCCGAAGCACTGAACCCCAATCCGTGCCGTGCGCCTCCCAAGGCGCATGCTGCGTGTTTGCACCTAGATGCAACACAAGGGCTTCGGCTTCTGAATCTGTCACTGGTTTGCCCAGAGGCTCCATAGTGGTTCCTTTTTGATATTACCTTATAAGATTCTATATATGAACCCCCAAAAAGGAAGTACTTTGGGGCCTTTGGTTTAAGGATTACTGGAAGGCTGAAAGTGTAGATTAGTGGCTGATTATGCTTTGGCAGAAAGGAGGGTTACAGGATTTTCGGTATGGGGTATGGCTTTTGATTTAAGATTTGATAGGGCTTGGGGGGCGTTTAGGACATCAGAAGGATCAGTATACCTAGACCAGACATTGTACCCTCAGGACAGAGAGAAACGACCCTTAAACTTATGGATGTGTATATGTATTGTGTATGCGTATATATATATATATATATATATATATGTATAAGGTTATATATGCACATGCGTATGTGCATATGTGTGTATATGTGTGTATATGTAGATGTACATCTGTGAATTAAATGTGCGTGTGTGTGTCACCTGTATGTACATATATATATATATATATATATATATATGCACATGTATATATATATATATATATGAATATATCTATATATATATATACATATATGTACATCCTTCCTCCTTCAATTCGAAAACTTCGGGGCTGAAGGCGAAGAATCCAAGGCCCCGGGCGTTCCTTGAGCCATCGCCTCAAGGCTCGAGCACGCGCTGCCGTTGCTTGAGCCTGGCCTGTGCACAGGGGCGGCGGGGGGGGGTTCAGGGTTTAGGGTTCCTTAAAGGGATCTATAGGGGTTCCTTTAGGGTTTAGGGTTTAGGGGTTTAGGGAATTTGGGCGTTTAGGGTTTAGGGTTTAGGGTTTAGGGGTTAGGGAATTTGGGGTTTAGGGGTTTAGGGTTTAGGGTTTAGGGTGAGCCTGGCCTGCTTGGAGGATCATGGGACTTAGTAAGTAGGGGTCCTTTAAGGGTTCCTTAAAAGGATCTATAGGCTTCCTTAAAAGGGATCTATAGGGTTTAGGGTTTAGGGTCTACTTGGAGGATCATGGGACTTAGTATGTAGGGTTATAGGGGTCCCCTTTAAGGGATCTATAGGGGTGCTATAAGGGTTTAGGGTTTAGGGTTTAGGGTCTACTTAAAGGATCATGAGACTCAGTGGTTATAAGTACCTTAGTTGGGGATATCATTACGGGAGTTACCTTATTTATAACCCCCAAATACTAAGTTGCTTGAGCCTGGCCTGTGCACAGAAGCGGGGTTCAGGGTTTAGGGGTTTAGGGTTTAGGGGTTTAGGGGTTTAGAGGGTTTAGGGTTTAGGGTTTTAGGGGTTTTAGGGGTTTAGGGGTTTAGGGGTTTAGGGTTTAGGGGTTTAGGGTTTAAGGTTTCGGGCTCAGGGCCTAAAACCCAAAGGGCCCAAGTATCATTACGGTATATATACTTATAGGGTATTTGGGGGTCTAAAAATGTACCATAACAATACTTGGACCTTCTGGGTAAGGGCTGCAACAAGGGCTCCCTTCCACGGTCGTTGAAGAGCTCCGTTAGGGTGTCAATGGGTTTCGGGCTTGTACGATTCGGGCTAGGAAGCGGGTTTACTTGCAGTCCTGCGACTTTCGGACGTGACGGCAAACATGGAATCCTGAAAAAATACTGTTCATCGGCGTTCCGGGCATGACAACCAAATGTCGCGGGCCTGCAGTGCAGGAGGCATTGCAAGTGTTAGAATGGGCATTTGGGGGTCCATTCTGCTATCCCAGACTACGAACCCAGAGAGCCCAATACCCCTTAATTAAGGAATATGGCTTAAATTATATAGGGCTTCATATTATGATTTAAGCTATATTCCTTAATTCAGGGGTATTGGGCTCTCTGGGAATGTAATGAAGAACCCCAGGAGAGGCCGCCAGGCTCCATGACATCCCGCACATCTGAGTAGGACCGTTGTTTCCTTCATGGATAGAATCCCGGATCCGGGTTACCCTAAGGCTCCATAGTAGTTCCTTTTTGCCTTTTTGGGGTTCATATTTAGAATCCTATCAGGTAACCCCCAAAAGGAACTACTTTGGAGCCTCTGGTAAAGAGGGTTTAGAGGATCAGGGTCTCGGTTGTGTGAGCCAGGGCGAGCTGGCTGAGATTCTTTTGGGCTTGGGTTTAAGGCTTAGCGCTGATCCCTAAGGCAAACTCTCCAGGGTTCGGTTACAAAACAATATCCACCCTGTCCCTCTTGGTGTTTAGGGTCTGATGATTGAATTTGGGCTCTACCTTGATCCCGCAACTCACCAGCCGTTTTAATAATTGAAATGGAAAATCATGAGGAACACTGACAATGTAGGCAGCCCGGTGCCCTTGGGTCCGGGCAGGGTTTAGGTTTAGCGTTTTAGGAGTTTCCCTTCCGGCGGTGTCTTCCTAAACCCTGGCCCTAACATCAGAGTTCCAGCCTGTGGCGAAGGGAAGCAATGGCGAAGGAGGCTCAAGTAGCCTTCAGGGGTACTGAAAAATGGACCGGGCTCTCAATTACTGAAGACTCAAGCTTTGGGTCCTGTGGAGTTTGGAATTTGAGGGTTTGAACTTGGCCTTTTACTAATTTGGGTGGGCTTGGGGTCAGCCGAGGGTGCAGCGTCTGGTGTTTGTGCTTAGAAGCCTGAGGAAACTGTCGGTTTCATTAATATAGTAGTAGTAGTAGTAGTAGTAGTAGTAGTAGTAGTAGTAGTAGTAGTAGTAGTAGTAGTAGTAGTAGTAGTAGTAGTAGTAGTAGTAGTCGCAGTAGCAGTAGTAGTAGTAGTAGTAGTAGTAGTAGTAGTAGTAGTAGAAGTAGTAGTAGTAGTAGTAGTAGTAGTAGTAGTAGTAGTAGTAGTCGTAGTAGTAGTAGTAGTAGTAGAAGAAGTAGAAGTAGAAGTAGAAGTAGAAGTAGTAGTAGCAGCAGTAGTAGTAGTAGTAGCAGCAGTAGCAGTAGTAGTAGCCGTCGTCGCACTATAGCAACAGCAGCTAGCAGTAGCAATGGTCGTCGTCATCGTCACCGACATCCTCGCCTGCCCGCCACTGAAGCTTGACACAAGCCCTTTACAGTTAACGCGAAGTAACTGAGAACCCCACCTTTGGCCAGTCGGGGGTTTAGGTTCAAGGCTTTCGATTTCTTCAACGCATTGAAGCTTGGTGCTTTGGTGACCACCTACAAAGCCTGCCCGCTCCAGTCACACCTTTCAACTGCAAAGAACTTCATATATGCTTACATTCCACATTCCTTCGCTCACAGCACGAAAGCCCAACACCCCTGAAACCCAACACACTAAAGTATCAAGAGTTTCAGGATTTGATTCGACGAGGCCTAAAATAAGCCTACATAGCACACCGAAAACTCTAGTCCCCAGGCCCCAAAATCTGCAAGAGCCGGGGCATGTGCAGGAAGGACCCTCTAACCTCGAAGCCCCCGTAACTCGAAACTCAAGCCTACAGCGCGGTTTAGGGTTTAGGGTACAGCCTTGAAGCAGAGATCTTTCATAAATCCCTACAAAACCATACAAACCCTGAACAGCCAGTTGTAGAGCCCTCATATATGCCGTGATTCTCGGTCCCGAGCTGTGGAGGCACACCAGCGATCTGCACCACAGAACTCACACCCTCAGGGCATTCCAACTCGAGGCTACCAGGCTTTCAGTTCTGCTTTATGTGGGAGTTTCTAAAATCAGTGGTAGCTTATTTTGGGGTCCTTATAAGAAGGATCCTACTATTTAGGGTATACAATATTGGAATCCGCTATTTTCGGAAACTCCCATGTAGGGCCTCGAGCTTTGGGTTGAGAGTTTGCGGATCGTACGTAGCTGCTTCGTCCTTCAGGGCGCCGAGTTCTCGATCTCCCAGTTTGAGGGCTTGGGTTGTCTGCAGGAGCTATAGGGTTGATGATACAAATCCTGCATTACCCATAATAAGGAATATCCCATAATTCCCACAGCTTAGGGTCTTTGAGGTAATGCAGGATTTGTATCACCAACAGTAGTGGCTTAACGCTTCTTCGCTAGTTTTGCTGAGCAGGCTTTGAGACGCAGCGACTGGACAGATGCGGCTATTAAGCGTACATAAATACAAAGCAAAAGGGCACCCAATAAAAATGATTACAATCGAAGGTATGGCTGGCCTCTGCTTTGTGTTGTAAGCTTTGTTGCGATGCTTCGGGTGTCGTAGAGTCTAGGAAACCGAAAACGGATAAGAGCAGACGGATAAGCCAAGCCCTAACCCTAGCAGGCAGACTCCCAACTTCAAAAAGTCTTAAGCTTTAAACTAAAAATGCCAACCCTCATGTAGCCCTAAGCCTCGAATAAACCCTCGACACCCCGAAACCCCCAAACCCCAAAACCCTAAACCTCAACGCTATACCCTAAATCCGTAAAACCTCTAAACCCTAAAGCCTATATAGATCCCTTGCGGATCCCCTTAAAGGAGCCCTAACACCCACCCCCTAGCCTGACGACGTTCTGCACGTGGCCGGCCGCGCAGGAGGCGCCGCAACGAGAGCAGCAGCGAGGAGAGCGGGTAGAGCTGGCCATGGTGATCAAGAGGACTTAGGGCTTAGGGGTATGGGGCGTAGGGTAGGGTTGGGGGCTTAGGGTTTAGGGCTGGGTTAATCAAGGTTCAGGGTTTAAGGGCCGTGCTGGGAGAGCTGCTGGACTTAATAAGTAGCCGTGTCAAAGAGTCATACGTAAACCAGCAGCAACTCTGACCAGGGAGATGATGTGTATAAGTCTATAACGTAACTCTTCTTATCAAGTCCCTGACCCTCCAAGCAAGGTTTCCTTTAAGGATACCTTCAAGTGGTTTATAAGGAGGTCTGTAGAAGAGTTCCTTTAAGGATACCTTGAAGCGTGCTATAAGGGTTCTATGGAGCGTATGTGGGTTCTAGGGTTTGTTTTTGACTTGTTCCATCCATCCAGCAAGATCTTGAAGTTAAGGGTGCCGGATTGGGTGTTTAATTACTTGGGCCTATGGCCTATAGACCCTAAACCTTAAACCTCCAGCTCCTCCTAGACCCCCCACTACCCTCTATTATACCCCGGGTTTAGGGGCGTAGGGGTTTAGGGTTTAGGGGTTTAGCGATTCAAGGGGCTAGACCCCCCAAACTACAAATATACCCTAAACGCCCA
This sequence comes from Symbiodinium sp. CCMP2592, assembly GCA_905221615.1. Lineage (NCBI taxonomy): Eukaryota > Dinophyceae > Suessiales > Symbiodiniaceae > Symbiodinium > Symbiodinium sp. CCMP2592. The sequence goes on along the minus strand of CAJNDT010001669.1, from coordinate 859,937 downwards.
CTCCGAAGGACACTGAGGACTCTCTTAAAGGGCTCTTGGGCTGTCCTGGCAGGGTTTTGAGGAGCTTTGGGGATGTGGGGTCTTGGTGTTTGGGATGCTGCCAATCGGATGGTGTATGAGCCCCCACGCGCGTAGACCGATCACACATGTACTACAAAAGCCTTAACCCCAAGCCCTGGCATTACTTCTTGAAGTTGGATCCCATGAAACCTCCAACAACACACACACACACACATATACACACACACACACAGACACACCTATTCTGAATGTGCCATGGCGCACCCCCTGCTCTGCCTAGACCCCCCAACTACCCTCTAATATGTCCTAAATACCCACTATTAATTAAGGGCCATAAGGGCTCTATTAATGGGCACTTGGGGGGTGCTGGTGAAAACCTACATTTTGGTAGCGCCTCCGGGTATGTCTCCTCGGCAGCAGAGCCCACCCTCCTGCCAGGCTTCCCATTTTTACCCCAAGGGTCCAAGTACCCAATAATCATATACTGTCCAAAATCCTAACCTACATAACTACCATCCTAAAACCGAGTACCCAATTTTTCAGGCCCATATAATAGAACCCTTATAGTAACCCTTAAAAAGGAAGCTTATAGAACCCTCTAAGGGGACCCTAATTCTTGGGTCCTTTGGACCCTTGGACTTTTAATTCTGTTCGACAGTTTGCTCCTTGCCCTGGCCTCGCCTTTCCCTCGCCTTTCCTTGAGGCTTCCGTGTACCCATACTACTATTTGCTTAAGAACCCCCAAAAATAACAAATATATTCCTTATGGGGGTAATATAAGGATTATCATTTGTTTATTTTTTGGGGGGTTCTTAAGCAAATAGTAGCATATGGTATATACTGTGCCCATGTAGGAACTCCTTCAGACCCTCGGTATAGATATACTCTATGATACATGGAGCCTTAGGTTCAGAGCCTCCAAAAGCTTGGCAAAAGATGTTAAAAGGGGTGCACTGAAGCGGAAGAGGGATGTACAAGGTTTGTGCTTTGGGGGCCTGTGTTTCAGTGCAGGGCTTTGACAGGTGCCTCTTGAAAACATGTTGGGTTTAGGGGCCTATGAGAAACATGCCTCACAGTCTCTCGCGACTCTTGGTTTGGGGGCTCAGATGATGAGCGTATTAAAGGGGCGCCTTTGACTTCGTACGGGCTTTCGAACCGGATCGAGAGCTGGGCAATCTTTGTTGGACAACTGTGTGTCACTTCGCAGGGATGCTTGGATGAAGGATCCAAGCTGGTGACAGCCGAAGGCTCATGCTGGGCATGAAGAAAAACTCTTTCTTGCTCTTGGCAGCTTTTGTAAGAGGCAGTACGAGCAGCAGCCGTTGGTTGCTGTTGTGCCATCCTCTGCTGGTTGGCCAACCACCAAACGAACCACCAATCATCGCCCCGGTAGTCGCCAGCCATTTGCGGGGTTCGCATGACTTGGCAACGTTTAGGGAAGTAGCCCTTAACCCTAAACCCTAAACCCTGTACCCTAAACCCTAAAGCCCTAAACCCCTAAACCATAGAGCCGTAAACTGAGAACCGGAAACCCAGGGTCCGAGCAGTGAATCCTCACTGATTCGTGTTATCATAAGGACCCTTGGGGGAAATACGGTTGATGGTATAAATCCTGCATGACCTTAAGGACCCAAAACTATGGGAATTATGGTATATTCCTTATTTTGGGTCATGCAGGATTTATACCATCAACAGTAGGGGGAGGGGGGGTAGGGGCCTTAATGCCCATAACAAAGGAAGCGCTCCTCTACTCGACAACTGCTGCTGTTATTGCTCCATGACTGATAGCACCCCGGCCGCGAAGACCAGAACCGTGCGGGGAGTAGCATAAGGGTTTAGGGTTTAGGGCTTTGGGGCTTACGGCTCAAGGTTTGGGGCTTAGGGCTTTAAGGTTTAAGGTTTTAGCGCTTCGTGGTTTTTAAGTCGATGGCCTCTAAACACCGCGACAACCATGCAGAAGGGATCTGAGAAGTACCGTGGTTTCCGGACACCTTATACCATAACCTCGGTTCGCGCTAGTTTAAATGCCGGAACAAGGACAGCGTACATCCTTACAACTATCGCACCTCGACCTACCCTTCTTAACGACAACCTCAATCGTAGCACGGCTCCTGATAAGAGAAGAGACCTAATATGGAAATTATGGGGACGCGACGAAAAAGTAGGTTTCGGTAGCTTAAGGCGCGTGCCAAACCGAAGCGAAGAGGTTACTAACAACAACTCGGTCCCTCCTTAACAAGGCCCTCTACTTATTACTGAGACCCTAAACCCTCACTCCCTGTATTATGCGCCTCGACCCTCAAAAGCCCTAAACCCAAAAGGCCCAAAACCCAAAAGGCCCAAAACCCAGAAACCCTAAACTTCAAAGGCCTTGCCTGCAGCACCGGAGAATCTGATGCACCGGTGCCTCCGGAGGAAATATCTATCGATGACACGAATCGCACATTCGGGCTTAATCAGTTAAGTTTCAAGCTTCGGGATTAGGGACTAGGAAGTTTAGGATCATGAGGTACACGTGGAGAATACTGATATTCCTGGTATTCAGGAGACGAAAGCCTAGTAGTCTTCAGGCCCTCTACTAGCCCAGTACTAGGGGTCCAAGTATCTACTATCCCCGTCGATACTAACAGAGAGATCCCTCTGGAACCAAACCCGGACACGAAAAACCCAAAACCCCAAAACCCCTTCACCCCTAAACCCCTACACCCCTAAACACCTTAAACCTAAACATCTAGGCCCCTAAACCCTAACCCCTGAACCCTTCTGGAGCTTCATCGGTGTATTGGCCCTCAGTGTCACGCCCCAATAAACATTCAGCTCCCCGGATCCCCGGAATATAGGGGCCGTAATGCTTAAAACAGGGTTCTTTTAAAGGGCTCTATATAGGGGCTACTATAAGGGATCCATAAGGGTACTAAAATACAGGGACCTTCATAATTAGAATGACCCTTTTAAGGGTTCCTTTTAAAAGGGGTCTATAAGGGCTAGTATAAGGGCTACTGTAAGGATTTAGCATAGAAACCTTAATAATTAGAATAGAAGTCCTTTTAGGGGCCCAGTATACTATAGTTATAATAAGGAACCCTCAAAATAGTGCTGGTAGTTATTTACCCTCCCATCGGAACTCTTGTGACTGAGGGCCACAGACTTTACAAGGCGAGGATTCGGGCTGAGGACCCAGAGACTCCAATATCCCTTAATTAAGGAATATTTCTTAAATCCTATTAGGGATCCTACTATAATTTAAGGTATACCTTAAGCCGGAATAACCTACCTTTTTAAGGACTTATATAAGGAAATCATAATAAGGAACAGTAAAAAGGTAGGTCATTCCGGCTTAAGGTATTCCTAAATGAAGGGATATAGGAGTCGCTGGGGACTTAGGGCCCAGGTTTACAGTTTAGTTTGGAGCTTACCTTAATTAACCCCAAATAACCTACCTGTTTAAGGACTTCTAGAAGCAAAATAGAATAAAGAGTCCTAAAAATAGGTAGGTTATTCAGGGTCCAGGTAGGGTTTAGGAATGAGTTTTAAGTGATAGATTTCAGGATATTGACACCAGCCACCACATGTTGGTGAAGCGGCTTTTTGACGCACTGCTGCGTGTCTGACCCAAATCTGTGGAGGTCTTCCAACGCCTGCGAACGGCCAGGAGTCATGCCCCTGAGGGCCCATGTAAGCAAGACGTGCTGAGCGCCACCAAGGTAGCGGCCGCGTGGGATGCGACGCCGTGGAGAGGAGCGCTTGTGTCATACCGACATCCGCCGGGACCAACGCCTGTTTTCGCAAAAAAACCTACCCACGGGGTCCATGTGCTCAAATAGTAATTATATACGTTGACCTTAAAGTAATCCATGTATAAGTACTTTAGGGCTAAAGTTTGTACTATTTGGGTACATGGACACTTAGAGATGCAGCGAAATCAAGACGTGTTCCACCGAACACGTAGCACGCAGACTGGTCCTGGAAGCGCGAAGCCCAAACCTCGAATACAGAAGTCAACACAGTGGGGTTCGGGTTTAGGGCGTTTAGGGGTTTAGGATTTAGGGGTTCAGGGTTTAATGGTTCGGGGTTTAGGTTTTGACTGGATTGTAGACATACAAAATCGAAGCTACATATTATAAGAAAAGTGGTTCCGCGTTTCCAGGCCTACATTACAGCTACACTCCGGCGGGCCTATGTTCAAAGTCAGAAACGGGGGATCGCTTTGCTCGGAAAACCTCTATGAGAGTCAGAGCACCCATCTACCTTAAACTACACAACCTACGTGTTGTAGGTTCTGAATATATACTCTAATATATATATATATGTATATATATGTGTATATATATATATATGTATGTATATATATATATATAGAGAGAGAGAGAGAGAGAGAGAGAGAATAATCTGGTCCCTACAAAACAACTCAGCAAAAAAAAAACGAACCACTCATGCACTGTTGGAAAATATTGCGGTTGCTCCACCTCTCGAAGACGCCGGACGGATGCTGGCACATCCCCTCCTGCGCCAAGCTGGTCAAAGTAGGGTGTAGGGTTTACAGGCTAGTGTTGCTGGTGTTGCTGTTGTCGTGGTTGTTGCTCCTGGGGCTGACTCTGCTGGTGGATGCCATGACGGGTTTGGCATGGGCACACGAGAAGGCATGAGTGCTCAAGCGTTTTCTAGTTCGGCCAAGTGCAAAAACGAAGAGAGAGAGAGAGAGAGAGAGAGAGAGAGAGAGAGTGAGAGAGAGAGAGAGGGAGAAAGACAACCCTGCACACCCGGACCCCGACCCCAAAATCCTCGACATTCTAGATTCTTCTTGAGTCTAAGTTGAGTCAGCGCAGGGCACGGGTTGTGTTAAAGGGGGTCAAGGATTCGAACATCCTAAACTCGGAGCTAGAAACCTGAATGAACGCGCAGGACTAGATTGCCTTCTACAAGACATACAAAAACGCTAACCGACCGCCTTTGCTGTGAATCCAGACTTGTTACTTAGCTAGTGCAGGAGAGCTCTGTCACATCGTAATGTTTGCCAAACGAGACACCGAAGAGACCTGTCCGACAACACATGCTGCTGAGGCTTTTTGTCACGGCGCTGCTCGTCCCTGTGGCTATGTTGGGCCGTCGCGTAGTGCTGGTCCTCAGTTGCCTCAGAGTCGGATGGCAGTCACTACTTGTAAGTCCAACTCGCCACGGTAAGTGAACTTTCCCGGGTCCTTTCAGCGTTATACTACCCGGAAGAGGTTAACTATTACTTTCTCGACTACTAAAAATCGAAAACTGCCTCTCTGAGGTTTTAGTGTTTATGGGGCCTTGTATGTCTCGCAGCAGGCCTGTTTGCTCGTGAGGGGATTTGGATATTTGGTGCCGAGGCTTGTTTGTCCTGGCTACGGCTGTTAGCATGGCTTGACGATGCAGCAATGTCTTTGTATTTCAGGTGCTGCTGTTGGGGTGTGGCATGGTGCCGTGCTAGGGTTCTTACAGGTGCGCGCTCGGCAAAGCCTTAAATCCACAACCGTATGAGCCCCAAAACAGTAAAGCCGGATAAGTGTTCATCATCGGCGTGCACAGGCATTCAAGTTTGCCAGGCCGAGTAGCAGCACTTGTCTGCCTTGCTTGGCAGCTGGAACTTGGCGTCCTGTGACCCAGATGCTATAGGGGCCTAAATAACTACCAATGCTATTTTGGGGGTTCCTTATTATAACCATAATATAACGGCCCCAAAAACCCTAGTCTAATTATTAAGGCCCATATAGTAAATAGCTCTAAGGTCCGGGTTTGGGGTCTTCGGCAGAGACCCCAAGCCCAAGAACCATTAAACGACCCCCCTCCAAAAAGGATTAAAACCCGTGAACCAAAACCACAAGTACTACGATATGGGGATTTGTCGAAATTAGGGTCTTGTTTTGGGTCCTTATTATAGTACGGCACTTAATATTTAGGGCACCCAAAAAGGGACCCTAATTTTGACAACTACCCATATGGCTAAGGTTGAGGAGCTCTCAACACTTTATCTAGCTTGGCCCCTTAAAGCCTCTGAAAAATATTCGTAAATAGGGTCCTATTAAGCCCAATAAGGAAAAATGCAAAGTATCCCACAGGCCAGGCCTACCTAGTTATGAAAGGTTCCAGGCATGTGCGTGTGTCGAATGTTGGCGACACAGCGACATCAGAAAATAACAGATGTTGGCGATTGATTCTGAGATACACCCTGCACCACTATGCAGGGACTTGCATATGTGTATATTCTGACTCAGATATAACTAGTTCTCAGACTTCCATTATGGAGTTACTGAGTTCTGTTGGGATCATACAGGCTTGCAAGTTGCATTCCGAAATGCCACAAGGGTGCTCAGTATGGCGTAAGTCCTGGGCACCATCCAGTAGCCAAATGGTTCTTCGCGCAAATCAAGAAATCCATGCAACCGAAAACCTCAAAACAAGCTCTTTTGAAGGAGCCTGCCATAAAGACGCATTCCTTCATCCCCCTGTAGCCTCGTATGAGAAAGGAAAGGAACTGAGGTCCTGCAGGGAGTGGAAGACGCGGTAGGCGCCGAAAAGCGCTGCTGCAGCAATACATGCGTAGACCTCGTCGTCAGGAAGAGCTGTTTCGGGGGGTGGTGTTCACGACTCATCGTCGCTGCCTGAATCCTGAATCCCACGCGCAAAATGACATACCTTTCGCCATGCTAGAGGTCTTGCATACAGCGGCAGGGCTGCTACATGGCCGGTGTATTGATACTCCAACGACATGCTGTCCACTCGTAGGTGCAAGAAAAAACAAAACTTGCCACGCTTATCTGCTCGAATGGAGAGTCGCCCGAAGGGACGGCTCCCTAGACCATACATGATACATTTCTTCCGTTTCGGTCGATCCCTCTTGCTTTGATGTCTGGTGGCCCCACTCCTACCAGCTGCTAGAACCACTCTCCACATCGCCGGCTAACCGAGGGATTTGGCACCCTGAATGCCCCTATACCATAAACCATAAATAAACCCCTCAACCCTAAACCCTTGAAGCACTAAGCCCTAAACCCCTGAACCCGAAACCCCAAAACCCTAAACCCCCAAACGCCTACACCCTAAATCCCTAAATGCCCTAAACGGCGTCCGGCGTAGCTCCCGAAGCTTCGAACTGCCGTGAAAAAAAAGGCTGGAAACTAAATTCAGCGACCAGGAACCCGAACCGTTAAGGTTTAGGGTTTAGGTTCACGATTTAGGGTTTATAGGGTTTAGGGCTTATAGGGTTTATAGGGTTTAGCGCCCCCGGAGCTCGCAGATTTCGAAGCAGGGAGTTGAAGCCTTGAATTGAAGCTAAGAACCACCGATACTTTTGCACGGAAGCCCTGTATTATACAGGGATTTAGGGTTTAGGGTTTAAGGCTTAGAATTCAAGGGTTTAAAGAAGGCCTATGCATCTAAGACCCGCACGTTGATGAGGCCCATTGAAACAGCAATCGTGGCAATTGCAGCTGCAGAGGCCTCGGGACACATGACCCAAAAAGGGCTCCTTTAAGGGCTCGATAATGTTACTTTAAGGGTTTAGGATGTAAGGGCCCGTGTGCTCAAATAGTAAGTACTTTGGGCACAATTTAAGGCCAAAGTATATACTATTGGGTACATGGAGGCCTAGGGTCTGCTGACAAAATCCACAAACCTAGAGCGTCCGAAGTACCTGTATGGTAGAATGTAGTGTTTCTATAATTGGAGTTACTATCATGGTACGGTTTGGGCAAGTATCCCCCATATAAGTACTCAGGACCCGTTGCGAAACCCGCGGGAGCTCTGGAAAACCCCAAACCCTAAACCTGAACCCTACAGACTCCGTATCTCGGATGCCCAGTAACCTAGGAATAAAACGGGCTCCCTTTCGGTATTGGGTAACTTTATAAGGAACGTAGAACTGCAAAAAAGGAATATGTGTAGTACTGGGCATCCTAGGTATAGAACCCCTTATAGTCATAGAGTAAACCCCTTAACCTTAAACCCTTCTGGACTCTGTATTGAACCCTTGTAGTCATAGAGATACTGGACGGCGCAGCAGTTTGTAGGGAAGCTAGTAGTAGCTAAAACGTCAATCGGCAACACACCGGTGCAAGTCAAAGGAAGCCACCATGAGCCAAGAAAAGCCGAGATAAGCCAAAAGAACAGCACACTCCGGAACGGCGAATATTGAGGATTTCGGGTTTGAAGCTTTGTGCGAAGTCAGTGCAACAGAAGCCAAAGCAAGCCGCCGCCACTAGAAGCGAAACAGCTCTGCAATAACAGTGTCCACGCTGCATCCCACCCAATGTCGTGATACAGAATGCCGAGAAACATGAATCACGGTAACACCCCAAACCCTAAACCCTAAACCCTATAAACCCTAAACCCTAAACCCTAACACCCTAAACCCTATAAGCCCTATAAACCCTAAACCCTGAACTCGGCATCTCGAACCCGGCAGGCCCAGTTACACATCTATGCGGCTACGGTCTCTGGGAGACATATGAGCGCCACTCTGTAACTTAGGCAGATGATCATGAAGGCCACCGGACCCCCTGGAGTAAACATAGCGTCTCACTGTATAATCTATCGGGCTTGATGGCGGTAACCTCTGAGCTTCTTCCGGAAAGCCCTAAAATCTGAAAGTTCAACTTAGACTCAGGGTTTAGGGCTCCAGCTTCTCTGAGAAACTAACTGCGAGACTTGGATAATAAATGCTCGACTGCTCAGCAGCCTACGATTTTGGTAAGTAGTTAAAGCCTTAGGATGCAGAAGCAAAGGACGCGCACAAGGTATCCTAAGTCTAGGTGAAGGCTGTTGTCGGCCCAATTAGGGGTGGTCACGCCGTACGTGATTCTAATAAGGGCAATCTAGCTGTAGTCTGATGAAGAAACTGGAGTGCCAGCATATGGGGCTCATCATCTAAGGCTCCCTCAATTGAGAACACCAACACCCTGGCTTACGACGGCTCTGTCTAGAAGGGCCAGCACGACTTTATGGGTTTGGGGATAAGGGTTGCAAAGACTGCAATACTACCTCGATCTATCGCGAACCCATGCCGCGGGAGGTATGCATTGGAGTTCATCTGGCAGGCAAAACTCACACAAAACCCCAAACTTTTGGTACCTAAACCGCGCACAGTAAAGCCTCAAGCCTAAGATTCTCAAACTGGTGGTTGCAGGGCATGTCGGGGCGGGGTCTTACTGATTCAAAACAAGTTCGGGCTCCTGTACAATGGAACGACAAGAAGGAAGCCTCAGGAACCAGGAATAGAATCAATAATATTGAAATTGGTATTTGTTTGGGCTTCTATAATGGATTAAGTAAACCTCATTGCGGTGCTCGATCGCTTCACTTGTATCCATGCATCTGCAATCAAAGCCCCCCTCACATGTAGGCATGCTTCGGCGAAGACTGCCAATTGCTTGTTGCGCGGTTCGGCCAAGCTGGTGCAGGCAGCAGCCCAGAGCGATGAAAGGCCTGCGAGCCTGCAATCCAGAGTTGAAGGCTGCGCAAGGTAAAGCCCTCAACCATCACAGTTATGTAAACCCTACAAGCCTACAAGCCCCAAACATCCTAAACTGTGTACAAAAGCCCTATGGAGTAAACCCTCTCTCGCTTCAGTTCGCCTTGAACGGAACCCTTTACAGGAACCTGTACCAGAACCCGATACAACCCTGTCAAACCCTACAAAAACCCTGTCATAAACCTTGTAGACCCAACACTCGGCCCCCTGAAGCCCCCACAAGCTCGGTTTCCTCGGTGCGATGCCGTTAACAAGCACTATTATACGGCTATAGTCTCTTGCTCAAACTGCAATGACAGTGATAATAGCCATCATCATAATAGCAATCGGCAGCAATGCTAGTAATCAAGACACGTATTGGCGCTTCCAGATAAAATGATGTGGAGGAAGGTTTGCAGGGCTCAGTATATGAGAGCCCTGCAAACATGACTTGTGGCAGCCACAGGGTTTGCTGTTAGAAACCCTGCCCAGAGAGCCCAATACCCCTTAATTAAGGGATATAGCTTAAATCATAATATTAAGCCCCTAATGATTTAAGGTATATTCCTTAATTAAGGGGTATCGGGCTCTCTGGGTGCGTCAAGGCCAAGAACTTACAGGCCCAAGGACTTACTCAACAAAGCAAGCATGAGATGAAGCTCGAACATGTAGACGCTTTAGGGTTTAGGGCCTTGGTTACGGTAAAGAAACCCTAGCAGTGATAATCTTCCTTGGTCTGGGGCTTTGGGAAATAGGGTTCAGGGCTGATTAGGCATCTATTCTTCCGGCTTTGGGCGATACGCTACGTAAGTCCTAACACAATTAGGGCATTCAAGGCCAAAAGGCCCTATAAAGCCCTAATGCCCTACGTAAGCCCTACAAGTAACACAATTAGGGCATTCAAGAACCCATGAGGATGGGGTTGGGGTAAGTTGCAAGATGCTGATGTCGGGTCGATCTTCGGATACTGTTAATAGTTGCTGACACCTGTAGACTCCACAACGAGGCCGCCCCCACCCAAACAAAACGAACAACACACTCAAACAAAAAAACACACACACACACACGCGCGCGCGCGCACACGCACACGCACACGCAAACGCACACGCACGCGCATGCACATATGACGGAAAGAACCCCTGCTAGCCTGGAAGTTGGCTTTTTCTCCTCCTGTGCAGACGATTTGTGCGGACTTCTTGGCTTCAGGCTCTAGGGCGCAGCGTATCTTTGTTGATTACAGCATTGAGCATTCCCGGGGTCAGGGTTGTCATGGTCAGACTGACGGGGCTTAGAATGAAGAGCTCCGGGTGTAATTTGTGTGGCTACTGGTGTGGGTGTGTGTGTGTGTGTGTTTGCGCGTGTCCCGGTATATAAGCATATATGTACCCGTATAGCTTCGTCTATAGCTATATCTGGCTCCATGTCTTTGCGTGTACCTGTGTTCATGTACAATTTTCTGTTAAGTAACTTGTACATCTTCCCACATGTGTGTGTACCCACATCATGTATGTATGTCTGTCCGTCTGTCTGTCTGTGTCTGCGTCCGTGTCTGTCTGTGTCTGTGTCTATGTCTGTGCCCGTGTCTGTCTGTCGGTATGTCTGTCTGGATGGATGTCTTTATATGTATGTGTATCTACACATACATACATACATACATACACATATATACATACATACATACAGACAGACATATGCACACATCGCACAGTACATATATGTAAATACATGTATGTATGTATGTACGTATGTACGTCTGTATGTATGATGTGTGCATGTATGCATGTATGTATGTATGTATGTAATTATGTATATATAGCTTATAAATGTACTTAATGGGTGGGTGGGCGGGTGGGTGGGTGGTTGGGTGGGAGGGGGCAGGTGGGTGGGTTGGCGCGTCCTTGCCCTCTTCTGTTATGTCTCATGGCCACACAATCTCGCAGAACGAACCCCTTCTTGCCATCCCTCTGGCGTCTGAACATCATTTGATCCATTGAAGGAATAAGTATATGGCCCATTGCCCGCATTGTCCAAAGACAAGATTCTGGATTCTAGCACCTGTTGTAAACCAATAGCGTTGCGGCTGCGATCCTATGTTACGAAAAGAAACATGGTACTGCAATTCGGGTGTAGGTATACCTCAACCCTCAGTGAACCTGACATTGCACACCCTGAGCCCAAGACTTACATCTCCAGACCTGATATACCCCACATAACCCTAAGGGTCCATGCACCAAAATGGTACATAGTTTTCACCCCAAAGACCTAAAAAGGTGTATATATATATGTATATACATATGTATGAATGTGTATATGTATATATATATATATATATGTATATATATATATATAGATATGCACACACACACACACACTGTTTGGGCATTTCATCGCGTCCTGGTGGAAGGGCGCCTCCTCGTCGCGGAGCTCCATCTCCTGCTCTGCGCTGCTCTCGGCTGATGTAACATGAGGCATTAAGCCCATTTTAGGGCTTAGGGGTTTAAGGGTTTAAGGGTTAGGGGTTTAAGGGTTTAAGGGTTAAGGGTTTAGGGTTTAAGGGTTTAGGGTGTAAGGGTTTAGGGGTTTGGGGTTTAAGGTTTAGGGTGAAGGAGTGATAAGGGTTCTTTAGAGGATTTCTATCCGGGTTCCGGAAGGGTTCTTCGTAATACAGGGCATCTCGAACAGAGTTTATGTAGGGGCTGCTGAAAGCTGGCTGTATAACCAACAACAAACGGGTGCCATCAAAGGATACCCCTCCCGCGGTGTCGTAGAGACTGGCTTACAGGGTAGGGCTGTTTGGGGCACCTTGGAATCAGAATGCAATGTGGCTTGATTAACAAGGATGCGGAACGTTCCAGTCATGCAGGTCTCAAATTCGGAACCAAAAGCCTTGATTCCCCCTAAAAGGAATTATTTAGGTACGGCCCCCATACAGTAAGAGTCTATAATAGGGCTACTATTTAGGTCCTACTATATCTATATTATGAGGGGGCCGTACCTAAGGAATTATTGTCATTGGAAATAGCAGGAAAGCCAAACCAACAAAACGAGGCAAGGATCCCCAACACTGACCAAATAGATATTTTAGAAGCTGCCCCCACCCTGTAATAGTGGTATAATAGGAATATAATGGGGCCCTAATATAATCCTTATAGTCACCATTACAGGGTGGGGGCAGCTTCTAACAGATATTGTAGCAGCAGTAGAACTCAATAGAGGAATAAAGATGAAACTATGGGTTTGGTGGTCTTCACAATGTAATCATGATCTGGAGGTCCAGGCGACCTTTACGGCGCAGTTCTGACTTTGACGGCTAACAGCACATCCCAAACCTCGAACCCATTGCTTCCCCAAAGCCACGAGTGGAGCTGTCCTTGCTTCCCAGAAGCAGCTGCACTGAGCCTTGGGGTATGCACAAACCCTCCCTAAACCCCTAAACCCCAAACCCTAAACCTAAACCCCAAACCCTAAACCCCTGAACCCGAAACCCAAGCTTGCAACTGTGTCACGGTGCAATGCTGATATAACACCCGTGCGGCTACTTCCAACCGGGCTGCGCTCATCCACAAGTACCAGGTATAGGAAGTCCAGCAGAATCACCTTGGCCGGGGATTGGGTTTAGGGTTTAGGGTTTGGGTTTAGGGACCTTGAAGCTTACTTTAAGGTCCAAAAGGACCCCAATAATTTAGTAAAGGGACGTACTTGGACCTGCAGGCTTGAAGGAAGGCTGTATAGGCATTGCCTTCGGTCCGGAACGCCCGCACTTCGAACCATACCCTCTTATACTACCCTTACACGGGTCATGTAGTACCCTTTAAGGGGCCCGATATAGATCTCACACAGCCAAGTCCTAGACTGTGCCAATATCCTCAGTAGGATGTTTGTTAAGGGTGTAGGGTTTAGGGTGATGCGGATGGCGATGGCTATGCCAACTATCAAACAGTGCTCCTGCTACTCCTGCTTCGGTTTGCAGCTGTAGAAGGCTTAAAAACCCCAAACCCATGGATGTGGCGCACCAAAGTCTCTTCGCGAAGCCCAATGCCGGTTGCCGTTTAGGGCTTTGTACGGAGATTGTAGTTTACCCAGGACCAGGGAAGTGTTGCACTCCCAGGCTGCATGCATGCGGCTTTATTGGTTTGGGGCCGCATGTCCTCCGAACAGAGTGTAGCTACCCATAGGCTCCATAGTAATTCTTGGGATTACCTTTTAGGATTCTAGGTATGAATCCCCAAAAGGAACTACTTTGGAGCCTTTAGGTAGAGGGTAGAGGCTTCTCCATGCTGATGCCACTGTGGACTTCATGCGGGCGGGCAGACAGTGCTCTGTAGAACAACTCAAAAGAGAGGAAAACCATGCATTGTTCGGCTTTGCATCGCATAACGCTAGTGCAACTGCGTAGACACATGCACTAAATACAACGTTCAGTTCTGTCTACTATTGTCTACTGCTGCCCTAAGCCCTAAACCTCTAAGCCCTAAAGGTTGCGTTGAGCGGCGGCCGCAACGAAGTCGCCGAACATGAAGCTGAACTCATGGAAGCTCAGGCGTCCCCTGTCCGTTGCTTCGGGTTTAGGGTTTAGGGGTCTAGGGGTTAGGGTATAGGGGTTATAGGGTTTTGGCCACTTGGGTGTCATAGGGTACTTTAGAGTATACTATAGTGCATTTAAGGGGATTATAGGGTATTGTAGGGTCTGGGGCTTGCATAGTTCTGGCCACTTTCTTGCCGAAGCTCTTTGAAGGTAGCGAAGGAAGCTGCCTTTCGGCTTAGGGCCATTGAAGGTAGCGACGGAAGCTGCCTTTGAGCTTAGGGCCAGCTTGCGCGAAAGTGGGATGCCAGATATTATGGACATGTTGAGCTCCCAAAGTCAGTTCAGAACCCTGAGACTCCAATATCCCTCAACTGAGGAGTATATCTTAAGTTATAGTAGGATCCCTAATATGAGTTGAGGGATCTTCCTCAATGAAGGGATATTGGAGTCGCTGGGAAGCTTGCATCGAAGCCCTCATCCGGCAAGACCCCAAACCATGAAACCCAAAAAACCGAAGCCCCACCCCCTGAAGCCCTAAAGCCTCCCTTAACCCTGAAAAACCTACCTTTCTAGGGTTCCTTATTATGATTTCCTTATATAAGTCCTTAAAAAGGTAGGTTATTCCGGGTTAAGGTATAAAGCCTACAGGCAACCGTTTCGCGTGGCCCTGAGGCCGCCTCTGATAGTGCTTGTACGAGACGTAGGCATCCTGGACGAAGTGGAGGTTAAATGGTTTAGGGTTTAGGGTATTAGGGTTTAGGGTATTAGGGTTTAGGGTATTAGGGTATTGGGGTATAAGGGATAAGGGTTTAATGATTTAGGGTTTAGGGTTTCGGCCATTTTTTCGGGTCGTTAAACTTCTGAGGATCCTCGTGTTGTGTGCAGGGTCTGTATCAACGCATCGTATCTGCCGAAACACGCAAGTGCCAGCGGCCGAAGAAGTAACATCTGGTGCGGAAGCGGTATGTGCAATGCTGTGCAGAATATCACCGTCTATCTTGCCTTCAGGGCAATGGATGGCATTGGCGGGGAGAGGGGGGGGGGATTGATGATGACTGCGACTTCCCCTTGAGATTTACAAGTGTAGGGTTCAGGGTTTCGGGTTTACCGTTGAAAACCCCCAAACCCCTAAACGCTAAACCCTAGATGTGGAACGCTGCAAACCGAAAACAATGCCATCTCGAGAACCCAGAGAACCCGATACCCCTTCATTAAGGAATATACCTTAAATTATAGGGGCCTTAATATTATGATTTAAGGTATTTTCCTCAATTAAGGGGTATTGGGTTCTCTGGGAACTCAGAGCCTCAAGACATCTCCCCGGAGAGCCCTCTAGCGCTCCCCCAGGATCCATGTACAAGTAAAGTACACACTATGTAGGTACATTGGGCCCCTTAGGGCCTTAAACAGTTCATATCACTTCATGCATAAAGGGGGGTCCCTCTTAACCTGATGTAAGGGGGGTTCGCTCTCAGCTCATGATGACCCTGACATCGATGCCGAGGCGCCGAGATAAACTCGTAGAGGTGCTTTGTGCCAAGCCTCGCAGCTGTCGATGTTCAGTGGGTGCCATATTAATCAGCTACATCTACATGCCACTGCAGACCAACCCATCCTGTTCGAAGAGTTTTTTGGGTTTAGGGTTTAGGCTGCCGACATTCCTTAACAATGTATATGATCTGACTTGTGCCGTTGAACCTCTTCATCGCTCTTCTGTTGACTATGCCTGACTGTAGGTACAACGCATACGTACAGTGCAGACGTGTGCGAAAATGACACATCATCTCATCTCATGTCAACTCGCCATCCAGTATCATATCTTACCATATCATCTCACCTCATGTCTCGTCTATGATCTCATGTCGTACCGTGTCAGACCATATCACCGCCTGAGTATACATCTGTCGATACAGACTCCGATTGAGACACACACACACACACACACACTCACACAGAGACCGTACAGCGATTGCCACTGCAGCCGCCGCCGCTACTTATGCTGCTGAGCTGTTACTGAGTAGGGCTCGGAGACATGGACATCGCAGCCCATCATCATGCTTCCTACGTTCTATGACTCTGTGTTCATGTTTCTGGCCCCGCTGCCTGCCAGGACGAGAGACCTTGAAGGTATGCCTACGGTAGCTCTAAGAACTGCTTATAGTTCGAAGAGACGAAAGCTTGAACCTACGCCGGTGCGCCGTACACTTAAAGTGTCACGGGACTTAGTAAGTAGTTGTTTTTTAAAACTTATGAGATAAGCACAACTAGGGTCTCGTTTAGGGTACTTATAGCTCTATACCGCATCTACTTACTAGCCCCCCCCAACATCCAAGCATCCTCGTGCGGCCCGTTTAGGGCTTGTTTAGGACCTATAGTACCGCCAAGGAGCAAGAAGAGGAACCGCACTCCAGCGGGGGAGACAAAGCCTTGTCGCCTGGCTTTGTTTGAAGCGTTTATAGGGCTTAAGGCCTAGGACTGGGTTTAGGCCCGTAGACGTTGAAGACTAGTTGATTTTCGTGAGCCTCGAAAGAATATCGGGCTTGATTGGTCTGGTATGAAGCTTCTTCGAAGGGGCTTCTAGTTTTAGACCCTAAACCCTTAACTATTTGTGCAACTTCCGTCAGTGGATGTGGTTTGCGACCCTGTGCTCTGCCTTCTGACACCAGCTTCCAAAGGCTTACGCCCTAAGCTCCACTTAAACAAGTTCTAGATGCCTACTATATTGATCTTATCCATACGTCCCAAAATTTTGGACCCTTAGAGAGCCTGTCATGGAACCCCTTACAAAATCCTAACGCGCGAACACCATATCTTAGACGTCATGATAGAACCCTTATCGGAGCCCTCACCATAAATAAATCTTTGAGCAGTCGGACCCAATCTGCAACAACACTTCCCGATCGAACAGGTCACTCTCGCGCAGCCCGGCATTAACTACTCGCAGGAAAAAAACACAGTCGCAGGGTTCGGGCTCAGCTTTTAGGGTTTAGGGTAATGAAATCTATGGGGCTTGCCTTAACCCCAAACAACATACCATTTCAAGGACTTATATACGGAAATCGTAATAAGGAGCCCTAAAACGATAGGTTATTCAGGGTTAAGGTACGATGTAGGTTGCGGGTTTCGGATGCCTGCACAGCACCAGCTGTGGCAGCAGTGCGAAAGCGTGCAAGAAGTTCTGGAAGGTGCAGACCTGCCGTTATACGCGTAGTATGAGGGCCTTAATAACTAGAATAGGGTTCCTTTAAAGGGTTCCTTTAAGGGCTCTAAAAGGGATCCATAAGGGTAGTGCAATATAGAGTCCTTGATGATAAATAGAATAGGGTTCCCTTGAGGGGCTCTGTAAGGGATCTATAAGGGTACTATAATATAGGGGCCTTAATAATTAGAATAAGGTTTGGGGTATACTATACTGTACTTATAATAAGGAACCTGCACAATGGTATAGGTAATTTCATTATCTAGGCCCCTGTAGTACTTGCGACCGGAATCATTCTAAACCCTAAGCGAGAAATCGCTAGCCATCCAAGCCTCGAAACGTGACGAACACATCAAAGGGCCTTAACACTATCCTTGAACTACCGTAACCTGCTTTATTGTAGGTTCTTACTATAAGCCCTCATATGAAATTTATAGGGACCCTACAAAATAGTAGGTTTGGGTAGTTCAAGGATGGAATAACATGGGTAATTATTGAGGCCTGTCTATGATCACAATCACGCACATAGCAGTTTGTGTGAATTCGAAAAATTGAGAACTACCCATACAAGAGGCTATAGAACTACCCAAATAAGAGGCTACAGACTACAAACCCGACTACAAAACCTAAGCCCTAAACCCCAAAAGGTCACCTACCCGACTACTACAAAGTACTCTCGAAAGAAATCTGGGAGTCTTGAAGGGGTTCCAAGTATGCGCCAGCTACTTTGGGTTTACGATTTCGTGCTTAGGGGCTTACCTGAGCCCTCATCCCTACACCCCAAGCCCTTCCTAAACGTTAAGCCCCAAGCCCTACCTTAACCCCAAATAATCCACCTTTTTAAGGATTTATGTAAGGAAATCATAATAAGGAACCCTAAAAAAGGCAGGTTATTCAAGGTTAAGGTAAGCCCTACATCCTAAACCTTAAGCCCGAGGCCTAAATTCTGAACCCTTAAACCGACCCCCAAACCCCCAAACCCTAAAACCCTTAAACCCCAAACCCCAAACTAGAAACCCAATATGGAAGGAACCCTTAAGGATCCCTTATGGTAATCCTTATACCCTTAAAGGAACCCTAAAAGGTTCCAGCCAGGCGGAGGCCCCAGCCGGACTCTGGAAATCCGCCGCAATGAAGTTCTGCAACTCGGTCAGCGAGAAGCCTGACAGTCTCTGTGTTCCTTAAATTGAAGGGTTCCTTTAAAGGTTCCTTTCAATTTTCCTTCAAAAGGTTCCTTTAAAGGTTCCTTTAAAGGTTCCTTTGAAGATTCCTTTAAAGGTTCCTTTGAAGGTTCCTTTAAAGTTTCCTTTGAAGGTTGCTTTAAACGCTCCTGTAACGGCTCCCTTAAGGGTTCCGCTAATGGTTCCTTCAACGGGGATAAGGTTTATGGGGGTTTAAGGGTTTAGAGTTTTAGGGTTTCTATATGTCAGTTTCCGAAAATAGGGGACCCTAATATGGTACCCTAAACTTTATGTGTAATGGGAACTCAAAAAGGGACCCTAATTTTGACAACTACCCATATCAGGCTTCCTTTAAGAGACCTCAACCCTGCTTTTCGGAGCCCTAAATGGCTGCCCGTAAGGGCAACATCTAGGGCTTTATGGTGGTTTAGGGTTTAGGGTTTATCAAGGATTAAGGGTTCCTGTGAGGGCCGATAAGAGGACTACAGGGTTTGAGGGTGTTGAATTCATATGGGTAGTTCTCTAAATTAGGGCACCTTTTTGGGTACCCTAGATATTAGGTGCCGTATTATATTAGGGATCAAAACAAGGGACCATAATTTTGACAACCACCCATATTGGGATCCCGAAACACAAAAACATTCGGCATCATGTGGCTGGCTTGTCGGAGTTCGAGGAAAGCCTCAACTTCTAGCCATCTCCTACTACCTGGTCCATATAGACAAAGAGTTTTGGGGTTTGGGATGTAGGCTTAGCTGTTTAGGGCTTTAGGGTTTCAGGGCTGTATCATCTATACCTGAAATAGAGTTTGTGTTGAACGTAGCCTCTGAATAACGTCTGGCACGACATTCGCATGCAGTTCTAATGATCCCTTGTAGTGCTTGTTAACCTCCCTAATGTTAACACTAGCATATACCCTATGACATACACCCCTTGCAAACTTCCAACCCAAGCTCGCCCGGACCCAAAATACGGGGTGCAAGGTTCAGGGTTGAGGCATGTTGCTGGGAAACAACCATAATCAAAATCTCTTCAATGGCTTCGTCTTGTCTCCCAGATGTGTGCAGCTCGCAACCCCGAACTGTGGAAAGTGGGGCCATAGTTCTAAAAGCAAACCTTGGCTGACAACCGGAGAACCTTTGCATGTCACGATGAAGGACCCCGGCTATAAATGTTACTCATGGTACTGCTCCTCACCACCATCTTAGTGGCTATGACGACTGTGGCTCCAACGATGATGCTGTCCCATGTCAGTGCAGCGTAAAACCCTAAACCCTAAACAGTTTAAAGCACCTACTTGGAGGATCATAGGACTTAGTAAGTAGGGTTATAGGTACCTTAATTGAGGTTTTAAAAGGAACTATAGCTGTAGTTACCTTACTTATAACCCCAATTACTAAGTCCCATGATCCTATAAGTAGAAGCCTCAAGTCCTTGCAACCCGACACAGGCTAAAGCACGGTCGGTCGGCGCCGAATCTCTGAGACATCTGGAAGCTGCAGGAAAGAACTCTCTTCAGAAGCAAAGAGCGAAAAGCTAACTCTCATTCTCAACCAACCGCTCCATGGTTATACTAGCGGATTCCATAGCCGAGTGCATGGCACCCCAGAAATTCACGCCTGGTCTCCCGATATGGGAGTTTCCGAAAATGGGGGACCCTAACATAGTACCCTGAATAGTTGGATCCTCATTATAAGAACCCCAAGATAAGGTACCCCTAGCTTTCGGAAATTCCCATATATGGCCATACGTTCTCACGATGTTGCTAAACAATACTGCCCTCAAACCTCCAGGAAAACCAGTTAACTGGTTGAAAAGGAGCCTGGTTTAGGGCTTCGGAGTTAAGGCAGTTAAGCCCAAAGGGTCCTAAGCACCTACACGGGGGATACTTGCCCAAACGATAATAGTAATTCCTACTATACAAACCCTACATTCGACCATACAAGTACTTCGGACCCTTTGTGAAGGTGACGGCTTGCGAAACTGAGACAGATATGACTGTCAGTATCAAGTGCTGGCCAGGTGGCGGCACGAGATAAGAAGCGAGAGAATTCCCATGACGACCGCACCAACATAGATCACCTGTTACTATGAGGCGTACGTAGCCCCGTACCTAGCAGTCTCAACCACCACTCTCTACGATCACTAAGCCAAGTCATGACTTTCGAACAGGGCAGTTGCTAATCGAAAACCACAGCCGAGACCCTGAGTCAATGCGTCCTAAACTAGATCTTGATTCCGGAAAGCTGCCGCACACCTAAAATTCACATACTCCGCCAAAGACTAAAGCACAGTACTACTATCCCGAGCCCCAACCCCTGATTCTTAGACACTGCGGGGCCTTGCGAAACCTAAACCAGAACATCAGTCTGATGCGTGGTTTAAGTCTCGGGTATCAAAGGCAACGGCAAGTAGACGTTGCATGACGTTGGATTTAGGGGACGCGCGTGAGCAGAACGACTCCACACCGCAGCCCTAAACTTTGAACTCTGAAACCAGTAAACTTTCCTACTTGTCGGGTATCATGGGGAACTAAAGGTTAACCTGTGTGGTTATATAGGCATTATATAGGGACTATACTACCCAAAAAAGGTTGAAGGTTACCTACACTACTACTAGGTTACTAGGCTTTGGTGGCCTGGCCGGGGCTCTGCATGAGATGACTCAGGCTGTACAGTTCAATCACGCATTATCTCAGACTGCCCTGGTATGGTAAATACGCATGACCACATGGGTGGCTTTCCCAGTACGTACATGGGGGAAGCTTGCCCAAACCATAAAAGTAATTTCTACTGTAGAAACCTTACATTCGCCCATACAAGTACTTCGGACCCTTCGGGTTTATCACTCATATACTGGGTTCTTGTTAAGGAACTTAATTTAAGTTACCATAATAAGGAAACCCTATTATTTACGATAGCTCCCTATTATGGTAACTTAAATTAAGTTCCTTAACAAGAACCCTCATATAAGGGTTTAGGGTTTAGGGTTTAGGGTTTATAGGGTTTAGGGTTTAGGGTTTATAGTGTCAACCCGGGCACCTGTCTCTGGGTCTCCTGGGAGGTTAGTTTCTGAACGTAACGTGGGCTGTCGAACTAATCGGATCCTCCGAATGCGTGGATCTTGGAATCTAAAATCCTACAGTCCTTAGAGCATAGACCCTGAAGTCCGAAACAGGCATGGACGATGAAGCTGCGTTACGCCTCAAACGGTTCCGAGAAATCTAAAGCCTAATTCCCGAAACCCAAATGCCCTAAGCCCAGCACCACGACAAATTGAAATCCAAGACGATGAACCTCATCAGCGATACCGTGAACCGCTACCCAAAACTGATACAACAGCTCGTATTCCTGCTGATCGCACTACGCCTACTGACGACGACAATACAAAGCCACACGTACACACATCCATGTATATGTATATGCATGTATGTGTATATATATATATATATATATATATATATGTACATATATATATATGTACACACATACACATACATGTGTGAACATGTCTATGTTTGTCTATGTATGTATATATATATATATATATACTTATATGTATATAACATACGTCCCTCCGGTGAAATCAAACCGAGGTGCCGCTTTGCTTGCTTTTTGCGGCACACCCGGTACACGCAAATCGTCCTGGGAGGCATTCTTCGGAGTCTTGGGGCTCACGAGTCTGAGAGTTTAAGTATTTGGCTTTAGAGCTGTAGGGGTGAAGTATAGAACTTCAGGGCTTTCTGGGAAATAGGGCTGGAACTCGTTGATGCCTGGAGCTTAAAAGCTTCGTGTTGGGCTCATAGGTCCTTGTCTAAGCACCGTCGCCGATCTTTTCCTGATTCAGTATCTAGGCTGCCCAATGTCCTTTTAATGACAAGGGTACTCTATTCGTGGTATTTCGCTTTACTCAGGGAGTCCTTCAGTGAAGACAAAATGGTACTGCTGGGGAACCTAGGTTTAGAACCCCAATCGAGAAGCTCGAAACGGCATTGCGAACGATGCGGGTGCAGAGAAGCTCAAACTCAATACCTCGAAGTGCGCTAAGCGCTGCGCCGGAATCTCGACAGCAGACGCGCAGAGCAAAGGCCGAAACTCCAAACGGCAGAGGAAGGCGCAAACCCAAACCCTAGCTTCATAAGGGTGTAGGTTTAGGACTTAATTCCCCTATAAACCTGAAATCCAAATCAGGTTCTTCTTCCGGTGCCCGGAAGTCTTTAACATATAGGCAGGCCTGGTGAAAACTAAACCCGAACAGTCCAAATCACGAAACATCCGAAGCTCGGTTGCACTACGCAGCATCAACAAGTTCGCGCGAATCCTGAACCCTAAGACGAGCCCTAAATCCCAAACCCTAAGAGCCCTAAACCCTAAAGCCTGAGAGCCCTAAACCTCCAATGCTATCGGGATCCCCAAGGCCTTCAACGACAAGTCCGTAGAGACCTTTGGGTAGTTGTCAAACTTAATCGTCCCCTTTTTTTGGTACCCTAAATACAAGGTGCTGTATTAAAATAGGGGCCCGAAAAGGGACCATAATTTTGACAACCATCCATGTAATGCTAAACTGCACGAAAGTGGGGTGGTCTGGTAAAAGGATGTTTAAGGGCTTGGGCTTAGTTGGGCTGGCAGGGGTCAGGGGTCAGAGTTTAGGGATTACCTTAAGCCGGAAGAACCTACCTTTTTAAGGACTTATATAAGGAAATTATAATAAGGAACCCTAAAAAGGTAGGTTCTTCAGGGTTAAGGTGGGGTTTAGGGAAGTTTAGGGTCTAACTGCGTCCTCGCCATCTGCTTGGCTGTCTTTGGCAACCTGCGCTGCTCAGGCTTCTATTATCAAAGAACTAGTTTTGGGCTTTGGGATTTATAGGTTTTGCAGTTACATTGGGGTTTCCGAAAATAGGGGACCCTAATCTAGTATCCTAAATAGTATGTAGGGCCCTTAATATCAGGCTCTCTCTCTCTCTCTCTCTCTCTCTCTCTCTCTCTCTCTGTCAGTAGTAGTAGTAGTAGTAGTAGTAGTAGTAGTAGTAGTAGTAGTAGTAGTAGTAACCCCCCAAAGAAGGTACCCCTAATTATCGGAGACACCCACGGGGTTTTGGGCCAGGGGAAACGGCTTGAGGGTTTCGTGGATAGTTTAGGTTGCAGCTCTACTTGGAGGATCATGGAACTTAGTAAGTAGGGTTATAGGTCCCTTAATTGGGGTTATAAGGAACTATAACTGTAGTTATGTTACTTATAACCCCAATTACTAAGTCCCATGATCCTTTAAGTAGTGGGTCCCGAGGCCACAAACCTCAAAACCCGAGACTCCATCCAAGCCCCCAAGCCACATCTCCGCAAATACTACGTCCTTGCGGAGCCCTACGGGAGTTCTTCAAAAAGAGGGGAAGCCAAACCCTCTGAACGACTGAAAACTCATGGAGTTGGATTTTCGTAAGAAATAACGACTAGGCACACTACTCGCGTCGAATAGGGTCGTCTGTCTCTCCCTCTCACTCTCTCCCCTTCTTCGTCTTTATCTTGATCTGTTTATGCCTTTCATTGTCATTCTGTCTTGGTATGTGTCTTTCTCGTTGCCTTTCTCTTAACCACACACAGACACAGACGCAGTAACAGGCACAGGCACATACACAAACAATCAACTCCTGCATTCACACACCTTATTTCTGACAAGAGCGTCCGTGATATTCCAGTACTGCAACCAAGCGAGTTCAAGCAGAGAAGGCTTCCGACCCCATCGATGTGGCCTGCCAGGAAGCCAGACTGCCCAAGAGGCAGCCCACAAACACCTTGATACTTTTGATGATATAAACCCTGCATTACCTTAAGAACCCTAAGCTATGGGACTTGTGGTATATTCCTTATTGTGGGTAATGCAGGATTTATATCATCAACCGTATTTCACTGTGAAAAGCTTGGAAGTTCGAGGCATCGAGGGCTCCAGGAGCGAACGTTGAGGAATGTCATATCTTGAAAAAAAACCGTAGTCTCCATTGTAGTTCCTTTTTTGGTTTAGCCAATGATACATAAAGGATCCAATAATTATAAGGTAACCCCAAAAAGGAATATCTTGCCCAGAGGGTCCAAGTACCCAAATAGTAGGGGTTTAGGTCCCGAAATCCATACTCCGAATGTGTTTTGGACCTTGAAACCCTCCTCTTTGAGTACTTGGACCCTTAGGGTTGAAAATAAACTGGCAAGTGTGTCCATTGTTTCACGGCTTGTGAAGCCTTGCTGCTGTCTTGGTAGGTCTTGTTCCAGTATTCTCGCGAAAAGCTGTGGACATGCAGCCTGATGCTCGCAAAATGCAATCTTTTGTTGATGTTACAGCGACAAACACCTTCTGCTCTGACTTGCTGCCAGATGGCCACGTATTCCTCCTGCCACTCCTGCTACTCCTACTCCTACAACTCCTACAGCTTCTACTACCACTATTTACTACTTCTACTACTTTGGGTACCTCTATTACGACGACAACGACTACACCAACAGTGATACTACCACCGCTGGTTTTAGAAGTAGCAGACAAACTGTGGAATGACAGTAGACCCTCTTTGCGCACTCTTCGCACACAGCTTCTTCCAATCGAGGGCTTCTCCAAAGAATCTGTCAGTTTCTTCGGGTCCATGTACTCAAACAATACTTAGAAATTTAGGCCCGAAGGACCTACATACGGACTACTCTGATGCTGAGGTGTATACTGTAGGAGTACAAGCGCCCATAAGGACTGAGACAGATGTCTGGCGTTCGCTTCACGCTTTTAGGATATTTTCTTACAGACAGTAAACCTCCAAAGAACAAATTCAGCAAGGGGTAGTAGAGTGGGTAGATTCTGACGGGAATGGCAAAGGTGCCAAATCTCAGCAGCTCGGCTTCGGTCTCAAGCTTGAACTCCCAATCCTATCTCACGACGTTGGCATCTCCAAGCCCCGAGCGACAATCAACTTGTGAACTTTGCCTGGCTGCAACACACAGGATGAGGGTTAAAGGCTCAAGCTTTACCGGTGTGGAACTTGGAGCCGTTTCAAGATTCTGGGTAGGTCCTGTTGATTGAGGGTTCCTTGTGAACAATATGCAGATATCAGAACGGTGACGCGGGGTGACGATCGCTTGACTGATGGGACTCACTGGACATTATATCCTGAAGGGATGCCTACCCTGCAATGGACCCCAACTCCTTTGCCTCGCCCTCAAAACGCAAGTCAGGCTCTGAAGCTCCAGAAGTGGCAACTGGTGAACGTCTGGTGCAGGAGTGTGTGGGCGAGGTGGTGTGACGGGGCCAGTGGCAGTTTTGCCAGTGTACGCCGTTGCACATGCCAGCTCGTGTCAGGGTGTTGTCGCCAGTGTGCTTGTCACAGAAATTACGGCACGGAGCTGCGAGCAGCAGCACGAGGATACTGCTGCTGGTGCTGTAGTACCCATTGCTGACATCAGTAGCAGGGACAGGAGCCAAAGCAGCATCAACAAAACCGATGAGAGGCAGTGCTCTTCTTGTCGCGATAATTATGGCCCATGAAAAGAACAGCTTCCGACAGCAGTCAAAAGTTATGTCAATTCAGGCTTTCAGCTGGCAAACACAAGTTCGTCATGGCAGTTGCAAGTATGATGGTAATGGTTTCTGGCGCAATGTTTCAAGCGGTGCTGTATCTGGGTAAGGAGGACGACGAAAACAGTGACTCATGGCTCTGATGGTAATGACGATGGTGAAAAAACTAGTGATGGAGATGGCGGAGAGACCGGCTACGAAACTGGCAATTATGGCGATCACCCTGTCTTCCTCAGCACCGGCATCACGCTGTACTGCATCGTTTTTTTGGTAATCCGCAACAGACCACCGCATGCATCACCGCCATCGTCTTCTTCATCATGAGAAACACTGTCGCCCACAGCATCACAAGCACCACGACGACGGTCTTTAGTAGTGAGCAACAACAACATGAGAACATGGTCCTGACCGTCAGCATCATCACCAATACCTACAGTTCGAACGCATGCACGGAAATACCTGGGTCTGACTCATGAGTAACAGCATCCCCCCAATCCTTATTATGCACTTGTGTGTGTGTACATATTTCATATATTATGTATAAACACAGCAATATATGTACACATATATTCATATATATATATATACACACATATATACATGCACATACTATAGTAGCCCACCACATCCCGGTTCTAAATGTTCAAGCCCCTGTCGTGCACGCCAAGCTGCTCGAGAACGCTTTTGGCAAATTCAGGGTGGAAAGCGCGAGCGATGCCCTGGGAATGCAAGATCCAAAGCTTCGAGAAAATGGCTTAGGGAACCCATAAACCCTAAACCTCTGAACCCTTAAACCGTGGCTCCTGGCATTGCGGCATCCGAGCTTCAGTAGTTCGAGCCGGTACCGAACCGTGCCGGAACCCGGAAGCCGAATATGCGAGCATATCAGTGGTACGCCAGCACGGCCACGACGACGACAACACTACCGCGACTGCTGCTGCTACTGCAGCTGCTATGCAGCTGCTACTGCTGCTACTTCTTCTTCTACTACTACTGCTACTGCTGCAGGCCAGGCCAAAGACAACCTTGCTGACATCGACCCCGTCGCCCTGCATCACGTGCCCTGATGTACTGCCCATGGCATATTATAAGTCTCGTTACCTTTTGACGCACGCAGCTGAACCCCGTGAGATACCATGCAGATGAAGATCCTACTACCGCCAGGGCGAACATGACTGACGACTGTATAAAGCATCAACATATGCTGCGATTGCCACTACGGCGACCACCACTGGCAACGGCCAGCAAACCTATAGCCTCCCAGCCGCAATCAGTCCAAAAGCAGACACCCGCCCCCTTGACCCCGAAGGTTTAGAACTCCGGCCGCAGCCCCACCCGATGATTCCAATGGATCCAAGTGAGGGCCGAAGTGCGTCAATGCCACGATCGTCTGCGTGGAAATGTGCTTTGCACGGCCCTGCAGAAGACAGGCTCAACAGGAACTGAAGCACGAGCTTCGGAGGTCCCAAACCATCACAACTTCGACCATTCGGAATAAAGAGTTTGCGTTGTCTGAAAAATAATCACCTACAATAGTTGGGGGTTCCTTATTATGTGTATAGTATAGTCGGCCCTTATTAAGGCCCCTATACTAGGTTTTAGGGTCTAGGGGTTCCAGCAACGGCCTGCTAGGCCGCAGAAGCATCTCTAAACCCTGAACTTGGGGCATCATTACAACGAACTCTTCTGTCGGGCTAAGGCTTTAGGGTAGTAGTTCCTGTTTGGGGTTCATATTTAGAATCCTATAACTACTATTTGCTTAAGAACCCCCAAGAAATAATAGATATATTCCTTATAGGGATAATATAGGGATTATCATTTTTTATTTTTTGGGGGGTTCTTAAGCAAATAGTAGAGAAGGTAATCCCAAAAAGGAACTATGCAGCCTATGGGTTAAACACCGTCTGTACAGAGCGGAAGTCTCCAGCAAACGAACATTCGATTCAAGTCCCTGAGCAAAAGTTAGAGGCCCTGAGCAGTCTAATGTAGGACCGTGGTTAAGAAACCTTGGGCCTTTATTAGGATTCCTTATATGAACCCTAATATACTGAGGGTTATAGGGCCAGGGTTTCTTAATCAGGTTCCTACATTAGGATTCAGGGCCAAGTTTCATTTTGAAAGTAGGGCTTAGGGTCAAGACGGTCTTGGGTTTAGGATTTAGGTTTCTGATTTCTGATGGATGAAGGCAGACTGCCGGTGGCCGGGCTTGGAACAGCTTGTCCAAGACTGAAGACGTACACTGATTGACGGCTCATGTGAAGCTGACTCTGCCGAGAACTCCGCCTTTCAGACCCAGACTAAACCCTAGGAGCAAATATCCCAAATCAAACCCTCAAACTCAGCAACAACCATCTGCTAGTCCCGAGATGAAATTTAATGGACGACCGTGTCTTGCTGCGATTCATGGTTCATGGCCCATGGCCCGGCCTGCAGGTGGGTGAGCTTCTAAGTCCAGCTGCTGTACATATACACAAAAACCCAAAGAAGACTTGTACCTAAAGAAATGAATACAAGTAAGCATATACAAATGTATATATATATATATGTATGTATGTATGTATGCATGTATGTATGTATGTGTGTATATATATATATATGTATAGGTGTAGAAAACACGTGTGCATATAGTGCATGTGCGAGAACAATCGCGGGACCCCCAATCAACAAACCCCAGATTGCACAATTCACGGAGCAACCACTCTATGGAGTCAGGGTTCAGCTTAGCTCGAAAGCCTATGAGGCTCGAAGCAGTCGCATTGATGGGCTTGTGTGTTTGGGGTTTCAGAGATCTGCTCTCTTTGATGCTACCCAGAAGCTCCACAACCTGCTCTAAAGGCATACTGCCCCTTGACTCTGGCACTTCGAGCTCACTTCCCAACCTCAACCCGCAGCCATGTATACATACGTATGTAGATACATATACATGTATGTATATATATATATATATATTATACTTATACACATATGCATAGGCTTCTCTGTCTGCGAACGACCGCATCGTGCCTGAGATGCATCATAGGCAAGTGTGCCAAAGTAGAAGCACTCCATGTAAGTGATCAGGAACATCCTCGGCGGCATGTTCTTCATTTTCGGGATCTTCATCATACCAGGCATCCTTGAAATTTCAGACCTGTCATGTTGTAAAGGCCTTCGCGCTTAGTGGGCTTGATAAGTTTAGCGTGTTGTTTTGGCTTTAGGGCGGGTTAGGAAGGTATTTGGGGGCTCCATTCTAGCTACCTATTTCGACAGATATAGAGTCACAGTATTCACAGTAGAGTTCGGATTGTTCACAGTTGCAGGAACTGAAGAAGGGCGCTCCGAATTCTGAGTTCCGGAACATGAGGGACCTAAAAACTAAACCCTAAGTAACAGGGTCCTCATGATATTAGCCATGTGGTCCCGTCATAAGCGCTACCCCTAAGCAACAAACTGGGCACGTAACCCTGAAACGCCCCTTCATTATGAATACTATGCCAGAGACTCATGGTATTTGGGGCAAAAGGGCGCAAACTGCACTAGCCTAGTCCTTCAAACGATACATGGGACAGTGGCCCACTGGGTTTCTTATAAAGGGCGAGTCATAACGGAGGCTTTGGTAGCATAGGATACAAACTTGACGAGTGTGGTTGCTACTTTCTAGATTCTCCCGTGGCCTGAGCAGGTGCTAGAAGCATGAAGCTCGCCGGCAAGGGGGCGGATGCAGTAGAGTTAGGGTTTATACTTGGAGGACCATAGGACTTAGTAAGTAGGGTTATGAGTACCCGGGGTTATATGTTATTAGAACTATAACTGTAGTTACCTTACTTCTGACCCCAAATACTAAGTCCCACGATCCTTCAAGTAGGGTTTAGGGTTTATAGAGATTCGAAATATTGCGGTCTCTCAGTTTCTCACGGCACACCTATCTCAACCACATAACACAAAACACCCAGGTGATAAAGAGTTTAGGGCACATTTAGGGGCATGGCACGCCACAAACTCGGGATCCGTTCTATTTAAGGGGACCAGAAGAGTGGACAGGAACAAGAAAACACGACCATCAAAACTATAGAGAATCCGGAAACCACACCCTGCTCTCCAGGAGCACTGAGACCCAGTCTTAAACCATTCCTTACCCTCAGCCCCTACATCCTCACCCCTAGACCCGGCCCCAAACCCTAAACCCTAAGACCCGATGCCCTAAACCCTAAACCCTAAGACCCGACGCCCTAAACCCTAAGACCCGACGCCCTAAACCCTGAACTGTAAGACCCGATGCCCTAAGACCCTAAACGCCCTAAACACTCAGCGCGCGGCGCAGCCCGGCGTGAAGGATGGATGAGTCAAACAAGAGACGGAAGGACACAAAGGACCCTAGGGCTGATAAAGCCAAAAGGACTGTCGGGTTCGAGGTTTATATAAGAGCTTGCCTTGTTTTTGAAAACAGGGTTTAGGGTTTGAGGTTGAAGAGCTTGCCTTGCTTTTGAAAGTAGGGTCTGGGGTTACGGGTTTGGGGTTTATAAGTCGTAAGAGCCTAAAGTTGCTTTTGAAATTTATGGTTTCCTTTCTTAGGGCTCGTTCCGTGAGAAGGATAGGACTTAGGATGGGGTTTCGGGTGTAGGGTTTTGTTTGCGGCCTTATCTTCTGAAAGTCCCGCAGCCTCTAGATCACGAGATGAACTCCAGGCCTCCCAAATTCAACCCGACCTTGAACTAGCATCAGAGACTGTTTCTAGGAAGTGAATCCTACTATATAGGGACCCTACAGAGAAAAGTTTTGGTAGGATACGGTAGGGCTGAGGGAGGCGGCACTACAGTGCCCAACCTTCAAAACTAGAACTACTAGAATATGGTTCCGGTATATACAGACTATACTGTAAATACAATAAGGAACCCCATACGGAATCAGGTTGGTAATTATCGAGGGCATCAAAAATATCACGCCCGATAAAACCCTTAACCCCGTGTTATCGCCTTCCTTGAGGAAACTTCTTCCGTTGGGGACTACGGTACGAAGACATGCCAACGAAACGTGAAAATTTACTGGAAGCTTTCAAAGGATCCAAAGCATGGAAATCCCCAACGAGTACCCTAGAGTTGAGCTACCGAAACCGAAACCTACTTTTTGAAGGGTTCTTAGATTCTCTATGAATGTTGATAACAAGCACCTGAAACGTTGGTTATGGTTAAGATATGGTAATGGTGGTCAAAAGTAGGGTCTAGAGATGTCTGGGGTAGTATATGCGCTCGGATCGGGTCTTTCAGTGTTGTATGACCCCCGGTATCCCTTAAGCCCAAAGCCACGAGCGTCTAGCAAACATGCACGCAACACTCCTCCATCCGGGTCCGGCTTGTAGGTTTGCCATAACCATGCCCCGTAGCCTCAAACACTCGCACGTGTTCCCTTATAACGAACCTATTTGGGTTCGATGAGGCATTACAGCTTTTGGTGTTTTTGTCCAGGGTGCATGTTTTACGGTTTTGGGCTTTCGGGGTTTCGGGTCTCAAGGGTTTAGGATAGGTAGGATGTTAGGATGCAGCCATGCCTCAAGAACGGGCTTCAGGAAGCTCTGCAAGTCGGATGGAATCGGGGTGGATCTAGGGTTAAGGGTTCAGGGATTGCGGGCATAGGGTTTAGTCAGTGAGAGGGCAGTAAACCCTAAACCCCTAAACCCTAAACCCCTAAACCCTAACCCCTAAACCCCTATACCCTAAACCCCTCAACCCCTAAACCCCAACGCTACCACCAGCAATCGCCTCCTAGCTGCCCTTCCCAGAGACTCGGACGCCCCATGACTTACCTTCGAATGAGCTGGCTGAGGCCCTACCTTCAGGACGAAATGAACCCTAAGATTCATAGTATATAGGCATAGGGCCTCTACTTTTACTTACCTTTGGTAAGTAGGGAATGGAGGAATGGGGAACAATTGTAACTATCATTACTACCAATCTTCCATTCCCTACTAACCAAAGGTAAGATGAGTCCAGCTTCCCAGAGACTCCAACTTCCCTTAATTAGGGTTTAGGGATTAGGGTTTAGGGTTCCTAGAGACTCCAATTTCCCTTAATGAGGGTTTTAAGTCTCATGCTCGCACAAGCATCAGGACATGCAGTGGATGGAGGTAGTCTCTATGATTTTGATGCCGAGTGTTGGGGTTTCAGGGTTGTGTATACGAGCTTAGGGTTCAGGGCCCGTGCCACCAAAGGAAGCAGTAGCGAGCGCCGGATCGCGCACTGCCGGGTAGTCCTCTGAAATCAGGGGGAGTACCCGGACACCCCAGCTGCTTGAAATAGTGTACTGCTCAGTTATTTTCCTGTAGGGTGAAGGGAGTCGGGCCTCAGCATACATTTTGTTCAAATCTCTAAGAACTTTAGTTGGCTTCCATGCTTAAAGGATCCAAGACATGAAATGGGTTAATCAGAACTTCAGAATTCAGAACGGGAGCTGCATTGGAGAATAGCAGATTCTCAACTTGACTTGATCCCTCCTGCCCCCCTTCACCCCCTGACCCTTACGAGAGCTTCCTGCCCCGAAAGATGCAAGCTACTACATCGGGTTCAGGGTTTCAGGGTTGAGGCCTTAAAGTTTAAAGTTTACTACACCCAAGGTGGTCGCTACTCTCCGATTAAGGGGTCTTGGCCTCATCGTTTGCAGGGTTTGGGGTCACAGGTGGATCCTAAGCCCCAACTCCTATACGCCGAATCCTTGACTACACTAAACCTAAACACCGCTCCAGGGGCCGTTCCACAATGCCTTGCGAGGTCCGCCCTGTGGGGGCGGGGGGCAATCCCCTGTAGTCAAGTACGGCGACTCCTCAACGATTTCGGATACAGCACCTGGTGTTTTAGTGTGATTAATGATGCTTACTGTGTTCAATTATGATAAGGGTCTAGTCCATATCACTCGTTGTCGGAACGCGGACCCGAATCACACTGGTAAGAGCAAATAGGTAGACATGTCGCACAAGTCCCTACAGGGCAGACCCTATGTGGACAGCAACCCTGAACCCGTGAAACAACTGACCAGTGTTTTTGGGGAACAGGCTCTTTAGCTCCTTACTTAATCGGGATTATCATCATCCCTGGCTCCTTAGCTCCCCAAAACTGCAGCAGCAGAGGCCGTGCTGAACAGCGGCTCCTCCGCATAGTGCTCCGCGAAGCGCGGTAGCCCCAATCTCAAGGCCAGGCCATGCAGGAAAAGGGCCAGTGATGGCAGAAGCCGGGCCTGCAGAATCGACTGGGAGCTTAGGGTCTGAGGTTTAATTGGGGTCCAGAGTATTGATGGGGCTTAGGTTGGGGTTTAGGGTCTAGGAATCTAAGCAGAATGCACCAATATTTTCGAATTGCCTTGAATTGAATAGACAGTTCCCGAACCTATCGCGAGGCTCGTTGGCAGTGGTAGTAGAAGTAGTCGTCGTCATCCAGACGTCGTTGTAGTAGTGGCAGTAGTAGTAGTAGTAGTAGTAGTAGTAGTAGTAGTAGTAGTAGTAGTAGTAGTAGTACGTAGTAGTAGTAGTAGGAGTAGGAATAAAGTAGGGGTAGTCGCAGTCGTCGTCGTTGTTGTAGCAATGGTCGTAGTCGTAGGAGCAGTAGCAGGAGCGGCAGTCGCGGTCGTCGTTTTGGTAGTCATGGCAGTAGCAGTGGTAGCAGTAGTAGTGAGTAATGGGAAGAGCAGCAGCAGCAGCAGCAGCAGCAGCAGCAGCAGCAGCAGCGGCAGCAGCAACAGAACAGACTTGACCTCCTCGTCATATGGGTGGTTGTCAAAATTAGGGTCCCTATTTGGGTGCCCTAAATATTAGGTGCCGTATTAGAATAAAGGACCCAAAAAGGGACCATAATTTTGACAACCACCCATATAGTTACTTGCCTCCGGCCGTCGTCAAAAGCACACAGGGAGGAAGTACAACAGATTGGGGCCACCATGCTGACCCTAAATTCTATATTCTACGTAAACTTTTCCATTTAGCCATAGAGGAATGTCGGAGCCTGAAGTGTACTCTCCAAGCAAGATCTAGTTGAAAACACTGCGCGCTTTTGGGTCTGGGTACAGTGAGAAACATCTATACCCATAGGCTCCATAGTAGTTCCATTTTGGGATTACCTTATAGGATTCTAAATATGAACCCCAAAAAAGAACTACTTTGGAGCCTCTGGGTATACCCTACAACCCGAAGGTTAAACCCTAAGACTTCGGCACTGCCCCCAGACAGTAAGAGTCTATCATAGGGCTATTATTAAGGCCCTAATATATCTATATTATGAATATTGTTCAAAATATTCATAATATAGATATATTAGGACCTTAATCATAGCCCTATTATTAAGGTCCTAATATATCTATATTATGAATATTATTCAACTATTACTATACTAGGGCTATGATTAAGGCCCTAATATATCTATACACACACGCAAGTCTCAGGCCGCTGAGCACCAGGCATGAAGAGTGTGCAGCTTCCACTCCTCGTACCTTTGGGTAAAGCATTCGGGGGTTTCAGAATTACCCTAAGGGTCCATGTACTCAAATAGTATATACATTGGCCGTAAAGTAGTCCCTATATAGATACATTGGGCCCAAAGTATATACTAGTTGGGTACATGGACCCTTAGGATTAGGGTTTAGGTTTAAGGTTTCGGGTAGAAAGTTCAGGGTTGAGGCTTAAGGTCTAGGGTTTAGGTTTAAGGTTTGGGGCTTCGACTTCAAGACTATGGTTTGAAGGTTTCGGGATCGAGGTCCAGATGCGATAGGTGACGGGCAACGCGCATACAAATTGGGAAGTCGACCCGCTAAACCCTACAGCCTACACCGGCATCCTTCAAAGGCCGTTAACCTCAACTCAACCAAGCCGTCGGGCGAATATTTATACACAGAACCCCAAATTTCCAGACATCCCCGAAACCCAAAACCTAAGCCGTAAGCCCTCAACCCCAAACACCTAAACCAGAAACCGATTGAAACCCTCTGGAACCCGAAACCCTACGAGTCCCCTAGAATCTCCTGAGAAAGAAATACGGATTCTCGGATAAGCAATCTGGTCTAAGGCAACCTTACACCGGGGCCTTACCTGTGGCCCAAGAAAACTACCTCTCAAAGACTATACATAAAAAACCACGATATGTGACCCTGAAAGGGCAGTTTGTTTGGGCCACAGGAAATGATTGGAGTAGGGTTGCTCAAAGGGTTCCTTAAGGAGCCCTGAGGTATAGTTACTGGTACTATAGTTATTCCGTCTTCTATATTACTAACAATTGATAAACCATTCGTCTGAACTGGACTTCCACAAGAGCTTCATACGAGGTTCCCATGGCATTGCTCGTAGGGTGAAGGCTCACGGTTTTCGGTTCGGGTGTGGACGGCAGCATGAAAGTCCCGCAGAGTCATCCGAGCACTACTGCGGCCCTGAAGGTGCTGCAAGCCCTTCTTGCAGCTTGTTCAGCCTTTGAAACCTTCGAGGCGCTCGAAGCCTGAGCCCCCAACCTCAACTCACATGTCTGAAAGCAAGTCCTGGATGCGTAAGCTGCCTGGCAGTCTGGATGCAGGTACAGGCCGTAGGCTGAAGATACGATATATTCTGGATTTAGGGTTTCGGGTCTAGGGGTTCAGAGTTTAGGGCCAACGGTTGTGGGTGAGGGTAACGATTTTGCTGCCAAGCTGCAGCAAATGGAACAGCATAAACACGTCGTCCATGTGGTTCCTGGTCACGCGTAGTGCTTGATTTGCGAGTGCGCTCGCGGTTTCAAAACTGTCTTATGTCGCGATGCCCTAAGCCCAAAGTAACTTTAAATCCTACAACTCAACACTATAAACCCTGAACCCTGTAACCCTTCACCCTATAACCCTCTACCCATAGGCTCCATACTAGTTCCTTTTTGGGATTACCTTATAGGATTCTAAATATGAACCCCAAAAAGGAACTACTTTGAAGCCTATGGGTAAACCCTACAACCTGAAGGTTAAACCCTAAGACTTAGGCACTGCCCCCATACAGTAAGAGTCTATCATAGGGCTATTATTAAGGCCCTAATATATCTGTATTATGAATATTATTCAACTATTACTGAGTGGGGGCCGAACCCAACCTAAGACGCGTTGGTGGGTGGCCTCGGCGACTTGCTCTGTACAAAGCTTCTTGGGCTTTTGTCAACAATCCGAAGCTTCCCCTAAGGGTCCGAGTACCCGAATAGGAGGGTTTCAAGGTCCAAAAACCATTCGGGGTATGGTTTTTGGGATCTAAAACCCTACTATTTGGGTACTTGGATCACAGGGGATACTTACTCCAAGCATAATCATGATTCATACTGCAGAAACACTACTTTCTAGTGTATACAAGTACCAAAAGCCCTTTGGGACATCCGAACCAAAAAAGAAACGTAAAAACCCAAACCGCACGCCCAGCAGCGTTGACGTGGAGCATCCCGGAACTCCTAAATCCAAAGAAGCCAAACTCCTGAAGCTACCTGGAGGCTCATACCCTACAGTAGAAGCCAGAAAGTTGGCATAGCATTATCGTAACCCCTTTAAGGTAAATTATAGGGGATCCTACCATAAATCCATATTCCAACTTTCTGGAGTTCCCTTTACCCCTTTTTTGGTGATACCCAGTTTTATGGTTAGGATCTGTTGTACAGAAAAGCAGAGATATCCTAAAAAAGTGGTAGGTATGAGCCTACAGGTATACCCAGAGGCTCCAAAGTAGTTCCTTTTGGGGGTTGACATTTAGAATCCTATAATGTAATCCCAAAAAGGAACTACCATGGAGCCTATGGGTAAGGTAAGTTTTAGTATCCTGTTAATACCGACCCCTCCCCCCAAACCCTGAAGAGCTGGGATCCTGTACATAAAGTCCACCAATGAGGAACGCTTTAGAGAACCTCTCGGAAACCCTTCTACACTCTACAACTCCATAAGCATATATATATATATATATATATACATATGTATACACATATGTATATATATATATATACATATGTATATATATATATATATACACATGTATATATATATATATATACATATGTATATTTATATATATGGCCACGTCACCAGGAAAGGACCTTTTTAAAAACCCGATTCACAAACAAATAACGTTCCGCCGAGCGGCAATAGGACTTTTGCCTCCGTCGCCGCAGTGCCTCTTTGAACCCTTGAGTCTGGGTTTAGAGGATTCGGAATTAAAGTTTTAGGGGTAGGGCTTCAGAGTTCATGGGTTCATAGGTGGAGGGGTTTACGGTCGGGTCCGCAGTTAAGAGCCGTTGGTCTCCACTCCACCCCATAGTCTTGCTTGTACATGATAAGAGGAGTATGTTTTTCGGGGTGGATTTGGGATTTGAAGTGGGCCCGGGGCTTTGAGGCATTGCTGCCACGCTCATTCTCACAGTCAGCCTTACTTTGCTTGAGAACCGTTGTCATTCTTTTGAAATACTTGTAACGCCTACTACGACAAGGGTCATCACTATATTGCGGTTTGCATGTCGCCTCCAGACTCACCAACTTCCAAACCCCAAATCCCTTAACCCCAAATCCTACCGACACGACCTGAAGTTTAGCCAGCAGATATTGTGTGAAGACCTGGAAATCTGAGCAGGGCAGTCACGAGCTGAAAGCCTTAAGTCGAACACATCCGGGTTTAGGTTCTCTGGTGTTTAGGGCTTGGGGTTTCAGGGTTTAGGGTTGAAGGCTTCAGGGTTTAAGTTTAGGGTCTCTCGGATTTATAAAGGGCTTAGGGTTTAAGAGTTAAGGGTTCAGGGGTTTAGGGCTTGAGGTTTAGGGTCTATAGGAATTAACATGTTTTAGCCACCATACAATTGCCGAAAGCCATACATGCTGTCCTTTGAGGACGACGACATCGGCGTCGACGATGCCACTAGCACAGCGTTGGTGGTGGTGGAGACGAACTACTAGGCATCTCTTTCAGTATACCCTGAAAGAGCCAACCTTAAACCCGCTGCAAACTCTAAAGCCGAAACTACAGGAAGTGGGCGAGGTAGGATCAGGGGGATCCTTGGGCTATAGACCCTCTCAACCCGTCCCATTTGAGAGAGCCATAAGTAGGGATAAGAAGGGTCCCTGTGTCCCCTTTAAGGGGTCTCCCTCGTACTACCTACTTGGAGGATCATGGGACTTAGTAAGTAGGGTTATAAGTACCTTAATTGGGGTTGTACGTACTTTCAAGTGTAGTTACCTTACTTATAACCCCAATTGCTGAGTCCCATGGTCCTTTAAGTAGACCCTAAACCCTAAACCCTTATAGTACCCCTAAAGATCCCTTAAAGGGACCCCTTAAGGACCCCAAGTATACTAAGTGCCATGATCCTTTAAGTAGACCCTAAACCCTAAACCCTTATAGTACCCCTAAAGATCCCTTAAAGGGACCCCAGTTATACTAAGCCCCATGATCCTTTACTAGGATACCCAGTAACCTAAGAATAAAAAAGCCCTCTCTTCTTGGTATTGGGTAACTTTATAAGGAACCTAGGACTACAAAAAGGGAATAAGGGTACTACTGGGCATCCTAGTTTAAGTGGGAATCCATGATAAGAGTCGCCTTCCCAACGGTCAGGCGCTCGGTTCGGCGGAGCCCTGCATCCAACGGAAAGCAACGGCATGAGATTTAGGGTTTAGGGTTTAGGGGTTTAGGGTTTAGGGGTTTAGGGCTTAGGGGTTTAGGGCTTAGGGTTTAGGGGTTTAGGGCTTAGGGGTTTAGGGTTTAGGGCATTAGGGTTTAGGGTTTAGGGCTTAGGGTTTAGGGTTTAGGGCTTAGGGTTTAGGGTTTATACATTATGGAACTAGGTCTCCAGAGACCGTCCCTATTATGGTTTTGGGGACTTCTTAGAATTCCATATTCCATGACAGTGGAATGTATGGACCCTCTTCGTTAGGAGGAGATTTAGGTTCGGAGGAGGGTTTGGAGTGTAGGGCTTGTGAAGTAGGGTTTAGGGTTCTAGGATGCCCAGTAACCTAGGAATAAAAAGGGCGCCCTTTTTTATATTGGTTAACTTTAAAAGAACCTAGGACTACAAAAAGGGAACAAGGGTACTACTGGGCATCCTAGCATCCTGTCATTTACATGGCTTAGGGTTTATAGGGCTTAGAGTGTAAGGTCCAGCGGTACTACTGGGCATCCTAGGGTTTACCTTGCTTAAGGGGTTTCGGGCTTGCAGGTTTCCTTCGAGCTCGAGGTCGAAGCTTCAGGAAAATTCTTCACCGAAGCCTGCCTATCCTATGGGTCCACGTACCCAAACAGGGCTCCTTTTAGGGTACTATAAGGGTTCTATAAGGGTACCAGAGTTTAGGGTGAAGCGTTAAGGGGTCCATGTACCCAAACATGATATACTTTGGGCCCAATATACCTACATAGGGCATACTTTGAGGCCAAAGTGTATACTATTTGAACACATGGGCCCTTAGAGTATAGTCTCCATTATCGTTCTTTTCTTGGGGGCCCCTTTGTAAGACCCTATCTATCAAATTATAGTTTTCACCAGAAAAGGAACTACAATGGAGACTACAGGTGAACTTCCTGCACCTGTCTCGGCCTCACGCATCGGGGCTTTTGGGGTTTAACTATGGGTGATTGTCAAAATTAGGGTCCCTTTTTGGGGTACCTTAAATATTTGGTGCTGTACTACGTATAATAAGGACCCTAAAAGGGACCATCATTTTGACAACTACCCATATGGCTCCGGGCTTTCCGAGCTTGGAGTTTCGGGCTTTCCGGCAGGATGGCTTCCAGTAGGGTTTATGCTCACTGTCTCAAAACCCAAGGAATAAAGGTTGAAACTTTCAGAATCGCCTACCTTATAAGAGCACCAAGAGTCGAACAGTTGAGTTTACAGCCAATGAGTATGGCACTTTGGGACTTTAGGGTTAAAGGTGTCGCTTGCATCTGCAACTTTTTGACGATCATGTTCCTGGTCCGTGTTGCAACAGTAATAGAGAGGGAAGGATGCCAAACCCGAACTCTCAATCATACAAGAACGCCAAACCCGAAACGGCCCCAGCCACTGAGCCAGCGGCTTGACTTCACCGGCATCGCTGCCAGGAAGATTCGGTCTTGGTGCAGAAGAGCGTCGGAATAGGAATGCAACACCAAACTCGCGGGGACGGTGCTCTGTTTCAGGGCATCAAAGTTGCAGTTGCAAACTCCTTTAGCAGTAGCACCACATTGAAAATGTGAAATCCTCCACGTAAACCGACAATGCTCAAGGGCGCTTGTTTCACAACTTTTCTCGAGCAGCAGCGCACCCCGATAACGGTTGGCGCAAAGCATGTGGTCTTCGTCTACGGTTTGCGGCTTTTGATCCTCAGGTGCAGGTTTACAGGCCATGGTTGTTTTGCAGTTCCATGCTCCAGGGTTACGGTTCAGGTTTACAAGTTTTAGCCTATGGGGGTTTAGTGGTGATTAGGGTTCCCATAATAACAGGGTTCATATTAATTAAGGAATCCCTACTGCAAGAATCTTAAACCCCCCGTTACGGTGAGTGGCTACAAAAGCCCAAGGCAACCCATAACCTTGGACCGCAACACTGCTGAGTGGGAGTTTCCGAAGATTGGGGTACCTCATTTGGGGGTCCTTATAATAAGGATCCTACTATTTAGGGTACTATGTTAGGGTCCCCTATATTCGGAAACTCCCAAGTGAAGTCTTGAATGAGACTCCTCCACTTCCACGCAAGCACTTTAAGCTGATGAAGTACGGCTTGGACTCTACAGTGCTTGTAGCTCGAGAAAGCAAACTGCCTCAAAACGAAAGCCTCTTTACAAGCAACCTCACACCAACCCTGAACCCTTAACCCCTCACCCGAAACCTTCAACACTCAAGCAATATAAACCCTAAGAGCCCTCAACCCTACATCTAGGGTCCGAAGTACTTGTATGGTAGAGTGTAGAGTTTCTATAATAGGAACTACTATTATGGTTTGGGCAAGTATCCCCCATGTAGGTACTTAGGACCCCTTGGGTACTGCTTCCAGGCTCATGGCCTGATCTCTGCAGGTACCACGAACTCCTGGCATGGAGACGAAGTTCAAACGGCGCGATCAGTCAGTCACAAGTTGGTTTAGGGTTTTGGGTTTTGGGGTTTAGGAGTTCGGGCGTTGTCAAGTAATGTTGGAGGAGATCGTACTTAATGGTATATGGTGTACACTCTAGTACTTTTTAGTATATGTAGGGCAGATTTGTCCCACACCATCTTCCTGATGTGATCTCCAGGAAGAGTGACTCGCTTTTGTCAGACAGAGGCCGCACGAAACCAGTTCAACAGTCGGATTAGCTTCCCCAGTAGGACCTAAATCATCAGGGTATCCTTTTTAATTTCAGTTTTCATAAACGGAACTCAAAAACAACAAGGGCAAAAGGGTACTGCTGGGGGACCCAGAGCAGGAAGAGAACATGTAAAGTGCAAGAACAAGCCGGGAAGAAGCAAGCACAGGGGCAAGCTGTAGGTAGAGTCTGGGAACAGGCTGGAAGTAGACCCCATGGGGAACATTGCAACGCTTGAACTTGAAACATGCCAAAGCACAAAATCACGGTGCTCCGGTTTATATTGAAATCTTCGTTTGAATTCTTGTGCACGAGGACCCGCAGCCTTAAACTTAAAAACTCATACTCAGAACCACAGCGTAAAAAACTAAACCCCAAAATGTTTGGGCCGCGAAGTCTAGGGGGTGCCGTGGATGGTTCGTGCCTTTCGAGTGCTGAGCTGACCATCGAAGTTGGCTTCTTCACGAAGAAGCCATACATGATATTACGTATAATGAGTCTACGTTCGGCAGGTTCCTTCAATAATAACAAGGGTAGCCGTTAAACCTTGTATTTAGTTTCAAGACGAGACCCCGAAACTAAAAAGGACAAATGGGTACTACGAGTACTGAGGAACCCCAGGAGTAAAAGCTGAGTACTCTCTTGTCTGAAGCTCTGTTCTGGGGTGTTTGGGTTCCTGGTCTCTGAGGTATACCCAGAGGCTCCAAAGTAGTTCCTTTTTGGGGTTCATACTGAGAATCCTATATTGTAATCCCAAAAAGGAACTACTATGGAGCCTCTGGGTAGAGTCGAGGGAGGCCTGGGGTTTCAGAATTCGGCTTCGGGGACTTGGTGTCAGAAATACTGTTGAGGATATAAATCCTGCATTACCTTAAAGAGCCTGAACTGTGGGAATTACGGGATATTCCTTGTTATGGGTAATGCAGGATTTATATCATCAACCGTATGGTTTCGTTTGTGAGGTTTTTGGGATTGCCGGTTTTGTCGCGACTAATTCGTTTTGTTTGGATTTCGGGCCTTGGCCCAGTAGCCGAGGTAGTGCGTCGGAGTTTCTGAAACCGTGGAAAGTGGGAGTGTAGTAAGTACCACATCTGGGTTGAGAAACGTCTCCGAGCTTTAGCAACCTTTGCTTTATATGTGCATGTGTCAGCTCGTAGCACTTACCTGTTGACCTCTGACAATCCATGAACTGGTTTGTGAATTCAAAACTCTATTGCAAGTCCCGAGCCCACTCTCTAGCACAAACTGTAAACACCAACTACCCATAAAGGACCAAAAAGGCTATCGAATCCCTTAGCTAGAGGCTCATACCCTACCCCTGTTTTAGGATACCCAGCTCTATGGTTAGCATCTGTTACATGGAATATTCGGTACCGTAAAAAAAGGGGTAGGGCATGAGCCTCTCGGCACAAAACCTCTTACAGATTTTGTTCCAACCCAGAGGCTCCAAAGTAGTTCCTTTTGGGGGTTCATATTTAGAATCCTATAAGGTAACCCCCAATAGGAACTACTTTGGAGCCTCTGGGAAGCGCGCCTTAAAGACCCTCGAAAAACCCCAAAGGCTCCATGTACCTTTATAGTAGATACTTAAGGCTTAAAGGGGTCTCTATGTAGGTACTTTAAGGCCTAAGTATATACTATATGGGTACATGGAGCCTTTGGGAAAAACGTAACCCTAGGCGCCTGTGAGGCGCTCAGGCCCTGCAGTCTGGGGTTGTGACGTTCCCGAGCGTGCATGGCACCTGAGCTTAAGGCTTACCCATAGGCTCCATAGTAGTTCCTTTTTGGGATTACCTTATAGGATTCTAGATATCAACCCCCAAAAGGAACTACTTTGGAGCCTCTGGGTATTGGCTACTATAGATTTATTTGTTTAAAGCTCCTTTTCTGCGGACGCCCGAAGGTCTCCGAGAGGCCTACTATAGACTATAAGGCTTAAGGGTTGAGGGTTTCAGGGTTTCGGGGTAATTAAAATCATGTAAAACTGTCTTGGAGCATAAGGGATTCTGCGGCTTAGGGTGTAGAGTTCGGGAGGAAATAAGTTTTGCAGGGTTCATGCAGGCATGCGCGCGGCGTCAGGGACCAAGCTTTCCATAGATAATGTTACGGTTCAGAATAACAATAGCCATAGTGTACCTACAGTCTTCATTGTGGTTGCGTTTTGTTGTTTATCCAGCTGTTCTGTTAGGATCCTACAAGGTAACCCGAAAAAGGAACTACATGGAGACTATATGTAGTACTCAGAATAAAACAAAGAAGGATAGCAACAGTTTCTGTCGGTAGTTCGATGGGGACGTTGGGTGTACGATGGAAGAGGACTTGCTCCCAACTTCCAACCCC
This sequence comes from Symbiodinium sp. CCMP2592, assembly GCA_905221615.1. Lineage (NCBI taxonomy): Eukaryota > Dinophyceae > Suessiales > Symbiodiniaceae > Symbiodinium > Symbiodinium sp. CCMP2592. The sequence goes on along the minus strand of CAJNDT010001669.1, from coordinate 816,411 downwards.
TTCAGACCCTAAACCCCCAACCCTAAGCCACACTAAAACCCAGGCCACGAGCCCCTTGCACAACTTGTAGTGTCCTTAAGGGAGGGGGGTCCAAGGGGGGTATATAGCCTAGTGATCCCTAATTCTCCCTAGTACTCCCTAAGGTTCCCTTACAGTCCCCTAAGGATTCCTTATACCCTCCCCCCTTGAACCACCCTCCCTTAAGGATCCTATAAAGAACGCGGACACTCCGACCATGAGGGTAAAGAGAACTTAGCCAAATCTGCAACACACCTCCGCGAACGACTGGATCCAGACATTCAGCGGGACGCGCCCACCAAACACGGATGAACTCGAAGTCTACTTAAAGGCTCATGGGACTTAGTAAGTAAGGCTATAAGTAGGATATAATTAGGATAACCCCACTTAGGGGACTTATAACCCCAATTATAACCTATTTACTAAGTCCCATGATCCTTTAAGTGCACCGAGTCCCAGCCAAAGCCCAGAACACTTTTTCCACGCAACCTAGATCTGCCTCGAAATCCCTAAACTATACTGAACTTAGAACCATAGCCAAAATTCTAGTTTTAGCTGTTTCTTAGGGATTATAATAACCAAAAATTAACAATTATTTCTAAGTACCCCTAAGTAAGCACGAAATTCCAAACTAACTCGTACAGCGCAAGCATGGACATGCCAAACGCTGAGATCCATGCACCCCGACCAGCCTCACACTTGCAACCTGCAAACACCCGCACATAAACACCAAAATCGAATCCACAAAACTTTACAACAAACAAACAGCTTTTTCAGAGCTCTGGGTGGCAGGCTACCCAGCAGCCACTCCCAGTCGTCAGAGTGTGAGGGGTCCTGGTTTCGGGTTGGGGGCTTAGGTTAGGGTTTAGGATCTCGCAGACTAAGGCTCGGGGTTCAGGTTTCATCGTGCTTCTAGGGCATTACAGGCTTCGGAGTTTCTCTGGGGTTAAGCTTGTGAATATAGCTCTCGATAGACAATCTCGGGTGGGGTTCAGCAGTTGAGAAAAAGAGTATACGTAAAACATAAACTACTTTGGGGAGACGACGACTATGTAAGGGGCATCCGTAAATAGAAAGGGGTTCCCAAAGCTGATTACTTGGAGGGTCGGGGGACTTAGTAAGTAGGTAGTAAGTAGACTTATAAGTACCCTAAAAGGGACCCTAGTTGGGGTTATGGTATTTAAAGTCCCTAAATTAACAGTTACTAAGTCCCCCGACCCTCCAAGTATACTACACTGAAAGAAAAGATCATGGGACTTAGTAATTAGGCTTATAAATACGGTAACTGAAATTAGAACTGCTTATAACGCCAATGGGTGCTTTTCCTCCTACTTACTAAGTGCCATGATCCTCCGAGTAAGGAATCATAGGGCCCAAGAAAGCACATAAACAAAAATGAGGTTAGGGATATCCCGTATAAAACCTCTTATAATAAGCCCAATAAGGTCGGGCTTTCCCTATAAAATGGTTTTGCTTATGTGCTTTGTGGGTCCCTCAAAGGAACAACATTCTTCTCCTTCGGACGTCAGAGCCGCTAGTGGCGCATTGGGAACTACTCCGGCTGTTAGGTTCTTCAACCTTGTGCGCTTCCCAGCGAATATCTGGCTGAGGGTTGGAGGTCTTACCCAGACCCCCGGGAGGATCCAAAAAGTAGATCCCTTAATTGGGGTTCCTATATGAAGTACCCCTTAGTAGCATAGGGCCCCAATTAGGGAATCTACTTTCTAGATTCTCCCGGGGGCGTGGGTAGTGCGTGACAAAGATGGAAGTGTCAGAAGATAAGAGATGCTAGCTTCAGAACCTACATGCGCGATTCTCATTCGGAGCCGTTAGCCAGGCCTGAAACCTCACCCTTCACCATATAGCAAGGCCTGAAGTGGCCCTAAACCCGCATCCCCGTCGTCGCCACCACTGACTCAAACCGGCTGAACCTTAAACCCTCCTGGAAACCTTCCCCCTAAACGTGCATCCACATGTACATGCATACATGAATGTGTACACACACACACACGCCATCAGCCACCAGTGTATATCCTACCAAAAGACACACATACTTATGTGCTACTGTATTTGTTGTAATTCCTGATGTCTCATGCGGGCGTTTGCAGGCCTCGGCCAGCGGCGTGGCAGCGCCCTTCCGTCGCTTCCACGGCCTCACGTCGAAACTGATTAATCTTGTTTGGGGCCAGGCCAAATACAGAGTTGCTCTGTTTAAATGCGTTCTTTAGGCGCTAAGTGCTTATAATGGTGCGACATATATATATATATATATATATATATATATACATACACACATGTATATATATATATATATAGATATAGATGTATGTATATACATGTATGTTCAATTAAACATGTATCACTTCATACAGACACAGGTGCATGAGCACACGTTATGGAGGCAGGCTGCTAAGGTTGTAAGTCCTGCAGTTACTTGCAAGCCTGCAACCTTTGAGTTCTAGTGGCGGCCCGTGGAACTAACCTGGACACAAGTCTATCTGGGAATCAATGTTGACACATGCATGACTTAATTCCGACACCCTCAACTGTTAACTACAAGTTCGCAAACCATTGCATAGGGAAGGCGAGCACACCAGGGAATGACTTCCATTTCATGTGTCTTTACTTGCTGTTTTCAAGGGACTTGTGAAGAGGTTAGCAAGGCTTTGTCACCAACAGCACTTGGCCATAACTTTGGAAAGACAGGATTGGACATGTTCGCCAGTACACGCTTGAGCAAATGAACGAGTAGTTCAACAAGAAGGAGTGCTGTCTTGGATTCCTGCAGTGTTCTGACGATGCGTTTTGCCGGCACGGCATGGCAATTACGACTGAGATGGTACATAACACTGTATCAGTGCTCGCTTTCGGCCGGTCTGCGCTAGTGCCAGACTGCAAGACTGCCTGAAGCCTCAGCCAAGACCAGACATCCGCACTCCAAGTGCGCGACGGCGACTTGCTCGAAGTGCCACCGGACAGCCCCTGGCCAGTACAACAGAAGGCATTCTTCCTCAATGGTTTCGTTTTATGCTGAAAGCAAGACTCGATTTGGGCTCCCCACTTCAGGGAGGTGTACTTCCTTGTCAGATATTTTTCGAGTTGCTGAATCAAGTTTTGAAGAACTTCAGTTGGACTTTTCCTGAACCTAGGTCAAGTATGGTCAACCTACAGCCAGGAAAATGGTTTGCCCTACGTAGACTATCATTTGTACTTCCTTAAGTGTTTCGAGCCATTTTCGAACCCATGCAGTAACCCACACCAAGTTTGACTGGCACCTACGTAGTCTTGCTCTGTTTGGCTGCTTGCGGTGTAATGGAGGTCTAGTTGCAGGTCCAGGGTACACGCATTAAGTTGTACGAACACTGCATGACTTGCGCCCGAAACCTGATTTCTTTACGTGTTTCAGATTCTTGGAAGATGCAGCCACAGAGTGCAGGCAATACGGCTTCAGTTAACACCCGTGTCTTCCGGATTCAGAGTTTAGAGCTTGGCAACTTTGCAAACCTTAAGTCCCAAGTGCATCAGAAACGGTCGTGAGATTCCCAACTTTGAGCGCCTCTTTAGGCTCAACTCGAAACCTACTCACACGCCAGAAGGACCAAGTTAGGGTTAAGGGTTTAGGGTTTATAGGGGTTAGGATTTAGGGTTTAGGGTTTAGGGTTAGGGGCAGCAATGAGATCCATGATCGGATCAGATGCACAGCAGGCATCTTCGCACGGTATAGTGCGATTGGTTCATAGCCATGGCCATCTTCAGCATCGTCATCATCAGCGTCGTCAACCGAAGCTCAGCAAGCAATCTGGAGTGGGAACGCTCCAGGCACAGCCACGACAAGACTCCAAACCGCACGTTCAGAAATATGATTAGTATTGTTATCATGCTTGCTATTACCAGTATTCACATTATTAGTAATAATATTATTATTATTATTGTTATTATTATTATTGTTATTATTATTAGTAGTAGTATTCTCATTGCCAGCATGTCTTGCCAGCCTCCTCCAGCAGGCAGAAGATAAGATCGCAGAAGTGCAGCCATTCCTGGCCAGTCAGGTTGAAAACCCCGGAAGGAGGCGATCGCTCATCAAAACTGATACCCCAACATGCACTTCGGAACCCCTAAACCCCTAAACCCTGAACCCTAAACCCCTAAACCCTAACCCCTAAACCCCTACACCCCTAAACCCTGAAACCTGAACCCTAAACTGCACGAACCATGACTGGGAGCCAGAAAGCACAGAGCTTTGGCACCGCCCCTCGACCCCCAAAGTCTGATGCCTTTGTTCGTGGGCTCATTTCCTCCTGCTCAGTCGGAACGCCAATGCTACGGCGGACCCTAAACTTTTAAAGCCTAAATCCTGAAACCTTAGAATCTAGAGAGCAAGTCGGGCATCCGAAACGGAACCCTCGAAGGAACCTCTTAAAGGAACCCTTAGCGGAGCCCTTCGAGGATCCTTATAGCGAATCCCTCAGGTACGCAGCTTACTACTTGCTTGTTGACGGCGGGTGCATGTTTCACAATATGTTCAATGCGCAGGCGTGTATATGCTCAGGCATGGCCCCTGCAACAGAAGACACGCACAAATCAAGAGTGAGAGAATGTACAGACTAAGCATTTTTGCAGTATGACGATGATGATGCTTCGTTCGTCCGTGAAAACATATAGGGTCCGGTCGCTGTGCACTCCCCCGTATCTTCGGGGGTTATGAGCCCAAGCAGCTCGTAACCGGATCCTGTTTGAGCCATGGCATACCAAGATGATGGCACTAACACTGCTGATCACGACGATGCGCTAGCACAAGCTATGGATGAAGAGTTCGAGGAAGCAAGAGATGGCAACACGTCTGTTTCACCTGAAGATGAGAGAAGTCAACGCCTGTTTCCGGACAGCGAGCCGCTAGATCCACCGTATGGTTTGCGAGCGACTGGGGCATCTTTAGAGTTTGGTCTGGATGCTGCAGCACTTGGGTTGCTGGATGGGGGCTCGGGTAGCTCAACAGAACAGACGGCAACAAGACACTTCAGTCCTCAGAGTGATCATGAGTTGATTCCAGCCACAGAAGAGCCACGATCAGTGGCCGCAGGCAGGATGCCTCAAGTTACGGCGCCGCCACCAGCGGTGACGAATGATCTCATGGGACAGTTGAGTGCTATGCTACAGCAGACGCTGCAGAGCCATGTGGCTCCTGCTCTAGATCGTATGATGATGAGTCAGGCTGCGGTCATGTCCCGACTGGACAGGTTGGAGAGTGAGAGAGACTCCCAAGTGCCGTTGACGGCGCAAGGTGAGCATGTATTGGCCATGCTTCAGTCGTTGGAGGTGGGCTCCAAGCCAAGTGCTAGTGGGGCTAATGCAGATGCAGCGTTGAAGCAACCCACTACCGTTCCAGCGGGTGTTTTGCCTGAGTCAGCGGTTGGGGTTCAGGATACTCGTTTGCATCATGCGCGGGATTTGGCATCCAAGGGCAATGGTTCCGCTCACGTTGAGGCCCCAACGCATCAAAACAAGGGTGTGACGGTGGTGGAGGGTATCTCTTACGACTGGCAGATGACGCCGGATGGTCTTAAACTCACGCGTGTGCAAGAGAGAGAGAGGGGCAGAGAGAGTGGCAGTTGCACAGTCAGCCAGGTGCTTGATCAAAGGTCGATGTCTCCATTTCAGGCTACGTCCGTACATCATGAGGTCGTTACTCCTAACATTCGGAGGGTACACACCACTAGCCCGCCCAGGAGTAGAAGCACCCCAAAGCAAAGGAACACCCCAGCTGTACGAGCCGAAATCAGTGCTGAAAAGGATCGGGGTTGTAAGGGAGTTTCTACTCCAGGTAACGATCAGGCTGTAGGCAGACTGCCGTATCCGATATCGCCAGGTGGTACAGTGATTAGGCCACCACCCCCGCCACAGCATCAGACACAGGATCATTGGACAGGCAGTTGGGAGACACTTGGACCTAAGGCATGGGGGGCTTACCCACCTCCCCCACCCATCCCTGCTGCGTTGAGGACCACGGGTAGTACAGGACAGCAAGCAAGCATGGGTTGGGGTGGTTTCGGGTTGGGGAGCTCAGGCGGTGAGGCTTCAGGGATCAGGGGTTTCGGATTGGATCCCTCGCCGGGAATCGGCGAGAAGCCGGAGGAGCCTACCAAAACCTCGCTGGAGCTTCCTAAATTGGACAAGTACAACCCATCCACATCAGCCATCGTAGCAGGGGATTGGCTTATCTCGTTGACGCCAGTGATTACTTCGCTGTCCGCTTCTGCTTGGGTGTTTTGGGAGGATTGTGTAAGCACGGCCAAGCTGTTCTATGGCCGATGGTTATCCTCTTCCCCACTGGAGAGACTACATATCCAGGCGGAGGTCTTGGTAAACAGGTACCGCGATGGAAAGTTCTCGAGGGTTGATCAACGGGCGGTCAGTTTGTTGTTGGCTGCAGTGGGTAATGAGCTGAAGGATGATCTGATCTCTCTTCGCTTGCTGGGTACATGCGCTATTGTGTTCAAGGTTATGGCGAAATATCAACCGGGAGGAGCTGCAGAGAAACAGCAACTTCTGTCGTTTCTAGTCACCCCTGAAAACGTCACCACAAGCGCTGCATCAGTTAAAGCACTGCGGAAATGGCGTCGTTGGTTAGCCCGTGCTCGTGAACTCCAGGTAATCGTTCCTGACCCTAGCCTTCAGCTCAAGGGTCTTGAAAGGCTCGCCCCGACATTGTCCGATACAGCAGCCTTCCGAGTACAAACCTTCCGAACGCAGGCTCTGCTCGACCAGGCTCCAACTCAACAGACGGTTTTGCAGTTTTCAGAGCTCCTGCTTGCAGAGGCCGAGGAGGCGGTGTTGTCAGAAGCTGCAGACAAGGGTGGAGCGAGGCAGACGGTAGCTAAGGCGGATGAGGTGCCAGGAAAGGGAGGAAAGGTTGGGAAGGAAGGAAAGGGTGCATCAAAGGGGGCTGCCAAGGTGGATGGTGGAAAGCAACTTTGTCGGCTCTGGAGAACCGATGACGGGTGTAGGTATGGGAAGTCTTGTACGTTTGCGCATGATGCCCTCACCCCTGCCGATAAGAGGTGTTTCAACTGCAGTAGCACAAAGCACCGAAAGCCAGATTGTCCGTTCCCGCGTGCGCAAGCCGAGCCCGGTGGGAAGCCAGGGAAAGGTAGCCAAAAGGGGAAATCAGGGGATGAGGTTATGAAGGCTCAGGATAAGGGGGCTAGTGAAACCGACAAGTCGGCTCGTGACGAGCTGATTGCACGGGCCAACGCAGTGTTGGAATCTATCCAAACCTCAATCAAGGCCTTGCAGCTAGGTTCGAAATACCCGCCGAAGCCAGGTCCCCGCGATGAAACAGGTCTGATAGACTCCGGTGCCACAACATGCATGCGCATGCGTAGGGAAGATGAGCAGCCAGTTGGAGAGAAGACGGTTTCGCTCGCGCAGGGAGAAGTTCAGATGGGATTCAGTGCCGGGGGAGTTTTACTTGCTAACGAAGAAGTTGAACCCATCGTTTCACTCCGACAGCTCATCACCATCGGCTTTCGTCTGGTTTGGTCCAAGAGGGCATGTCAACTGTTCGATGAAGAGGGTTACTCGGTTCCTTTGTCCACGGCTTCCGGCTGTCCGAGGGTGTGTAAGGCTGTAGCGCAAAACCTGATTGACCGCATCGAAACTTTCAACCTTCACGGGTATGGTGAAGATCAGCTTGCTATGATGCGTGATGCTGATGCGGTGTCCTGGGAGGCAGTCATGTGTAAAGTAGCCGAGAGTGTGAGAGAAGGTAGGTCAAGGGATGCTAAAATGTGGCATGAGATTTTATGTGAGAAGCTCTTTCCGGAATTCCCACGAGAGGCTGCCCAAGCAGTGTCTTTGATCTCACAGGGGTCTGGGCCCCCACCTTGAGGACGTGTTGGACCTTAAAGCGCCCCCACCCTTCCCAAACAGACCTTAAACATGAGTCTTCAAAGCTTTAAGGCACATTTGGACTTTTTAAGGTCCATTTGGGCGTTGTTCAGCAACATGGCAAAACCAGGATGAAGAGCATCATTGAGCATTGGTTTGAGCATTCGAGCCAAGAAAATAGGCCAAGTATCATGAAGCATCGGCATGAGCCATACATCGAGCAAAGAACAAACCAACAAATAGCAACATACTTATGCACATGTTTTTCATACGGAAGCATCCCGTGCAGCACAGAACAAACAAAAAACATCCCTTTGACCCAGAGAGCCAAGCAAGCAACCCAAATGAGGGTTTAGGGATGTTTACGGCAATGGCTATTTACACTAAGTATAACCCCTGATCAGGAATTACTTATGCAGGTTGCTTCTTCTGATCGTTAGAAAATCGTATGACGACACTGCAGTACTGGTCGGGTTTTGTTTCCAAGATACACATGCACACATCTACATATATACACATATAACCAAACATCTACACATACAGTACATACACTGTTTACACACACTTGTTCCGATCACTGTTACAACACATACCTGTATTTACATATATGTGTGTGGTGTGTATGTATGCATGCACGTATGCACGCACCTACCTATGTAGGTAGGTATGTACGTATGTATGTTGCAAGAGAAAAACATCATGCAGCAACATCGCGTTGAGCCGTTGGGCCAACAAAACAACATAAGTTTGATCCAGCTGAGCCAACAAAAGCAACTGTTAAGTCGACAAACGCATAATATGGGGGGATAAAGGCGGTTGGGGGTCGTGGGTTGCCCTCTGTTATAATCCTTGATGAGTTAGCTACTGTAGGGTTACGGAGATGTTTGGTCAAGCAGGCTGTTCATTTTCTGAGGTTTAGGGTAGATGGGGATACAGACACCAATTTATGGAATGCTCTCTTGGCGTTATAAGATATAATGCTCTGCATGCAGCCTGTATTGTTTGAACTTGGGGTGAGTGAAGACTTCTGCAAGGAAAATATATAGGGGCCCACCTTGGCCTTTTAAGCTATGGTTCTGCAACTCTACAGGTATCAACGGGATATCCGGTAGGTTGTTCCGCAGGTAGCTTACTGTCTGAAACAAGTATCTCGGAGCACGGAAACCATGTTTAGTCCGAAAAGCTTTTGCTTCTGAAGCTTACAAATTTCTGTTTGCCAAGATGTCCAATGAATTTTCCAATGAATGTTGAATCATTTCAGCTTGTGCAATGCTAATAATTTTGAAACATTGATCCTCTCAACGTTCCCACCATTAAATACCAGAAACTAAGGTCCCATGCCCTCATCAGCTTCATTTCAAGCAGTTTTGTCTGAAAATGCGCTAAGACAAAGCTAGGACAAGTATTTTTGGGGGCTTCGGCTTTTAAAGCTGTTGGTATTCTTGGATAAGTGATAGGAGGGTTTGGCGATTCAAAGCTTTAATTGGCCAATTCGAACCAATTTTTGTCTGCGCTGCTGGCTTGAGGCAGTGATCCATGTCAGACTTCGATGGTTGTATCAATCACATCGCAGGAAATGGCGTCGACAGTGCTATGAGGTGTAAAAAAGCCTCCAAACCACGTGCAACCTTCAATCGTGAAACAGGACCCTTGAAATAATCCACCTGCTTTTCCAGCCTTGAAATTCGTCGATCCTGTGAGTAGACTGGGAGTCGTCCTTAAAACGTGTTTCCGTGTATTTCATGATGCAAAAATGTTGTGAATGCAGCATTCACACTTTTCACGGTGTTTATGGTCCATTTGGGGTTGTTTTAAGGTCCTTTTCACGCTTTTTCACGCGGGCAGTCCGCGTGAGCCGAGACGCGCTGAGTTTTCTGCTCCAAAAACATTGCTGAGCAAATTTGCGTAGCAGGGCACACGCAGAGCGTGAAATTTCACGGCACGCGCCGTGAAATCGTGAAATTCAGAACTGTCTGGCAACACATAAAAAAAAAGCAGCCCCGTGAAATTCTATGACACATGACAACCGTGAATTCACACATGGCAAGTTGGAAAACGATCATTTTGTGGCACTGTCTTAAGGATTTTACTGGCCGTTTTCATGTTTTTCACGTGGGCAGTCCGCGTGCAACTTGTGAACTGCAGGCACACACCCAAGATGCTAAGTTTTTCTGAACAAACAGCATCGAACAAATTTACTTCGAGATGCCAGCTATAGCAGCTATGAAGCCACAGGCAGGGCGTGCAAATACACGGAACCCACCGTGAAAAAAAGTGCCAAATCGTGAAACTCGGCCAAGACTGCCCCGTGAAAAACGTGATTTCACGCGTTGCCGGTTGGAGAGCTACAAGCGCACGATCCATTATTTGGGGATTTTGAGGTCCTCTGCACGTTTTGGCCGGGCGGCCGGTCTGCGTGAAACTTGTGAATTTTCTGCTCACCACCAATATTGAAAAATGTTAAGATTTCTGCTGCAAAGGATTGAGAAGAGTTCCTTATGATAGAGATGCCAGCACTGAAGCACACAAGCAGCGCTTGAAAATTCACAGCATGCGCCGTGAACAAGCGTGCCAACATGTGAAACTCAGAACTGTCTAGTTTTCAACATAAAGACGGTGATTCGTGAAATTCTGTGGACTTGGTTTTATAGGTTGCAGGGCAACTAGTCTAGGTTTGCGCTTGTGCCTTCCATTCCAAGGTCTGGCGCATACACACACTTCAACACATCTATAAAGCACTGCGAGCTCAACATCGCTCATCAAGAGCAACAACAAGATGAACACGAGTACTTCCAAGAACTGCTGCGGAAAAATGAACTAATGCATCGAGAACGAAACTGCTAGTACAGCTGCTGCTGTTGCTGCTGCTGCTGCTCCTCCTCCTACTACTACTACTGCTGCTGCTGCTGCTGCCGCTGCTGCTGCTACTAGTGCGACCAGTATACTATTACTACGACGACGACTATACTACTACTACTACTGCTAGTACTAGTGTTAATGCTAGTGCTAGTCCTAGTCCTCGTCCTAGTCCGAGTCGTCCTAGTCTTAGTCCTAGTCCCACTGCTACTCCTACTCCTACTCCCACTCCTACTCCTCCTACTACTACTACTACTACTGCTACTACTACTAGTGCTATACTGCTACTACTACGACTGCTACGACGACGACTACTACTATGTGCCCGAGACCAAAAGCCAAGTGTTCTCCTGTTTGCGTTACCAGTACTATGCACAACTCACCAAAAATCGACACATATAGCTATAGAGCTCAGGAAAACGCATAGGTCGGGGTTTCCGCCGGGCAGAAAGTAAGCTGTTGTGTGATGCTGCAGGGGGTTGGGGTTTACGGTTTTAGTGGACCTGTTGTGATTTTCGACATTTGCGCAGGACCAACAACACACGATCACAATTCTGTTCGAAACCCATTTACAGCGTGCAACCTTCCAGACGTGCTTGTTTTTAAGGTCCATTTGAAATGGGCCTTAAAATAAGGCACATTTCTAAACGCACACGTACCTTATTTTAAGGCTCATGTCGTCCTCAAGGCAGGTGCCTTCAATCGTAGGAGGCGCAGGGCAGCAGAGCGTTCCAAGGGTATAGTTCTGCATCTTTTCTGTGGAAGATCGAGGCATGAGTTTGACGCTGTAGCCGCGAAGCATGGGGCTAAGGTTGTAGCCATAGACTCCACTGAAGACCTTAACGATCCGGCTACGTACACTTACTTGCTGAAGCAGGCGCTCGCTGGTAAGGTTGTTGCGGTGCTTTCAGGTCTTCCGGATAGGACTCGCTCAGCCCTTGGAGGTAAGGATGAAGGACCACCAGTGGTTCGGGCGCGGTATGGGGTTGAAAGGTTTGGATTGGAGAACCTCTCCCATCAAGAGCGTGAGAAGGTTGACTATGACGACCAGCTCATGCTCAGAAGCTTTATTCTGGGTGTTGCCTCAAAGTGGGGTCGGGATCAGATCCAAGTCGGACGAATGGCGGGTTTCCCGTATCTCCTGGAGAACCCAAGGGACCCTTGGGAAGTTTTTGGGGGTAGCCACGAGCAGGCTCCTTCGTTGTGGGTAACGCCAGAGTTTGATACATTGCGGAAGACACTGGGGCTACAGCTTCTGAGGCTTGATCAAGGCCCCCTGGGGCACATGTGTAGAAGGCCTACCACAGTAGCATGTCTCGAACGGTTATGGCCGAACTGGGCTATGAACATCCGAGGTCCGGGACACAACCGGGATACATCGGGGTGTAGTGCAGATCAGGCACGCTGGTCTCCAGGGTTAGTTCAAGCAGTAGAAGAGTACCTGGATGCTGCTCTTCAACAGGGGCCCACCGTAGAAGGTATGCGGAGGCTTCAGGTACAGCAATCCATGAAGGACCACGTGTTAGCTGGACATGTCCCCTACCGTAAGGACTGCTATGCGTGTGTAGCGGGAAGAGCGAAGAAACAGAATCATTACAGACAGACGGTGAGCGATTCGTTTGTGCTGTCGGTTGATCTCGCAGGACCTTTTAAGCGCGGTACTCATGAGGGTGCGAAGGCAAGCTACTTCCTTGCGGCAGTTTTCTCCGTACCTAGGGCGCCAGAGCTAAACGGGTCTAGAGTGGATAAGCCTGAGGCAGATGTAGCAGCTGTTCCGGGGGAGCCAGGGGAGTGGGAGAATGCGGATGACGACGATCGTGATGACGATGATGGTGGAGGCGTGGGCCCTATTGAGCTTGATGACGCCCCGGTGGAGCCAGAGCCACAACCGCTAGAACAGCTAGAGCTAGTTCACTTGCCGTTCGTCGTACCGCTACCCTCAAAAGGGGCAAGGGACGTGATGAATGGAATCAAGGGCATTGAGGCCAGGCTGTGTGCGATGGGGTGCCATGTAGCACGGTTACATAGTGATGCAGGTAAAGAGTTCTGCAATAACATGTTGCGAACATGGGCCAAAGAGAGAGGAATGCACAAAACAAACACAGGAGGTGACCGGTTCAAGGCCAATCCTTTTGCCGAGAACCTCATCGGCATCCTGAAGGGGTGTGCTAGGACCTTGATGAACGAGTCTGATGTTAGTGATCAAGATTGGCCCTATGCTATCCGTCATGCATGCGCTCAGCGATTCCGCGATCAGGCTGTCAAGCTTGGGTGGGACATTCCGCGGTTGATTCCTTTTGGGGCTAAGGTTCACGTGCTTCAAAGAAGTTGGAATTTGGCAAGGGGGGGCGATTGGAAGTCGAGAGTGGTTGAGGCTAAGGTGTTGGCACCTGCGCGTGAGCTTTCGGCAGGGTATCTTGTGCGCACTGTAGAGGACACATTACTGAACGTACCATGCGTGTATGAAGACCTTGTGCATACAAACCCTGAAGAGTTTCACATCCCCGCCGAGAAAGCAAAGCCAGCTAGTCCAGCAGTGATCCCAGATGTTCGTGTTCGCAGAAAGACGTCGTTGAGCGCTCGGAGGGCAGAGAAACCGGCTGCTGATGAATCTGTTGCTATGCTTGATGGGCTGTTGTCTGAGGATGAGCACGCGTCATGTCTAGCCTCGATCCGTTCGATGTCGAGAGGTCTCGAAGGTTCGTGTTAGGGTCGCGCTGGATTCGGGATTCTTCAGGACGGCTTGGGGCGAGGTTTCGTGAAAATGCTGGGTCCGCTAGGGTCCTAGGATTTTATTGTCATGGTGCCATTGTTGGGTTGACCAAAGATTGCTTATCCTTCCCAGGGTTTACCAAACTACTCAACCGTCTTGTGCAGCATGCGATACCTGGACATGTGTGTACCACACTTGCGATCCTCAGTCAGACCACGGCAAAGCCGCACAAAGACAAGTTCAACCAACCGACCTCCAACGCTGTCATACCCCTTGAGGTTCCCAATAAGGGGGAGGGATTTGGGTGCAGGATGAAAGCGGGGCTGATCGGAGGTGGGTCACGCCCAAGCAACAAGCACCAGGCACTGTTCATGACCTCACTCCCCTATGTCCCTTCCTTTTGAACCCTCACAAGTGGCATGCTACAGAAGACTGGAGTGAAGGGTCACGCATTTTGCTGGTAGCTTACAGCTTGAAGGGTCTTGAGAGAGTCACTGAGCAGCAGCTTCAGCGGTTGCGTGATGTCGGATTCCAGCTGACTGCTGGCGATTGCCAGCAGGGGGGAGACCTAGAGCAACGCATTGAAGAAAACGTTTTCAAAGCCCCAGAGCAGGTTCTCCAAGGATCCGATGAAACAGCTTCAGAGTGTCATGATGTTTGCGCTCCGAGGGTGAGGGATCTTCAGAAAGAAGAGATGCGATCAGGGCTAACGCTTGTCCAACGGCGAAGGCTCACAAATCAGCTGAAAGCCGGTGATATTGTTGATGTCCCAGCTATGTATGCTAGATACGGTGATGAGGAAGGGTCTTTCTCGAGTTTGGTGCGGAATCAGAATGCTCCGGATCCCTACCCATGGTTAGACCCAGCGAATGCAGGGAAGTTCGCTGCTGCGGGTGAAAGTCGTCGGCGAGATGAGGGTCGTAGTGATGCTCAGTGTCGAGATGAGGGTCGTAGTGATGCTCAGTGTTGTGATGAGGGTCGTGGTGAGACTCCATGTCGTGATGAGGGTCGTAGTGATGCTCAGTGTTGTAATGAGGGTCGTGGTGACACTCCATGTCGTGATGAGGGTCGTGGTGAGACTCAGTGTCGTGAGGAGGGTCGTGGTGATTCTCCGTGTTTTGATGGCCGTCGTGGTGACTCTTCGTGTGATCGTGATGACACCAGAGAGACAGAGGTTGAAAGCCAGGGCATCTTGAAGGGTGTAGGAAAGTTGAAACAGAAGTGTGTGCATTGGGCGCCAGGTCTCGTTGAGGGTCCAGTGGTTTCGAGTGGTACAAGTGGGTTTTCCGGTAGGTCCTTCAGGTGCAAGGCGTGTGAAAGTGATGTAGCTGGACTTTGCTCAATCTGTGAAAGACATGTTGTTGAGTATGCAGAGAGCGATTTAAAGGCTTCGCCTTCCCTTGGCCAGCCAGGCAGCGCTGGGTGGGAGGATGTGAGCTGTGACCCACTTGGGATGGGTGCGCGGGTGGGGCATAAGGGTGGTCTAAACGCTCTGAATGCCGATTTTTCCGAGGATTGCGAGTTTGTGGACGTGTCCGTGACGAGTAATCTTCTGTTTTGTGAGCCTACTTGTGTCGAGTGGGAGAGCATTGTAGGTCGAGCTTCGGATCGTGAGGTTGGACCTGATGATCATGATAGCTCGGGTGAAACTTGGGTTGGGGTCGGTGAGGCCTCTGAGTCTTTTGACCCTGATGGGCAGCAGATCGCCCTCAAGGCGTTGCTGAGTCGGGAGTGTAAGCTCCAAGATCGGAGTGGGGTAGCCGGGGATAGTGACCGTGAGGGTTATATTCATGGGCTGTCTTCCACGATCAAGCGTTTAGAAGAGAGGTGTTGCAAGGCCGATGACGGTGTCGAGTATTCCACGCTCCCCGATGCGGAAGTGCTAACTACTCACACTGTTCCGTTGGAAGAAGTTGAGAGGCATTACAGTTTGTGGTCCGCGGCAGTCCAGGCAGAACTTGATTCGTTGGTTCATGAAAAGCAGGCGGTAAGGGTGATCACCAGCGCTGAAATGCAAGCAATGCAAGAAAAGGGAACATGCGTGACCATTATTCCTAGCAAGATGGTGTTTACCCGAAAGGCTGGTGGGCGCCATAAGGCACGGTTGGTAGCCTGTGGAAATCATCTAGATGGGCAGGGCCAGGCTAAGGGTAAGCAGTCACCATCCAAGGCGAACCTGTATGCTGGAGGAATCGACCCTTCAGTGATGCGCCAAGCGGCATCGATTGCGGTTAAGAGAGCCTGGAAGGGGGGAGCTACAGATATCACTACAGCGTTTTTGAACGCCGAGCTGCTTGATCGAGTGAATCCTCGTTCCTCCCCGCCTCCTTTGTCCTTGGATGTCCCAACTGAGGTGATTGTATTGAAGATTCCGAGCATTGTGCATAGACATGGACATGTTGATCGATCATGCTTCATGCTGGTGTGTAAGGCACTGTATGGGTTGGATCAATCCCCAAGAGACTGGTCTATCAAGAGGGACAGTGAGATTGAGGGCATGTCATGCCAAGTCGATGGGGTCACATGCATGTTTGAGCAGAGTTTGGTCGACTCTAATTTGTGGTACCTTCGGAGAGTGCCTAAAGATGGAGAGAGCCACAGTTGGAGAGAGCCTGTTGCATGCATGTTGGTGTATGTCGATGATCTCTTAGCCTTTGGTCCCAGTCCAGTCTTGACGATGATATTCGAGCTGATCACTTCGCGCTGGAAGTGCGGACCGGTAGAGTGGATCCCCGAGGACCCCACTAAACCCCCACTCAAGTTCTTTGGTTTTGAGCTGCGCTGGGATGGTAAGGATCTGTTGCTTGGCCAACAAGACTTCATTCGGGATGTGGCGACTAGGTACCCCGAGGCAACTGCCTCGTGCGTTCCTGCTACCCCGGGACCCTTGGATGTAGAGGATGCTTCCGAGCGTAGGCCCGAAGATGTTTCTGCTTGCCAAACGGCGCTGGGCGAAATCTTATGGGTTGCAGGGCGCACTCGGCCAGACATTATTTTCGCTGTTTCCCGCCTTGCACAGACCATGTCAAGGGACCCCGCTACGGTGAGAAAGAGAGTCATGCAGCTCATTGGTTACCTTGTCTACACGCAGGACCTTTGCCTCCGATATCGGGCTACGTATTCTTGTCAGGGTGAACCAGGCGCTACTGCCACCCCGAACGCTGAAGGTGTGATCGAGGCCATGACAGACAGTGCATTCGCGCCTGTATGTGAGCGATCGCAAGAGTCAACTTTGGTTTACACTCAAGGGTCTCTGACGGGGTGGAACACTGGTAGACAACCGTTCACTGCTGCGTCGACCGCGGAGTCAGAACTCTTGAGTTTGATGACCGGATTCAGCTTCGGTAGGGCCCAAACTTACGTCCTTCAGGAGTTTATGGGTAAGGTGCCACGGTTGGTCGTGTTGAACGACAACATGGCTTCAATCTCTATTGTAAATGGCGACTCCAACGGGTGGAGAAGTAGGCACCTGAGAATTCGAGCACATGTGCTGAGAGAACAGGCCAAGCAAGGACATGTCGTCGTGGGGCACATAGAGGGGGCGAAAAACATCGCCGATGCAGGAACCAAGGCCTTGCCGTATCCTCGTTTGAAGCTCTTGCGGGACGGTATGGGTTTAGATGCAGTTAGGAATGTTCATGATGCGCGCCCAAAAGGAGCTACGAAGGTCATTGATCCAGCTTCCGCAGCCAAGATTCAGGCCGTTGTGCTTACATTGGCAGCCGTCACGGCAGAGGCTCAGCAATCGCCAGATGAACCAGAAGGTCACAGCCATGAGCTATGGTTTTTGATGTTTCTGGTATGCTGTACGTCTATTGCTCTTTGGGAAGGTCTGAAGTGGGCATGTCGTTGGTGTTGTAGGCGACGCAGAGTACAGAGGAGAGAGGTTGAGCGACATGAACCAGAAGAGGAGCATAGCTCAGACGGGGAAAATCAGCCTGATGATGAGGACGAACTTCAGGAGTTCTCGCCTCAGGCAGCGGACAGAGTAGAGGACAATGATGTAGCTCGTGAGCTTACTGTGCCTCTTGAGGGGACGGTCGTTCGTTACGTTGACGATGTGATGTATGTTGGCCCCCCTCCAGAAGAAGAAGAAGAGAGGTTGAGAAGAAGAAGACAGGGACAGAGAGTCTACCATGATGAGCCGGACTTTGAGCCAGCTGCTGTTGAAGCCTCCGGCCTACCGCCTTGGAATGTTCAAAACCGGGTTCGTCAGGCTCTTGAGGCTCAACGAGACGCGAGGGGTTCGAATGAAGGCCCAAACTGGATGCCAAATCAGTTTGTGAATTACCCGGTCATTCGGCTGCGTGCCGATTGGCCTGCATCAGAAAACCAACCTCCACTGGCATACTTGGCTGCTTACCAGTCCGCTTGGGGTGGGTTAGCTTCAGCGCTGCATCAGCTGCGGCCCAATGATGCTTACACGCGGGACGAGTACACAAGGCATGACGCGAGACAGAATGTGTTGATTCGTTGGCACTTCGGATGGCGTGTTATGCTGTTTGATCCCAATCGCACTACAAGTCCGGTTGCTATGAGCAGACTCACAGGAAGGAGACGTACGGTGATCACATACAGTGATGGTACAGAGGAGCTGCTGGACGACAATTTCCGGATTGACAGTGCGAGAAGGATGATGGATCAACAGTGGGTACGAAGAACCGAGCTCGAGATCCGCGAGGGGACATGAGCAGCGCAGTGGAGGAATGGCATATGAACCGTTTTTGAAGCTAGAGAGCTTGCTCCAAGCTTTGCGGTCAGAAGGAATGCACCATGTACAGACACCGTCGAAGGGATGAAATTTTCATCCGGGGGAGAGCGAATCCCTCAGGTACGCAGCTTACTACTTGCTTGTTGACGGCGGGTGCATGTTTCACAATATGTTCAATGCGCAGGCGTGTATATGCTCAGGCATGGCCCCTGCAACAGAAGACACGCACAAATCAAGAGTGAGAGAATGTACAGACTAAGCATTTTTGCAGTATGACGATGATGATGCTTCGTTCGTCCGTGAAAACATATAGGGTCCGGTCGCTGTGCACTCCCCCGTATCTTCGGGCTTATAATGGAACCCTTACAGAAACCCTAAGGGTTCCTTTAGGGGTTTTGTTGTTTAGGGTTTAGGGTTTAGGGTTTAGGGTTTAGGGGTTTTCTCATCAACCCATCATAGCAAACCCTAAACCCTAAGCAGGAAACCTTAGAGGTTTTGGGGTTCTCTGCGTCCTCTGCATCCTCATCACAGGGCATCCGACGGCCGGCGCCCGTTTGCACGCACCAAACCTCCATAGGCGACTAGAAGGTTTAGAGGGGTGTTTAGGGATTATAGGCTTTGGATTTCGGATTTAGGGTTCAGGGTTTGGGAAGGAGGGTTCGGGGTTTAGGGTTTAAGACTCCGGATTTAGTTTAGGATTTAGGACACAGTGTTCAGGGTTTTGGGATTTTTGGGGTTTGCGGTTTACGGTTTACATTGTAAAGAGTACTAGCCTTTGTACGTGCAGGATAATGTCGACCATAGATGTAGTAACAATGTCGAACCTCTAACGATCATCCTGTCCTATGGTTAGGATCCAAAAATGAGACACTAAGGTATCCAAACACAGTACTACAGTACGCGGTCTAGGTAGTGCACAACCCCCCCCCCCATATAATGGGCAAAGCCCCCAGACGTATTTTATCAACACGAAGTTTAATGTTTAGGCCCTTAAGGTGAGGGGTTTCGGTCGACATTAACAGCGAGGCAGTTGAAAGTGCGGGCCACAGAAGTTTCTTACCGCTTGTGTTGTTAAGGTTTTGCATGCCTCTATATAGGATGATGTATAGGAGAGGGTGCGTGGGTAGCTACAGGTGCGTCTCTAGATGTCTGATCTGGCTCATTAATTATCTGAAGCTACACTTTACTCAGTTCCAACACTGCAAGTAGCAAGAAGCTTCAACTAGTTACAGGTTGTTTTACACAGCTGGGATTGTGATCACTTGGCAGATTCTGTCATCGGCTCAGACATGCCGCTCGGCCGGAGTCATGGGACTCATCGATACATACCGGTAGGCTCATACATACCCCAGCCCCTTTTTAGTGTATCTACTTTTCTGCACAACAAGTCTCAGCCATAAAACTAGGTATCCGAAAAAGGGGTTGGGTATGAGCCTCTAGGTAACAACAAGATATTGCTTCAGAATACTGCTGCAGTTGCGATGCTTGTGGTCGAGTGTCGTTTCCAGTTTTGGTGGTTGTGCATGCTGTGGTGGTCTATAGGAGCGCTGCAGCTTCTATAAATCACATCTGGACATTCAATAGGCCCTAAACCCTAAATTTGAGCTGTATGGCTTGAGGCGTGTAAGGAAGCCTAGGCCCAATGTCAACATGTGCACCTGCACATCACAAGTGATCGTCTCCACCAGTTCTTTGCTGGGGCAGAAGGTGGCGAGGGACATCAGCAAACCTGGCATTCAGGCCCACCATGTCTCTAATATGGGGGGGGCCTTAATAAGCGGAGATAGGGTTTTGGTTGACATGAAACAACAGTTAGAAAGAAGGATCCTTAACGCCTTAATGAACACTGTGGCTAATTTTGCGGTGTTCTCTAATTTTCTCTAAAATTTCAATGACGGAAGTCCTGATGAATTCGGTCGTTGGCTGCAACAGGAGCTCATTTGGATGGAAGCCTCAGGTCGGCTAGTGGCTCTCCTTCCAGCATACAGGAATCGGGTGCCACCACCTCTCTAAGGAAGCCCTTTTTAAATAAGTCATAAGAACCCTAAACCCTAATTACCAAGTCAATCACCAAGATGTGACCCCCCTTCAGGAAGAATCTCAGCAGTCGAAGAACGACAGTGGTTCGTAGCCCTGAGATTCTAAGTACTTTTACAGCCCACCCTACCGAGTGCCATTTAAAGCACCACAAATCCTCGCCGGCCGCATGTGGATTAACATAGGGAGCTTTATAAATAGAATAGTGTTTCGGGGCCCATTATACGATACCTTATAATAAGGACCCCCTCAAAAAGAAGTAGTGGTAACCATTTAGGCTGCTATAGTACCCTGGCCCCGTGTCACCTGCAAGTCTCGGGCACTTTGGCTCCAAGGGCAGCTCGCAGCGAAACATGCTGCCATCCTCCGGGTGATAAGGAAACGGGTCGGTTTAAGGTAGAAGCCAGAAAGTTGGAATATCATTATCGTAACCCCTTTAAGGTAAATTATAGGGGATCCTACCATTAATCCATATTCCAACTTTCTGGAGTTCCCTTTAGGGTTTAGGGAAGAAGTGTCAAAGTGAGGTACTCCAAGGCCCAGATAAGGAAACGGGTGGCACTCGGGCTGAAATGGGCAAGTGTACTTAAAGGACCATGGGACTTATAAGTAAGTAGGGTTATAAGTACCTTAATTGGGGTTATAAGCAATTATAACTGTAGGTACCTTACTTATAACCCCCAGTTACGGAGACTAATGATCCTTTATGTAGGGTACCACGAAAAAGACAAGGGATCTACTGGGGTACATGAAACGGGATGGGGGGGGGGGGGTAAACTAAGCGGCGCTGTACTGGCAACGAACATACAACAATGATCGAGGCTGATGCGGCCATGGGGCCAATATACCCGATTCAGGATGGAAGTTTTCGTATCGGAAAAAGGGTGTGTTTACGTGTGTGTGTGTGTCTATATCTATCTTTAATTTAAATGTATATACAGTTACTATCAGTATATCAAGAATCAAGATATATCAAAATACAACATGGCGTTGTGCGTAAGATTTTAACGACTAGGCAGGATTAGGTCAAGCCAGGTCTAGCGTGAATCGAAGCTCCGGGCAGTGTCAAGCCTGTAGGTGCCGGATTGCTTACGGCTTAGGACTTCAGGGCTTTGAATCTTGCATCATACTTGCAGCTTAAACCTTATATCCTGAACCCTCAACCCCACACTGTAACATCAAACACTCTCCAAAAAAAGGAGTCTGGCGCTAGCCTGCGATTGTTCCCGCAGTTTCTTGAACTCGGAGTACAGTCTCATGAGGATCGTTCGTGGAAGCTCCGCTCCGCACTGAATAGCAGATGGCAACCCTCGTCTGTTGGCGATTAAAGTATGCGAGCCCTTAAGCCTTAAGACCAAACGCAGCAGTTCGGGATTCGCTGGTGCTAGGTGTGGTTAGGGCTCAGGCATGTGTACCAAGAGAGAATTTGTACTCTGAGGCTTACTTGTAACCCTTGGAATATCAGGGGTTTAATAGTGTTAGATAGTGTTAGTAGCAACAGACCTCCTCTAATCTAATGGTGTTCATCAGCTACGACTTCTGACTCGGAGCTGGGTGGCGAGAACTCAGGATAGCGCTGTCTCGTGCTTGGAGGGTGGAAGTTGAAGCTATACATGGCCGAGGCTGCGGAATGTGGGTCTTGGGGCTTTGTATG
The DNA here is from genome assembly GCA_905221615.1 of Symbiodinium sp. CCMP2592. Classification (NCBI taxonomy): domain Eukaryota; class Dinophyceae; order Suessiales; family Symbiodiniaceae; genus Symbiodinium; species Symbiodinium sp. CCMP2592. The sequence goes on along the minus strand of CAJNDT010001669.1, from coordinate 794,532 downwards.
CTGCAGGTTTTGAAACGATTCTGTGTGCACGGTCTAGACCCCCGGCCCTAGACAGCACCAACAGTGAGGAGGCGGTCCTCGCAAAGGAGTGTAAATCGATTGGCAATGGCATCCATGATGCAGGCCTGAAAAGGTCTTAAGATTCAGGAACCTAAAACACTCTGGTTGCAGGGTTTGGGGTTGTTCCATCAACCAAACCCGAAACCCTTTCCGCAAAGAGCTGGCGTGGTGGCGCATGCCAATGAAGCGGCTCCACAGCCAGCCGACCTGCAACCTCCAGACGTGCGGCGACACGACCACGTCTTCCGCCGTCAAAGAGCCCAGCTTGTTCCCGCAGTTGGTGGAGCCCTGCTGGTAGAATGTTTCATGTCAGCTCAAGCGCGGTATCGCTGCTGACACATGGAAAGTTTGGACTTGATTGAGCGAACCGCCGTGTCCCTTTGCCGCCAAATCGCTGGACTCCGACATGAATACGGACACCGGCTTTGCCGTTTCTGCGGATCATCACCACCTTCGCCTTGGCTTTGCTCCTCAATCGGATCCACGTAGCAAAATGCCACCTGCTCATCCCTGGGCCTCAGAAATTAGGTTTGCGGTGCTAGAGGTTGCTCCACTGAGCTTTGAAGTAACCAGGGCGAAAAATAGTATAGACTTCGTGTTTTTCATAATTGGTTCCCTTTAAGTACCAGGTCCGAAAAAAGTATTAAAGTATGGTACTCCCAAGCCCAGTCCATCAACGAAACCCTCAACCTGAAACCCTAAAGCCTGCATCCTCGACTCGATACCCTGAGCTCTAAACCCTCAACTTCCCAAGTCCTCGAAGTGAACATATGTACCATAGGTGCCTAAATTGCAAAAGTCTATTTTGGGGTTCCGCATTATATTTATGGTGTAATATGCCCCCCAAAAAATCTATTCAAATCATGTGGGCTGCTTTCTTGTCTACTTGTCACGCATCATGGGGAACTACAGGTTAACCTTTCTGGCTATAGGGCTTATATAGGGACTATACTACCCAAAAAAGGTTAAAGGTTGCCTACTCTACTACTAGGCTTAGCGTCGGATTCATGGCCGGCAAGACGCTGTCAACAACTTTGGCCTGGCTTCGGTTCACTCCTCGCCTCTCCGAGTCGGGTTGCAGGCTCGCGGCTGGCAACAGTGGCTGTGATAGGTTGTTGTATCCGCCAAACTGACTTCCCAAAAAACCCAGGGCTTAAAAGTTCAAACTTTCAGAATAAGACTACCTAGAAGAGCCCAAAAGTCGAAAAGTTGGGTTTTGGACTCATAAGCAAATCAGAGGTACATTACTTGCAGCCCCACGCAAACTTGCAGCCCTACCCAAAGTATTAAAGTACGCGGGGACCTATCGAGAGTCTGAAGCCCCGAACCCCCTATGGGTGGTTGTCAAAATCATGGTCCCGTCTTGGGTCCCTAATATAGTACGGCACCTAAGATTTAGGGTGCCCAAAACAGGGCCACAATTTTGACAACCACCCATATAAACCCGGCCAGGTCGAGGGACTTAGGACATGTAAAAGTTCGACTGCGGATGCCCTACAAGACACTCGGAACGAACAGATCAACCACACAGCCCGGGAGCCCCAAACCCGAAACACACGATCTTCCATCTACCTATACTTGAAGGATCATGGGTAGTTAGAAGTGGGCTTATAATTCGGGGGGGGGGGGTAGCTATGGTTCTAACATGTTCTAACCCATATTAGGGGGCTTTTAACTCCACTGAAAGCTACCCATGAACCTCCAAGTAGTCTGCATTGTAGTTCCTTTTATTGGCTGAACTAATTTGGTAGTTGGGATCCTGTGAGGTAATCTGAAAAAGGAACTACAATGGAGGCTATAGGTACGGCTTTACAATGCAAGCAGGGTGTGAAGGTGTAACATACATTATACTCTGGTGAAAAGGACTATATGGGATGCTGCTGTTGGTTATTGGGAGCCTTATAATTATGGCTACATCCTGAAACCCGTTGTTGCCTAAACCCAGAGCTCTGAAGCCCAAATGCGAAACGCTGTGAAACTCTGAACCGACATTGAACGCTTTTTACTCAGATCCATAGCAAAGACCTGCCACAAGTAAGACATAGCTTGTAGACAAGAACCCTTTCTGCTTACCTTAACCGCTAATGCCCTTCCATTGATGGTGGCATTAAGCCTAAACCCTTAACCCCAGTTTAACCCCAAACCGAACAACAACGCCTGAACACATAACCCTAAACTCCAATCATTGAAACAACAATCCCAGTAGCCGAAAGCCGTATAAAGATCCCGATGATAGTTGTCAGTTTTGGGGTACACTAAGTATTTGGTCCCATATCATAGTAAGGCCAAAAAACAATAATTTTGACAACCCCTCCCCTTACCCTAATAAGGGTCCATGTGCCCAAATAGTATATACTTTGGCCTTAAAGTACGTAGTCCCTATATAAGTACTTTAAGGCCAACGTCTATACTAGTTGGATATGTGGAACCTTAGGGCCATAAGCAGGAGCAAACCTGAACTTGCAAAGCCGAGCAGCAGGGCGAGACGGAGGACAGAAATCTGCGGATTCACAGGGGTCGTGAAGGCCGACCTCCGTCAGTTTTTTGATTTTCGAAGTTGTCTAAGGGTGCCTTTCCGTCTTAGAAGAGTTTTGGGCATAGGTCTTAGGAAGTTTAGGGTGTAATTTTGTGTTAGTTTCTTGTTGAGGGCCCTGTCCCCACCTTGCATTATTAGAAGTAGTTCAAAGAGCGGTTTGGTGTATATTATACTTAATACAATACCTATGTGTTCAGGACTGCGGGGGGTAGCGCTCCAAACTATTCATGACTCCACGGAATTCATAAGCTTTGACAGGCTTTTGGAAGCCCACAGCAAGGATACTTTCACGAAACCTCTCCCAAGACGTCATAGACGTCATAACCCTCCTGACGGTGCGTTTTCTAACGAGGTCTCCAATCGGACTCTACATAAATGATTCCCTGAACACACCACCCTGGACCCAAAGCATTCAAGCGGTTGAAGTGTTGTGTGGCTCTCAAGATTCAGCACAGGTTTAGGGCTTAGGGTTTAGGGCGGCTTATCGGTTCAGCAATCAGGGGTGTGCAATAAGGTTAGTACGGTGTGGCTTATGGGCCCCGACGGATTTCAAATACGAGTCCGTGGAGCATTACGTCAGAAGCTTGAACCCTCATCTCCCCCAACCTCTATCTAGGTGGGGCTTTTAGAGCCTTTTTAAAAACTATTAGTAAATAAGATCCTCTTAAGCCGAATAAGGGAGAATATAAAATGTCCCAAAGCCCTACCTAGTCTATCCGTAAAGCACCGAAACACCTATGAAATCAATCTTACTCTTGCAGTATCCCTGTACAAGAACCCCTTGTAGGACCCCAAACCCTAAACCCCAAACCCAGAATAGGACTCTTGAGGGAGCCCTTCCAACCACTCAAAAACCAAAAAAACCCTAAACCCTAAACCCCTAACCCCTAAAGCCCAAGAAGCCTCCGACAGATGTCGTGCGCCCCAGAAAAGATGGAGGGCCCGACTGGCCTCCCAGACACTGCAAAAGCGTTCCTTCAAGGGGTCCATACATAAAGGATCATGGGACTTAGTAATTGGGGTTGTAAGTAAGGTATATAACTACAGCGAAAACTGCTTATAACCCCAATTAAGGAACTTATATAACCCTACTTACTAAGTCCCGTGATCCTCCGTGTAAGGGTTTCTTAAAGGAATGCAAAAGGACTCCTTTGAAGGATCCATAGGGGTTCCTTTGAAGGATCCATTTACGGGTTCCTTAAAGGGATGTATAAGGGTTCCTTCAACGGGGGCTAGTATCTAGGGAGTACGGCAGGTCCAAAAAGCAAACTCCTATACTTGTACCTAGGGTGCAATACAGTTCTAGCAGAATTCCAGTATGTACATATACGGCCTCAAGTTACTCTAGGACCCTTTTGAGGCCAAAACTTAAACAGGAGTTTCTGGTTCTGAAAAACGGGGGCTTCAAGCTCCCGAATAACGGGCACAGAGCGTTTCGTGCATGTTCCGTGGTTTGGCTGTTCTGAGTCGCAGTCAGTGGGTTGATCGACCAAGGGACTCCAAAACACCTTAAGTAACGAATGTAGCTTAACTCATACAAATGGTCCACATTACGGTCCTTACCGACTGGCACTACCAAGCAACTGCACCGGCACAAGGGCGCCGCAAAGCGTAGTGCCCTTCCGAAGATTCTTGCTGTTGGAGTCCCTGATTTTTCTTGTAGGGAACCTCCAGCCCAAACCCAAATTGCAGTCCTGCAGACCCTGAACCTCAAAGACAGCCCCGATCCCGACGAGTCCTAAACCCTCACAGGCATAAGGGGTTTAGGGGTTTAGGGTAGGGTTTAGGGGTTTAGGTTTAGGGTGTAGCTGGCCAAGCCCTGTAGTGTGATGCATTCATGCCCTCGCTTTGGTTTGTAGGGCTTCGGGATATCCAAATTTCCCGGGGTTGTCGATCTCAAGAACTTGTTAGGATCGATGAAGAAACCCTGGGTCTGCACACGGATTTTTTATATGGGTCCGAATGTTTTGACCAGGGTTTCTTGTTCAGGTTCACACACTAAGCGAGCGAGGTTCATGGCCTTCAATGTCGGAGGATGCCGCCTAAAGTCGAAAAAAACAAAGCGGAGATAAGCCCCTCGCCAGATGGAACAGGTGTTTAACACTTGGGCACGAGCATTTGAGCTCTTAGCATTGAGTTGCTGCTGGGAATTGTCTGGCAAGTTGGTCATTAGTACAGTAGTTCTACTTGAATGCCAGACACACCCTTCAGTGCGGTAAAACGGGGTCGGAATAATCAGCAACTGTAACCTGGCATCACGGCATGAATATAGTATAAACATCGAACCCATATTCCAATTACGAAGGCCTCTGCAATTACGAATTAGGAAAGATATGCTTCCCCAGTCGCAGAAGCCTGCCTCATCCAGGGTGAGCAGGTACTGTGGCAACTTGTGCCTGTGCAAAGGGGTTGGGGTCTACCGAAAGCCTCGTTGACGTAGTGCCGTGTCTGGTCACCGGAACTTCGTTTTATTGGAGCGTAAGGACCGTACTGTAGCCAAGCCAATGCTTGTCCAACTCAGTGTGCTTTGGACAATCTACTACCCTATGGCTATGTTCTTACAATCACACAAGTTTAGCCAAAACGTACTACAGCATGCAATGGTGCAGGCACAAGGACAAGAGAAATAAGCCCATGAGGCCCGACTGCAACAACCCCAGAGAGCACAATATGATAAACGTTTTTAGAGCTTTAGCATCCCAAAGAATGCTACTCAAAGGATCATGGGACTTAATAACTGGGGTTGTAAATAAGGTAAATCACCGGTTATATTCACTTATAACCCCAATTAAGGTACTTAACCATACTTCTTAAGTCCCATGATCCTCCAAGTAATCATAAATACACTGAAGATCCCTTTACCTTCAACAACCACCTCACTCTTCGAGGCCTGAGGGTGTTACATGAACGCCAGCCACGAAAAAAACTTAGTACCGAAAAACGGTGAGGCCGGATGCGCCAAACACGAATCTGCCATACTCATCTATCAGGGATCTTAAGCATGGTTCAGGATAAACGGTTTAACTGAGGGGCATTGGGCTCTTCTGTATACATCCCCCTAAACCCACGTCCTCAAATCCTGTAAATCCCTGAACTCTAAACGGCTCATACACTACAAAACACGCTAAGCCCCCTCCCAAGTCCGAAACCCAACCATGGACCTTCTGAAATGGATATCCTGCCTGTCGAAGCACAACACAGCGGAGCATCGAACCAGCTCCTCTCTCTCTCTCTCTCTCTCTTCTCTCTTGTCGGGGTACATGTGTAGTATAGCTTTGATGAGGAGCACTACTACGGCCCAAAGGACTAAACTTTCCGACCCCTATGTCATAGGGACCGGGGGTCTGATTCGGGCAGACCTAGAGTAAATCATGTATTTTTACCCACTGAGTATGGTCCTAAAATCCTTGGTGCATGTACCGATTTAAAGTTACTTTGGCTAGTCTAGGGACAGGTTACTTGCAGTTGGATTGTAATACCCTGCCCAAATGCTCGGCAGTGTTCTGGAGTGCTTCAAGCTAAGGGGGAATGTGTTCGTGATCGCGCGCCCTGTCACGTCTTGGATAACCTATAACCTATAACTCATAGTAAACAGCGAACAGGCACCCAAAAAAACAAAAACAAACACCTTTCAGGGTCCAGTTCCAAACGGCGGACAGGACTGCTTGGTTGTGGGGGGACGCAGCAGAACACAGGCGTTTCAGGAATTTCAGGTTCGAAGGCTTGTGCGCAACCCTGAACCCGGAAACCCTAAACCTTAAAACCCTAAACATCCCTGAACCCTTAATCCTAAGGGGGGCCTTCAAGTGCTCAACACCAGCATCACGGAACGCGTCGGCCGAGCTCTGGCCTTGCGCCTCGGCCTTTCCCCATGTCATGGGGTATGACTTTGCCAGTCGCGTTACAGACATGGCCTTGACCTCGCTCGGAAGCGGGGACCTGGATGCCGTGTGGTACCCCGTCACATACCCCCCTGCATGAGCGCCCAGCTCGTCCGTGTAGGTCAGCACTGCGTCGAGCCCTGCAGCATTGGCGGTCCTCCACGCGTAGTTTTGCGTGCAGATGGCATTGAGGACTGCTTCGACCTGTTGTGTGGGCACCACAGCGCCGATGGAATCTGCTGGGCGGCGATACGCCTGGATCACTGCCAGGCGTGCCGACAAGGCGTGCCCGGCCGGAGTGTCAACAGGCATTCTCACGGAGATCGCCTCCGCTCCAAGCGCACGCAAGTCCGCCGCCGCAGTGGCCCCAGAAGCCCAAGCCAAAAGTGCGGGTTTAGGGGTTTAGGGTTTAGGGTTTAGGGGTTTAAGTGTTTAGGGGTTTAGGGGTTTAGGGGTTCAGGGGTTTAGGGGTTTAGGGGTTTAGGGTTTAGGGGTTTACGGGTTTAGGGGTTTACGGGTTTAGGGATGAAACTAAGCTAGGAGGTGCGTTTAAATCCCTTGCAAACAAAGTAGGTAAGATCCTCTTAAGCTCAATGAGCAAATATAGAATGCCCCAAAGCCCTACCTAGTAAGGGTTTAGGGTCCTCGATCCTAAACACCGAATCTAAACCCTCAGCCTTGAAATCTTCTCGGAGCCATCTATGCTTGCGAGTCAACCTCAACTCTAATTCCCTAAGCCCTGAAGCCCTTATTCCACTAAACCCTACACCCCTAAACCCCCTAGCCCCGAAACCCCTGCATGCTAAACTCCCCAAACCCTAAACCCCTGAACCCTACACCTTATAATAAACTTTAAGGGTATAGGATTTAGGTCATAGGGGTTTAGGCTTTCGGGTTCAGGGGGTTTTAAATCCAATCCTCGACGTCCAAGAGCTCCTCAGCCCACGGCTGAGGCAGCCCAGCCTCAGTTCATGGGAGGCTCGGGGGTTAGAGGATTTTGGGGTTTGGGGCTTTAGGGTTCCGGTTAGGGTGGCTGAGGGTTGAGAGTTTTCGGAGCTTTAGGGTTGAGGGCTTCGGGGCTTTAGTGTTCCGGACTGAGGCTTCGTCTGGGCTTTTTTTTTCCGGGGTTTGTAGTAGATGTCGGGTTGGGGGTTGCGCAGGGCTTCAGGGTTGACAGCAATGAAGGCTTTGGGTCCAGGCAGTCAGTTTTGGGGCTCAGTTTACCTACAGTCTCCATTGTAATCCCTTTTTGGGCTTACCTTATAAGATCCTTAATATATAACTGGTTAAACCCCAAAAAAGGAACTGCAATGGAGACTCCAGGTAGAGTTGAGATGGCTCAAGGTAGGGGATCTGAGGAGCTTTTGTGAGGTAGATTTCCAGGTATGGGACACCTGCTTTAGACAATGATGCTTGGAGCTCACTCTCGAAAGCACTCCAGGTTGATGTGTAACTTAGAAGTATAGAGTACAAACCGACTAAGCATAGCTGCACAGCTGTACAGTAAATACTTGTAAACCTGACCCAGACATTATTCACCCTGCCTAAAGCCTAAAGCTGCCGTTGACCCTTCACGTAGTCGTATTTGGGAACATGTTGGATACAACTCCTTTGATGCACAACCACCAAACCCTAAACCCGAATCCACAAACCCTCAGCCCTAACACCTGGACCCTCAGCCCGAAATAGCCCTAACCCCAAGGGTACAAGTATCTAGTAATCATATACTCTCCACAATCCTAACCTACATAACTACTGTCCTAAAACCGAGTACCTAATTATTGGGTCCTTTGGACCCTTGGGGTAACACTAACACCTGGACCCTCTTTCCAAATTCCCAAGTGCAAGTATGGAAAGTCTCCCAGACTTACGGCTGCAAACTCCCGTGCTGACGCCGGTGTTTGGGGTTTGGTATTTAGGGTTTTTGGGATGGGGATTTCGGTTTTTGGGTTTAGGGTTCGGGCTTAGACATTTAGGTCCGGGCTGCTTCGGACAGTCTACGGTTGAGTGTCCACTGGCCCAAAACCCAAGCAAACAATATAAAACTTTCAGAATCACCTAGCTTATAAGAGCCCCAAAATTTGCAAAGTTGAGTTTACAGCCAAGAAGTACAGACTTCATGATCAGGGTCTGAGGAGCTTGAGGTTTAGGATGATAACTGACTTGGGGACTTTGTGTTCAAGGGTTTGGGTCTCCACCGAAACGTCTGATCCCCTATTGAATCTTGCCCCTGACTCCAAAACCGAACTCAACATAGATACCTCCGGAATTAGATCTGGATTTTGGGTGGTATTCTATCTCGTGATTAAGTTATTTAATTAAAGAATATTAATGCTAGTTACCAGTGAATGGCCCCAACCTATCCGACCCCTATACCAACCCAAAGAGGCCAATACCCCTTAATTAAGGAATATGGCTTAACTCCTACTATGAAGCCCCTAAAAATGTAAGGTACGCGCCTTAATTAAGGGGTCTTGGGCTCTCTGCGAAGTTATCACCGGGTGGCTGCGGTGGGCAAGGCCGGTCCCAAAGATTCTTCAAGGACGATGCGGCAGAGGTTTGTCCCTTGGCTTGTCACTGAGCCCCATGAAGAGATGTGGGAGTTTCCGAAAATTAGGGGTACCCTATTTGGCTTAGAATAATAAGGATCGTACTGTTTAAACTTTAGGGTACTATGTTAGGGTCATGGGAGTTCCACTCTAAACCCTGCCTAAACCAGAAGAGTTCCGAAACCCCAATGCCGCAAGCCCAAGTACGATGCTCCGCACCTGAATCTGATGTCGTGACGCCTACACATACCCTCAACGCATATTCCTAAACCCTTGTGAGGGAGTAACTCCGAGGAAGCAAGACCAAAGCTGCTGCATCTGCTGGCTTAGCGCTTAGGGCTTAGGGTTTATATAGAGGTTGTGTAAGCCCTTCAACCACAGGTGCATTTTCAATTCACCAAGTCTCTATGCAAACCGCTGCATGCTTAGATCCCTATGAAGAAGTGCGTCAGAGCCTTTACGAACCTTCAAGGCTTCACCCTCAGGTGTTGGACTTAGGTTAGGGCTTGAAGGTGATAGCAGGGCGTGGGGTACGAGTGGCAGGGTAACAAGTTCCTAAACTTAAATCCCCCGTCTCAAACTTAAATTTCCTCGTCTCGGCACGAAGCACCGTAATCAACCCCATGCACGTGTTAAAAGGAACTGTTGGCTGTAGTGTTTTAGCCTGCCGCATGCAGCTCTGCGTGCATCAATGTTTCACATTTCTGACCATAGCCAACATTACTGAACACATCGATCTGGGGAACGAGGAATGTGAGCGCGGTTCCGGGCAACTTTATAAATAAAACGCTACGTTGCCAATGCTGCATGAGGAAGACATGCGCCCCGTCTCACCATACATGTACGCATGACACTTGCCGAGTTGCTACAAAAATTGTTCAGCGTGTGCAGAAGCAGATTGCTAATTCACTACTACCGCGCCAACCAGACGAAAGGTTCACCGACGTCACTTTTGCATCACGCACCTTGTCCGAGACAATCCCCTAGAGCATCCACCTAGAGCGTCCATGCTCTCTAGTGGCTGTGGCAGGCGGAGTCAATCCATTCTTCCCAATGTCAACACTGGGATTGGCCGTCACTCAGGCGGTCACGTCCCAGATCGCGTTTCGGCACCCTTGTTCCCCAGCTTCATTGAACTCACACCTGCTCTCGTCCAGGACAGACGAGCCGCTGCACTTCACTTGGACTTTTGCGCATGGGTGTGCTTTTATATCAATACTAACTTCTGCAATGGGACCGCTGATTCAAGCTCTGGCCTCTCCTGTCGTAGTCTCGTCTCTGTGGGTCCAAAGGACCAAATAATGATAAGGAGAAGGGTATGAAGAAGAACACAAGGAGTTGGGTTTAGGGTACTCATTCTATTGGCTTGCATTTGGGAGGGTATATGCTTAGGTGCCTGGACCTGCGTGGATCCTTCGGCTCCAGTCCTAAACTGTGCGTCTGCCTAGATGCAGCCTCTCTTTGCGCATCGGACGGTTTGACCAAGCTGGGTTCCCAGAGACTCCAATATCCCTTAATTAAGGAATATACCTTAAATTAAAGTAGGATCTCTAATATGACTTAAGGAATATTCCTTAATTAAGGGATATTGGAGTCGCTGGGTTCGCGTTAAGGAATGTAAGCCAAACTACTATGACAACGAAACGTATGTACTCTAGATCCTTATTATGGTGGCCTAGCTTCACTTCCTTAACAAGAACACTAAACTACTGGACATATCCTGGAATCCACAAATCCGAAACCGGACCCATCTTTTTTAAGGCCGGCGCCCAGCCACCGCGAGGGGCGGCCCGATAGACCACTGCTGTTGCAGTGTCGCAGTCGCATGTCCAAACCTTCACACAAACTCCCACGAGGATCCTAGAAACAGATCCCCGAGTTTGGGACCCTTTAAATAACTTCCAAAGGGGACTTTATAGGAACCCCTTGAAGGATCTACTTTTGCGATCTTCCCGGGTGTCTGGGCAGCTATTGATGGAAACTGCTGCCAACATTCTTACCAATGAATCCTAAAACTCAAAGAAGGCCCATAATGTGTCCCACTGTAGAACTCTTCTCCCTTATGTCGCTCAATGGATTGATTTTTGCGTCTTGGGAATCGGGTGAATCTCGAAGCTCTTTCGGCTCGGCAGAGTAAAACTCTAGTAATGAAGGGTGTCTTAATAATTAGAAGAGAGATTTGGGACCCACTATACCATAATCATAATAAGGAACCGTTTAACAGTCTTGGTAATTTTTCAAGCCCCTAGAGTAGATGCCATCGTAATTCCGGATGCCGGAGCTGGAGGGGGTTGGCTGAAGGCCTCGGCGCTCTAGCAGCTTTCTAACACAAGGGCCTCAATAAATAGAATAGGGTTCCTTCTAAGGGTTCCTTTTGAAAAGGACTCTATAAGGGCTAGTATAAGGGCGACTATGAGGATCTAACATTAGGGGCTCAATCATTAGAATAGGCTTTTGGTACATATTATACTGTAAATATTATAAGGAACCCCCAAAATAGTTTAGGTAATCACTAAGGCCCTATATTCGGTATAGAGAACCAGTGTTTATCCAAGCGACAGCATAAGATACACTCATTGAACTACCAGGAGGTTGCGAGTTGCTTGAATGAGCTGCTAAGCCAATAATCAACACAAGCACAACGGTATCTGTTTGCTCTCAATGTTGAACAGTAATCGATACTTCACTAGACTGTTGAAACCTATTGTAGAACGAGTGAAGAGACGTTCCTGTGACCAACCACCTGCTCTCCAAGGCCAGAGTGCGTTTGCGGAATCCTTTGCGGGGAAATTTCACTGCAGGCAGGGCCTTCGATGCTCAACACTACCGAGCCCCATTCAGGGCTTAGGGTTCAGGGTCTAGGGTCATCAACCCTAAAACTTGCGACAGGACAACCAGTCCAAACTATTTATGTCGTGCACAGCGGCGCCGCCTGGACGCAAAGCAACCCATGCGCGGACCCCCTCGAAGACTGCGACAACCTGGTCAAGGCTTATGAGCCGCATTACTAACCTGACTACTACCAAGTTGTTCGTGAATACAACCATTGCTTCGAGCATTGGTGGCAGTTGTCGAAGCACCGCGACAATGGCACGACAGGGTCGCTCGTGCAATTGAGGACACACAGCTGGACGTAGCACGAATTTCGCCAGGTTCTTCCTCGTGGACTATCCACACAGACTTGCTGTTTCTGTTACTGCCAGTACTGTACAGTAGGCAGGCGGCAGCAGCACCAGCTGATGTTGCCGCCTCTGCTGCTGCAGGCATTGATGCTGCTGGCTTTCACCTGCTGTTTGTGTCGCCCGACCTGATTTGAACTAAACTCAACATGCTGAGCCCTGTGGCCCCATCCACGCGAGTCCTGTGCTCACAAGCGTCGTGCCTCGTATGACCACAGCCGCACAAGTGTGAGTCGCCTCAGCTATAGCGCAGCTCCGCAAAGCATCACGCGTTCAGGATTTAGGGTCTAGCAGTCAGCTTGTAAACCCACCCATCCACCCGTACCCACCCCCAGCGACTCCAAAAGCACTCAAATTCAGAAATGTACCTTGGAATAGAGGGAATCCCTATTGGTATGATCTGAAGGTTAACTATTGTTATTCCTCAATGGAGGGGTTTCGGAGTCTATCCTCTCTGGCAAGCGCTGTTAGGTACGGCTGGAGCACCAATCTGCCGAGTCGCTGCGTTTGGCGCACATAAAGTGCCAGCAGAAGGCTGCAGTGCTCCTGGAAAGGCTTTCGTGATTCATGGTACCCTGAAACTGCAAAAACATACTGACTCACATGCGTGCATACCAATGTGAGTATATATGTGTGTCTATTATGCATCATGTATATACGTATGTATGTATGTATGTATGTATGTATGTAGGGTAGGTATGTAAACATATATAAAGAAACAGTCTATGTTGTATGTTCACAACACAGGCTGCACATGTTTGCAAGACATGCAGGCCCCCGGGCAAACCCCAACTAGGATACCCAGTAACCTAAGAATAAAAAGGCCTCTCTTTTTGGTATTGGGTAACTTTATAAGGAACCTAGGACTACAAAAACGGAATAAGGGTACTACTGGGCATCCTAGCCAAAGAATTCAGTCAATGCAGCCAAAGTCTAAAACCTCAGCCCTAAACTCAAAGCCCGACTGGAGCGAAGATTCCTCCCAGCCTGGCTTTAGGGTTTAGGATTGGGGTTTAGGGTTTAGGGTTTAGGGTTTAGGATTGGGGTTTAGGGTTTAGGGTGTAGGGGAGGATCTACATGCCTGCATGCATGCACAAGTCTTAGGGGCCACAGGCTGCATTATCTTAGGTGTCGATGTCAACAGCCTCAACAGCTACGTATATTTAGGGCTCTATACCAAACAACAGGGAAATTAGAAACTATCCCACATCGCCTCCTATCTTACAGGATACCCCTCTAAGGAGCTGAGGCTATCCTGAATTTCGAGCTGCTGGTGTGTAGAAGTCTTGGCCTCCAGTGATCACCTTCCACTTGAAGACCCTGAGGCTCCATGTACCCATATACATATGTTGTACATACTTAAGCCTTAAGCCTTGAAGGGGTTCCTATATTATAGATACTTTAAAGCCTGAAAAATTTCTATATAGGTACATGGAGCCTTAGGGAAGAGGCCCGGCCGGGGGCGGTTTGCAACAGTGCATTTGGCACTAGCCGGTTGGCGCACATCTAGAACATCCTCTTGAGAATCGGGTTCACGTAAGAATGTCAGGTAAGTGCCATCCGATAGCTGCTGTCCATGGCATTCGAATCCACGGCAGAGTTGTGTTGCACTGCTCGCCCCACTGGCCAACAGCTCTTTCCACGGCCTCTTCGGGATCTGATCCACGAGCAGTCGCTCACTGGCTCCACTCTCCCAAGTACTCTGTGCACTACGCTCTCAACCCCAAACCCTAAACCACGGAATAGACTGTGCAGTTTAAGACTGACGAGGTGTTGCAGGCTTTGGGTGGGTGTGGGTGTGGGTGTGGGTGTGGGTGTGGGTGTGGGTGTGGGTGTGGGTGTGGGTGTGGGTGTGGGTGTGGGTGTGGGTGTGGGTGTGGGTGTGGGTGTGGGTGTGGGTGTAGGTGCGGGTGTGGGTGTGGGTGTGGGTGTGGGTGCGTCGGCGGCTGTGGGCGGGTGTGTGGGGGTGTGGGCGGGTGTGTGGGTGTGTGGGTGTGTGGGCGTGTGGGCGTGTGGGCGCGTGGGCGCGTGGGCGGGTGGGTGTGTGGGTGTGTGGGTGTGTGGGTGTGTGGGTGTGTGGGTGTGTGGGTTGTGGGGGTGTGGGTGTGGGTGTGGGTGTGGGTGTGGATGTGGATGTGGGTGTGGGTGGGCGGGGTCCTTGTGGTTTCCAACATGCATGCCCGAAACCCTAAACACCCAATATCTTAAACCTTAACGCCCAAACCCGGCAACCCCAAACCCGGCAACCCTAAAAGCCAAAAACATCCCTAAACCCTAAACCCCCAAAACCTTCAAAGCTCCAAAACTATGACAAAGGGACCTCAATAATTAGAATAGCGTTTTTGGCTCCTTTATAGTCTGACTATGAAACAGAAACCTAAGGACACATTGTGGTCCATATTTAGGCCCCCAAACTCTGAACCTCAGCCCTAAACCCCAAAACCTGAAAAGCTCAGCTCCGAAACACGAGCCTGCCCGTCTCGCGGCACACCAGGAAACTCGCTGTCCTGTCATGTGGGGGTTGGGTGGAGGGTTGAGGATCTAGGGGTTAAGGGTTAGGGTGTAGAGGGGTGAGGGTTTAAGGGTTTAGGGTTTATGAACTTTCGGGGCTTATGGTATAGGAGTTTAGAGGACTGGAACGAAATAGTAGGAAGGCCTATACAGGGCTGGAGACTGCCCTACACAGAGTCATATGTGAAGTTACGGAGTTCTGTCTACCTAGAGGCTCATACCCTACCCCTGTTTTTAATGTACCTAATTTTCTACATAACGGTCCTAACCGCAAAACTAACTATCCTAAAAGAGGGGTGGGGTATGACCGTCTAGGTAGAATCCAGAATTTTTTCGGGGGCCATACAAGGCTTATGCAGGGATCTTAAATCCTGAACCCCGCCTAAAACCTCACACATCCCCTCAGTTCTTCTCAGGAAAAAAACGGCACCCCCTGGCATTCGGGCACGGGCTTCGCTAGCCCAAGATCAATGCTCTCGAAACAAGGTTCTGGACGACAAGCATTGAAAAAGTTAGATGAAACTGATGAAACCCAATCACAAAGCCCGCTTGGGATGCTGTCCGAATACCAACGAAAGAACTCTCAGCATGCTGCTAAACTCTACCTATAGTCTCCATTGTAGTTCCTTGTTGGGGTTACCTTAAAGGATCCTCATTGTATATTTGGTTAAACCAAAAAAAGGAACTACGATGGAGACTACAGGTAAGCCCTAAACTAGCATCCGGACGTCATCGAAATCGTGCCGTCAAGTGTCTGGCGCCAGCAGCGCCACATCATCCAGCTCACACGAAGGGCCTGCACGCAGACAAATGCCGCCGTGCACAAGCTGTAAGCATCAAATCGGTACACCCAGAGAGCTCGGCATTCCGTAATCAAAAACTACCCTGAAAATCAGATAACGGCTCCCCCCATAATTTCAACGAGTATGGCTGATATTACTGATGTTGCTCTTTGTTGGGGCTTAGGGTTCCGTACCTGCAAATCTCCGAATGATTGAAACCACAAAACCTGAACCAAAGCCCTGGAGTTTAAGGCTAGAGCCTAACCTGAACCCCTACAAACCTTAAAGCCTTGACACCTGAACCCTTACAGACGAAACTTCCCCAACACTCACTCGTTCTTCTAGCCTGGAGAAGTGAAAAAGCGGTCTCCACAGCAGGGACACACCAGGAAGGCGAAACACAGAAGGCCGCTTGTTGTTTAGCATGAACTCATGACCCTAAGCCCGAAACTCCGACGCCCAAGACCCGAAACAGCCCAAAGCCTGAAACATCCTGAAGCCCGAAAGGTCTACATACTAATAAAGTTAGCCTTGAAAGGCCGACTCATCTCCACCCAACGCCCAGATAGACTGGCAAGCTCCCCGTCGCAGGGTCCCATAAGACCACATAAACTCAAACATCTCTAATGTTTAGGGTTTCGGCCCCCAATGCCTACTTATCAGATGCTGCAAAGCCCTTACAAAAGCCGGTAAAGCCCACCCCCCCTAAAAGAACCCCATCCACCATACGTGCCAGAACGGCTAGATCAGGGATTAGATTAGGGCGCAGGGCATAATATACTAAAACTATACTAGGGAAGCTCAAGGATGCAACGCAGACCCCTTGTCATTGAGCTGTCTCCAGTAATTTGTCTACACCCTCAACCCTACACCCCAGACACTCAACCCTAAACCCTAAAACTTAAACCCCACGGCACTTACAGGGCAGGCAAAGAGTGCGACTGGCCTTCGGCTTCCAGCGTGTGCAAACACTGCAAGAAAACCTGCACCGCTCCAAGAAGGGGTGAGGGTTCATGATTGATGGTCTACGACTAGTCTGAGTTGGGGATTTATGGTCTACCCACGAGTTAGTATGTACATACATCGGCTTTAACCACAGCTGATATCTCTGGAACCTCCTGCCTTCAGAACCATGTCGAAGTACGACGGTGACAAAAACAGCGCTGAGTCCGACACCGGAGTGGTCTGTCTATGTCTGGAAAAAGAGAACGGCTGATGTCGTGGCGGGATTTCTGCTGCTGGGCCTGATCACGATTAGGAAAGAAGACTGTCGTCTCATTCACAGCAGTATGGCATAACACGGGGGCCCACAAATTGCAAATACGATTCTTGGGGCTTCCTTATCATGAGTATAGTATAGTATACCCCAAACTATTGTAGCTATTAAGGCCCCTGAAAGTCGTATGGCCGGATTTCGTCGTAGGGCAGCAGCCACCTAAACCCTAAACCCTTAAACCCTAAACCCTTAAGCCCTTAAACCCTAAACCCTTAACCCTAAACCACCACTGCTCCTCGCCTCATGTTGGGCTCTAGCAATACTACAGGGACCTTAATAATTAGAAAAGGGTTCCTTCAAAGGGGGTTATAAGGGCTACTATAAGCGATGTATAAGGGTACGATAGTATAGGGGCCGTAGTTCTTAGAATACGGTTTTGGGGCCCATTAAACTATATAATTATACGATAGCTCTAAAAAAGTATTGGTAATTCTCTAGGCCCCTATTAATTGCAAGTATCACGCAACATGGTGGTCCCACTGGAAGTGCAAGAGCACCCGGCATCGAAACTGAAACCTCTACTGTAAGCAACCTTCTTAAACTCTGGTGCAACCTCCTTCCGAACACCAAAGCCCTAAACTCTAAACCTTCATTCAAAGCTGGAAAACCTCACACATGCACCACTTAGGTACTTATAACCTTACTTACTAAGTCCCATGATCCTCCAAGTAGGAGGATTCGGATCCTGTGGAGTTCGGGGTTTTTAGGGCTTGGGGCTTTGGGGCTTATAGAAGACAGTGCTAAGGCCTCAGAGGGTGCCATCTCGATGGCGGCTGCTTCTACGTCTCGACCGGCTTTGCCACCTTCGTAGACCGATACACGACCCTAAACCCTGGGCTTTTGGGGTTTATAGGGCTTAGGGCTTCGGATCCCTAAACTAAGGGAATTATGGTATAGACCTACCTAGGTGAACCAGTTATGGTGCCAACACCAAAAATTTCGACAGGATTGCTTGCTGGAAAAAATGAAACTAGCCACCTTGCTACCACATGTTCATCTGACTGAAGATATCATTGCCACTTCTGACTATAGCTGAGATCAGGCATTGGTGCCAAATTGTAGCAACAATGGAACATATCGACCCCTGCAGCAGCCGCAGGTCGGGAGCTATGCCCCGACAATTTCCCGCGTAGTCTCCTGACTCTAAGTGAGCCTTGGGGCCTACTCCACAACAAAAATACGGCGCTGAAATTACTCCGCTAGCTGACGTAGGGAAATATTGACTTTCCAGCAATGCGCTACTCCGCAGATTGTAACATGATAAAATGCCCGGTAGCACAAAACTTTGGGCCCGGGGGTGTATATGTGTATATACACACAAAACACACCCATACCCATAAGGAGTCAAGATTAGATGTAAATGGGACACTGCAGACTATGCATCTCTTCAGTGCTAAGTTATATACATGCAGGAGCGCATATGTTGACATACACATATGTGCGCTGGGGTATGTTTGTATATGCATACATACCTACCTACATACATATATATATATATATATATATATATGTGTGTATACAGTTATATATGTGAAGACACACACACACACACACACGCACACATATGTATGCATACATAAATGTATATCGATATATACATAGGTATACACAGATGAAGTGCGATGATTATTATACTATGAATACATACTTATTAAGATTATCGCAGGATTTATT
Source organism: Symbiodinium sp. CCMP2592 (assembly GCA_905221615.1). Classification (NCBI taxonomy): domain Eukaryota; class Dinophyceae; order Suessiales; family Symbiodiniaceae; genus Symbiodinium; species Symbiodinium sp. CCMP2592. The sequence goes on along the minus strand of CAJNDT010001669.1, from coordinate 776,084 downwards.
CTTAGTAGTACTAATTAAGGTTATTATATAGGAATCACATAAGATATCAAATGTTTTACAAACTATTAGTGCATCCATGCAAAGATATGTAAGCCTCTCTGTGCAGACTTGCATACCTAGCGAGACACATCCCGGGCTGCGTCACCTATCTCCGCAGCCACGAGATCCGCCCTGGGCCGGCGCCGGAGAAGGAAGATGGAATGTCGCCTGGCACGAAGATTCCCCTAAGGGTCCATGTATTCAAATAGTATATACTTAGGCCTTAAAGTACTCCCTATATGGGTACATTGGGCCCAAAGTATATACTATTTGGGTACATGGACCCTTAGGGAAAGGAGAGAAGCGCCCTCAACACGGTTCAGGGTCAAGTTTTGCATTTGACGCCCTGGTGGCCACCCCGTGGTGAGCTCTATGGCTTCAGCACCTTTGGGACAGCCAGCTCATGTTTTACAAAAGGCCGGAAGGATGGGACCACTGCCTGGTTGCCTACCGACCTACCTACTCTGATAGAGACAAAACCAGTCATTCATGTGAGCACGTGTGTGTGTGTGTGTGTGTGTGTGTGTGTGTGTGTGTTATACATGTACATATGTAAATGTAATTGTTCCTACATGTCGCTACTTGAACATATGTTTTCCTGCTGGCTCACTTGTTGGTTTAACTACGTGCCTAACATCACAGATACATGCCCACATTCGGGCATGCATGGTATATACATTGATATCGGTACTTTACCTTGCCCAGCCCTAGCTTGCAGCATACAACCTTACCTAAGCTTGCCTCACCTCACCTCGCGACCTCGCCGTGCATTGTCTTGCCCTGGAGTACGCAAATTACATCACATTGTACTGTATACTCCGAAACTACGCGTCTATAATAGATGTCGTTGCACCATCACAAAAAACACGATGCACTATACCACCACATAAGGAACGTTGCGAGACTTGGCAACTCAATGCAATATGTTGCAGCTCTTGCTCCGAGGGTCCGCGTCATCTAAATTAGGGTCCCTTTTAAGGGGTTGATAAGGGCTTCTATAAGGGCACTGTGCAGTTCTATTTGGGCACTTCTCTAAAGTAGGATCTCTTTTAGGGTCCTTGCTGAAACGGCGCCGTGCTATTTTGGGAACGTAAAAAGGGTAGCCTATTTCAAGAACTGCCCATGGGGGAGTTTCCGAAAACAGGGGACCCTAATATAGTACCCTAAATAGTAGACCCCTTATTATGAGGACCCCAATATAAGGTACTCCTTATTTAAGGAAACTCCCATTATAGAGGCCACCCTGAACTCCTCACGCTTGCTGCTAAAGCCGCACGACTTCCTGAGCCCTGAGGCCCTTTAGGGTTTACCTGTAGCCTGAAAGGCCTACCCTTTTGTGGGTCTTCCAGAATAACCTAGATCTTGATCCGAAAGTTAGGTTTTACACCCAAAGGTGCGTATTTTCATAGAGACCTACATTTTCCAGGATGCAGATTCTGAGTGATGAGAAAGGGCCACAAGTAGGATGTTTTGAGCTGTGCCTTGGAAAGAACGCTCTTTCCAGAGCTTTCGTTTGGGCTCATTGGAGCCTCTGCTGGGCCTTTGGGGACGGTTCAGCTGGCCGGGCACTCATATGAAGAGTTGAGCATGCATGCTATTTGTCATCATGCAGCCAAGCAAGACTGATGAATGTTGACTTTTGCGTGCTCATGGATTAGAACTTTTGGCTTTGCAGTGCTCTCGAACGGGCTTCATACGTAGGTATTGCTCAAGATGCCTTCGTTGCGCGGGCTTGCGGAGATGTGGGAGCAAGTGTCCTCAGTCCGGGCACGTGTTCGGAGGGTCGGATCTATTTTCGATCGGACCGATGGACTCCCGCACGCCAATGTCAAACAGTGCGGGAAATATCAGGATGTGCTTGAGCCGTTGATCAAGGCTATCTTGACGTGGCCACGAAATGCTGCTGGCAAGATCCAGGTGTGCTCTGTCTTCCAAACGGAGGCTGAGTGACTGGGATTGTATAATCAATTGCAGACTGCATGTTCGGTGCTGAAGTCACGCATATATCACAATACTTATAACTCGATGGTAACCGAGGCTTGCGAAGCTGTACCGGCTTTGCAAAGTGCAAACGGAGCCGAAACAAGTGAAAGCAGAAGCCTGGCTCTGCAAGAAGTTTGTGGTCCTCCTCAAGAGGAAGAGGCAGCGTGGCCAAGTTCCACGGAATGACGCGTTCCAGTACCTGTTGCAGTTCATCCCCGGCCAGGATAGATCTTTTGCTGTCACGTGTATATAGAGACTCCTTGTTTGTGCGTGGTGGCTTGTTTTGGTTGCTTGGATCCCGCCCGCAGGATGGAGATGATGATGATGATGCTGGAGAGTCTGATGCAGGGGACGCAGGCATGACTGGGAATGATTGAAAACAGCTTCTCATCAGATGTGTGCTGTCATGCATTCATTGCTGTGTGTTCTGCTTGTAGATCACTGATGGCCAGGTTCCACGGAAGATGAAACATCCGTGCACGACAGCGATATCGAGCTGTTGTCCGATGGTGAGGACAAGGAAAATCCTGATAAGGATGAGAGTGCCTTCGCTGAGACACAGGTGGATACGCAGGTGGATGACGACTGCGAGATTCTTGATGTGGCCAACACGGGTGAGGCCGAGGAGGTCGCAAGGCCTTCCAATCCTGCGGAGGTGGCATCCGAAGATGTTGCTGATCCGCCACCACCGGCTCCGGAGGGTTCCGGGCGATCACTTCGCAAAGGCAAGCAGCAACATTTCGACAATGATGTCATGGATGTGGATGAAATGGAGGAGCTGTCATGTGATGCGTGTGATCGAAAGTTATCCAAATGTCACTGTATGCGGCTTCGCCAGCTGAAGCAGACGATCGCTACCTTGAAGAGTGTGCAAGCAGCGAGAAAGAGGCCCCGAGTTGAACTTCATATTGGCTTCTAATCTTGCATGTTTAATATGCTGATGGCAGTCCCGATTTAGGTTTCCCAGTGCTGCTGTCAAGTTGTGATTGTGTGCAGGAGCCATTTGCTGAAGGGTGCCAGAGTCAAGGCCTCCGGAGAGAAGGCTGCTGAGGATTCCCGATCCAGTGGGGCTTCTGGTGACAAGCTGCCCAGTGAGGTCACAGCTCCCGATCACAAGCCCGGTGAGGTCCCAGCTCCCCATGACAAGCCCGATGAGGTCCAAGATGTGGATGATAGGTCCAGTGAGGTCCCAGCTCCCAATGACAAGCCCAATGAGGTCCAAGATGTGTATGACAAGTCCAGTGAGGTCCCAGCTCCCAGTGACAAGCCCAATGAGGTCCAAGATGTGGATGACAAGTCCAGTGAGGTCCCAGCTCCCAGTGACAAGCCCAATGTGGTCCCATGTGACAAGCCAGGTGGGGCTTCGCCAAACAATGTAATTCAGATACTCATATTACATTGATGTACAATGAGATAGAGTCGTGAGTAGCCGTGTTACTGTATGTGTGATATATGGATCTGTCTACCTATCCATCTATGTATACCTATATATAGAAAGATAGATAGCTAGTGTACTTATATATATATATATATATATATATATGTATCATGTAACTGTGTTGGTTGAAGACAAGTTATTCTGAGGTTTGTATGTAATATATGTTAAAGTTGTAAGTTGTGCACTCTGAAGAAAGGTGCTGCAACAGTTCCCACCCCTCGAGCTGCAGCTCGCGATGATGATGAAACCCAGCTCGTTGATGGACCGACCATGGATGGGGTTGCCATGCTTTGGAAGAGTGCCGAGCAGCTTTCAGACGAGTATGGGTTCAATCCACCAGACTTTGTTCCTTGCCTGAAATGACATGAGGGTGTGACTGTTGAAGTTGTGTCACATGTCTAGATCGTCATGCAAAACACAAAACTCGTGTGTTGTTGTATCAGGTTTCTCGCCGTGGGCAGCTTGCTGTTCGGCAGAACATCGCCGCTGAGGCGGCGGATTGTGAGGATGCAGCTAGTGGGAAAAAGGGTGGCAAGAAGGAGAAGCAGAAGAATGGGCCAAAGATCCTCAAGCGTCCGGCTGCTTGTTCTCTGGCCCCACCGAAGAGGGCAAAGCATGATGAGAAGGAAGAACAGATGGAGCCGGAGGGTGGTGCTGGGGAGCCATCTGCCTCTGAGGCCGGGGTTGGGGCAGTCGACACGAAGCCGAAGGCCAAGGGCAGGCCCAAGGCTAAAGCCGGGGCTAAGAAGGACGCCGACGGTGGGAACAAGAAGCGCAAGTCACCGGCTGATGAGGAGCCTGACAATGCCACAGTCTATTTTGAGGCTGAGGATGTGCCACGCCCAACCTCATCACCATCCCCCGAGGTAGAGCCTGAGACCACTGCAAATGTGGCCCCCGGCCGTGGACGGGGCCGAGGACGTGGCCGAGGACGGGGTCGCCAAGGACGGGGTGGTGCTGTGGATGGTGATGAGCCCGTTGCTAGCAAAGCCGGGAGAGGTGGTAAGAGCTCTGGCAAGGGCAAGAGCCAAAAGCAGGCCAAGGCTCCGGCTGAGGCTGTGGATGAAACGAAGGATGTCAAGTCCGGATCCAAGAAACAAAAGCCACAGATGAGAGCGCCAAAGGATGATGAAGACAACGAAGAGGAGGAGGTGCCGAAGACGTTTGCTCGGAGGCGACAGCCAAAGCAGGCCATGAACAAGGCTCGCTTCATCGCGATTCGTGATGCCTTCGATGGTATTGTTCGAGACCGATTGCCTGAGTTCCCTTCCAAGTCCGAGGACTTATATGCTGAGTGCATGCATGCATGTGTCATACACATTCAGTTCCAATGGTATGCTGTTGCATGTAGGCTTGTGTTTTCGAGCCTGAATTAGATTCGAAGTAGCTGAGATATACCCCAATAAGGGCCTTGCCCCAGGATCCCTTCTGGACCTACTGTATGGCTCAGTGGCACCATGTCGAACAGAACGAGAACACTGATTTCGTGAAGCTGGCCAAGAAGGCTGCCAGGAAGTTTCTGAAGGAAGAGCTTGGTATTCCCCCTGCTTGAATTTTTAAGTCTCAGCGAAGCAGGGTGCGGGCTTCATTTTGCGGTTTCAGGCCTTCGTTAGCTTAGCTTCTTGCCTATGATAGGCTGATTAAGAAGTATCTATATGTAGTTATATATACACATATATCTACAAAATAGGCAAGGGGTGAAAGAAACTAAGTTTAGCTTAGTCTTCAGTGTTTTGCAGACAGTACATACTTACCCTGTATAATACACATGCAAACAGAGTCACTTTGGTTGATCTGGTTGACTATAGACGTGTGCATGTTGCTGTCGTTAGCTAGTTCTGTCTATATATATATATGTATATAATCATGAGTGCAGATGGATTCCCGTACGCGAAGGTTTCTATGCACGGGTTGGAGGGGCATCTTCATTTTAAACATATACATATATAGCACATACATATATATACATATGAATATATATATATATATACACATGCATACATCAGCCAAATGTCCGATTGAGAACAGTTGCTGTATGTAGTCATGCATCCATTAAATTATATATTCAATGGCACATACCCACATCTATACACACATGCATACATACTTACAACAATACATATGTGCACACATGCCCAAACATTTCGGGAATTACCTCGTTAGTTGCTCACCACACAAACCTCTTCCCGGTAGACTCTTTAGGGTTCAAAGCAAGGGTTTCGAGGCTTTAGCTTTGGTGGCCGCACGCAAGGGCTTTTAGGATGTGTGCTGAGAATCGGATGCCTGGCCATTATAAGTTCCATGGCCTGAGTGTCGAAAAGACGATGTCAGGCTTGCTCTCTGAAAGACCTAGTTTGAGTGTCCGCTGCAGTGTCAGAGGGGCTTTTGCGGGGCAGGCAGTTCCCGGCCGGGCTGGCCATATGTTTAGATGTTTGTAAAACCAGGTGTAGTGATATGTGTGCTGCATCATCGAGTTATGATAATCGTTTCCATTTGCAATGTTCGGCTGAGGCTGGGGAACACAGGTCCTGGATGGGTAGGCAAAATCTGCTTCTGCCTGCTTAGATGGGCTGCTTAAGGCTTGGTCGATCCTAGTGTGGAGCACTTTTGGGTGCCACCCGTGTCGAGAGAAAAAAGCTCTTCGGGGCAATGCTGTGGAAGTTACATGCGTGCATACAGCAGCTCCATGCATGGCCGGTCTGAATAAGTTCTATATATGCTCATTCAATCAGAGTGAGATGAGTTTTGTGTGCCCAGGTGGTTCATGGTGCGGGGCGATGCTTGGCGACAACGGCTGTTGCCGGCCGCTGAGAATGGCCACACCTTCCGTGTTTGAGTGTGCTGATTAGTGGGACTGAATGCTGGGTGCTCTGGGTGCCAAGTGGCACTTCTTGGTTGGTGTATCAAACTTGTGCCCTGTTGCTGCTTCAAGTCTTTTGCCCAAACCTTCCGCAAACAGTGCTGACTGCCCAAACAGACAAGGTAGATCGATGTGTGTAGAGAATGGAGATCGACAGGTAGCAGCTAGATCCTTAGAAAGTTTGGCATTTGGTGTCTGGTGTGTTCATTGCTTTATTGTGGTTCTGTTGCCCCTCGCAGAAATGCATATGTGCAAAGAGCCCACCTCTGATGCGCGGCTGGATGCTTTGCTGAAGCGTCTGGCACGACTGGATGCCCCGAAGGTGGACTGGCATGAATAGGATTGATTTGCTCACTCACCCAGCCAAGCTTAGGCTACATCAATGCATGCCTGAGAAATTCCGCCCGCCCACGAGTCCCAGGATTGTTTCGTAAGTGTCCTGTGCTGCAGATCCTGCTGGCCTGCATCATCCTGATATACTATGCCAACAACGTGAATGTGAAGTTTCTCCAGGCAGGTCCCTGGTCTGATGGAGTGTGTGTGTGTGCATCGGGTTAGGTTCGGGTGTTGTAGTTGAGGCTTTCGATGCCCTGGAATTCTTTTGTGGAGCCGGCAATGTGTCTCGGATGCTCCGGTTCGCTGGCCATGCTGTGGGAAGCTTTGACATTAAACTTGGAAATCCGCCCCCTGGAAAGCAGAACGCTATGGACCTTTTGAGTGATGCCGGGATGGCGTGCTTTGGCTAGAACGACACTGGTGATGCATGTCTGTGTACCGAAGCATGTAGTGTACTGGAAAGGGCTAGCAATGTGCTGTAATTAGCTTTCAATCCCCTCGCCCATCTGTGCCCAGGCTTGCTTTGACATCGGTATTGGGTGCCGTGGAAGACAAGTGCTTGGCTGTGTTTGCAGTGGTATGCTCCAGTTTCGTTATTGTAAGCAGTGGCACTCATGGCCGGGCACCATTCCTACCACTGGGAAATGTACAATACGAGTGTGTGAGAAATGGAAACAAACTCGCATCGAGGAGTCTTGGCTGTTCAATTTCAGGGCACATGCAGGCTTTCAGAAAGTGTGATGATTCGATCAGAGGTTTTTCTTGTTGCTTCGGTTTGATTGAGTCTGCAGATTTAATTGAGGCCATATATATATAGAGAGAGAGAGTCATATTAACAGTAGTGACAAGTTGAACAAGAGTGCTGCTTTTCGAGATCATGTAGAAGGCAAACAATCAGGATGCAGTATGCAGAGCAGCAGTGCAGGCAGTAAGATAAGGGTAGGTAGTATATATATATATATATAGATAAGAGGGAGCAGGTGTACTCGGTGGTATGTTTTTATATAGTTGATTTTCGGACATAAACAGACCGTAGGCAATTGTAGATGGCACTAGGAGTGGTTGTAGTCGTCACATTCTTTTCCTGATTGTTGTCATCGCCCCACCACCTTTTAACACAACTCAGCACCTCACTTATTTACTGCGAACATTTAGCCACTTCATCTTTACTATATACAGGGTATAAATATGTGTATATATATACACACATACAAGTTATACATGTATACATTCTCACCGACCAGTGCTGACATTTTAGCAGCTACATTATATATATATATATACACACACCTTCTAAGCCCTTAAAAAAAATATATATATATATATATATGCACTATACAACTCCATTGTTTGCAAACCGAAACTTTATTTGTAGCCACACGAACTACATACTGCTAGCTGCTGCTGCTATGTCTACTCTGCCCCACTACCACTAGTACTAGTACTACCGGTCCTGCTTCTGCTCCTGCTCCCGCTTTGGTTATTGCTGCTTCTACTAGGACCACCGCTGCTAGTACTTCTACTATATTACCTGCTGTTACTCTGATTCTGAACACAAGTACTGCTGCTAGTGTCCCTGCCACTACTACGACTATTACTCGGATTCTAGCAGTAGGAGCAGCAGTAGTAGTCTACTAGTAGCAGCAGCAGCAGTAGCAGGACTAGCAGCGATAGAAGCCGTAAAAACAGTAGTTTGCAGTAGGGGTAAAAGTATGGTAGTCGCAATACTGGTTGTTGTTTTGGTAGCAGTAGCCGTGCTGAAAGTAGTAGTAGTAGTAGTAGTAGTAGTAGTAGTAGTAGTAGTAGTAGTAGTAGTAGTAGTAGTACTAGTAGTAGTAGTAGTAGTGGTAGCACAAAGAGTATTGCAGTAGTAGCTCTCATAGTAGTAGTTGTAGTTGTAGCAGTAGTACTAGAGCTAGTACTAGTACGAGTACTAGCAGCAATACTAGCAGGTGTAGGAGAAGTAATAGTAGTAGCAGTAGTAGTAGTAGTAGTACAAATTGTAAATTATAGAAGTAGTGGAAGTAGTCGTAATAGCAGCACTAGTAGTAGAAGTAATGACAGAAGCAGCAACAGTGGGTGTATAGTACTAGTAGCTGTGCCAAAAATCGTAATAGTAGTGGTGGCAGTAGTAGTAGTAGTAGCGGTAGTAGTACAAGTATTATAGTGGTAGTAGTAGTAGTAGCAGTAGCAGTAGTAGTACCAGTAGTAATAGTTGCTGTTGTAGCAGCAGTCTTTATTGTAGCAGTCGCAGGAGTAGTCCGTGTTAGTAGTAGTTCTGGTAGAGTTGTTGTTGTAGTTGAGTGGTAGCAGTCGCAGCAGTAGCAGTAATAGTAGTAGCAGCCGCAGTCGCAGTACCACTTTGTGATAGCGGTAGTCGTAGTAGTAGTAGTAGTAGTAGTAGTAGTAGTAGTAGTAGTAGTAGTAGTAGTAGTCGTAGTAGTAGTAGTAGTAGTAGTAGTAGTAATAGTAGTAGTAGCAGTAGTAGTAGTAGCAGTAGTAGTAGTTAGTAGTAGTAGTAGTAGTAGTAGTAGTAGTAGTAGTAGTAGTAGTAGTAGTAGTAGTAGTAGTGCTAGTCGTAGTAGTAGTACGACACAACTACTGCTACTACTATTATTACTGCTGCTGCAATTACTACTACTTCTACTTCTACTACTACTACTACTACTAATACTACTACTCTTGCTAATAAGACTAGAACTAGTACTACTATTCGTACTATATAGTGTTTGTACAGCACTATAGTACTAGGTCAGCAGTACGTGCTTCTTTTTGAGCACTTCTTTTAGGGAGTTTAAGGCTGTGCACGTGTGCAGTAAGTCATGCATACACCAGTAAGTTTTGTATATGTTGCTATGCATGGTGCTATTCGTTCGGAAGCTTTGGTCGTGGCATATGTGCTTGTAGGTTCACACATACTTATTTTGGGCTTGGTCGGCTTTGTCACATCCGCATGTATGTATGTGTGCATGTACATCTGTACGTATGTTTATCTATGTATATCCACACCAGCTCCTTACACATACACATGCCCTTCCATACTTAGGATGTGTCACCTTCTGGGTTTTCGCCCAACTAAGGGTTGCTCTGCTCGCACTGGTGATCACGGCCCTTGGGGGCTGTTGGTTTATCGAGCAGCCTGCGAGCTCACTTCTCAAGTGGCATCCAAGGATCAGGTGGCTGTTCAGGGCCTGTGGTAGAGTGTTCGAGCAAAAACAGTACTGATTATTTCTGCATGCAGCTGTTCACATCGGTCTCTTTATCCTTTGCAGAGACCACTTGCTGCTTTCGGCTACAGTTGTTCATCTAAGGTTTTTTCCACTACGTGGTTCATGGGGCACTATGGAGCTACCACCCCGAAGCAGCATGTGGGCTACAGCAACAGCCCCCACATTGGCTTCCTCGCCAAGGGCAAATTCTGCAGGAGCTCTTTCGCTCGGAGCTTGAAACGAAGGGGACTCCTACAGCCGCGAACATCTCGCAAGTACATCGACAAGAAGGGGAAGGCGAAATTTACGGGCACGGGTGCCCTTGCTTCTACACAGCAAGACCCTCAGTGGACAATACGAATATGAAGAGCTGCTCTTCCCTTTTGAGTGGGGATGCTACTACCTATGCAGACTCGTTTCGTAGCTAAGACCCCAAAGCCGAAGCCACACACAAACACACACACACACACACACACACACACACACCCACCCACACCCACGCATGCACGCACACGCACATATCGGTGGCTTAAATCAACCTAGTCATCGTCATCTACATATGATAACATATCTAGATGAATCTATGTGGCTTGCTTTGTGGTACTCCTGTTGCACTGGTCCGGGGTGGGCGAGAATCTTTCCTAAGTGGCCCAGCAGTATATATAAGGTTCTATTGAGAAGTCTTAGAATGATGCTGTCGATCTACCCTAGCAGGCTCACATGCTCCTTAGCAGTATGTGGTTTCGATAATGGGGCACCGAGGCAATACCCTGTCAAATTCGGGCTGCAAATGACACGGCTGTACCGCAAACTCTGCAAGAAGCCCTTCGGCAAGCCTACGTTCCAGAGGCTTCAGAATGTGGATGCGGCCCAGGTCTTCGAAGGAATGCCGTGGTTTGACCTGTGGGAAGATGCTGGCATGGTTTCGGTTCTTCAGTACCTGAGAGGAAACCATTCCTTGCAGCTACCAGATGTTTGGCGGGGCCTTTTTCCTACTTGTCTATGAGCTGGCTGTCTCGAGTGAGTCTTCTCTGTAAACTGCAATGCCAATTCCAACTAATTTGTCGCATACATGGAGAACATGGGCCCTTTTGCTGACGGCCTGGATGAAATTCGCTTGCTTAGCGTGTGTCTGTGCATATGCAGCGGCTCATACATCCTTGCATCTGTTAAAGCGCTTCGGGGGGCCTGGGTTCCTTGGAAGATTACTGGCTAGAGGTGTTGTAGAAGGTTCAGGGTGAGGCTGGTTTGTGTTCTAGTTCAGTTGCAGTCTTTCCATATTCGATTTAAAAGGCCTGCTTTTCCTAGGTACTACATAATTTAAATACATTTTCAGTGGTTTCTGGACCAAAACCCAAAGACAACCCGAACTACGTAAAGAATACGTGGACCTACGTATGCTTTACGTATTTTCTACGTAGGCCCAAACCCAGCAAATCCGTACCCGTAGAAGGGCCGTATTTCTCCGTAGAAGGGGCGTGGAAACCCGAATGACTTTACGTATAAAATCCGGATTATGCCGTAGAGGCTGATATGTAGATTTTTGGATACCTACGTACGTAAAATGGTTGGTGTGGCCTGTGTTGATCTTGCTTCGGGAAATTACCGGATGGATCCTAGCTTAGAAGGTATGACTTGATATGAGCCCGAATAAGTTCTGAATCCGTGCACTGCTGCACGCCCGAGCATCTACCTGTGGATGCGAACCATGATCCCAGCCAGGACCTGTGCAGGCGCTTTTCCAGCAGGGCTTGCAGTAGCTGAGGTTCTTTAGAGGTTGCCCCATGGCCAAAAGACTCTTGAAATCCCGGCAGTTTAGCTGCTCGGAGCTACAAGATGGAGCCGTGGCTGTGGTTCGTGCGAAGCAAGAGACAATGAATGATGACGAGTTGGAACAAAATATCAAGGTAGGGGCTGGGGTTGTTATGTCCATTTATTGAATATACACTGTGCCGGATGCTAGCTAGTACCACATACCTCTCCTGGTTTGGATGCACCTTGCTTCCAGGAGCTGAAAGATCAGCTTCAAGCACTCAGGAGAAGGCGAACCGAGGCAGCTGGGTTCTGATCTGGTTGTGTTTGATTTAATTACAGGTGCTTCATAGCTGGGTGTTTCGTCGAACTATTACATTAGTACATTACGGCCTGCCACAGCTTTGCATGGTTATCTCAGGCGATCGAGACCCCAGAGAAAGCTGCAAACAAGAAGTTGGGTGCTGTTCCAGAGGAGGAAGAGCAGGAAGAGGGTGATAAAGAGGACGAAGATGAAATGGAAGAACATGAGGACGATGAGCAGCCAGAGGATACTGAAGAGAACCAGGACGAGGAGGAAGAGCAGGACGAGGAGGAAGAGCAGGACCAGGAGGAAGAACAGGAAGAGGAGGAAGAGGAGGAAGCGCCCCCATCCCCACCAGTAGCAGTAGAAAAGCCAGCAAAGGTCAGGCGAACCGCTGCAAAGGGCAAAGCCTTGAAGCCTGAAGTGCCTCAACCATCACGACCGCTTCCTACCCCGGCCCGAGCCCGAACAGCTCCGACCCAAGCCCGAACTGCCACCCCGACACAAGCCCGAACTGCCACTCCGACGCAAGCTCGAACTGCCACCCCGAACCAAAGTGCTGCAAACAAAACCCCAGACTCAAGAGCAACGCCGACCCCGACCCCAAGTGCCAAGAAGACAGGTGCAACAGCCACCCCCAGCACAATCATGGCAACTCCGAAGAAAGCCCCTAGTGTGACCCGTACCTCTGGCCTTGCGAAGCCAGTGTCCCCACCGCCTGCAACTTCCCCAGCATCCTTGCGTCGGATCAAGAAGAAGTCTCCGGCAGACCCAAAGGATGATGTGATCCGAAAGCTGCAAGCGGTCCCTTGAATGCCTTATGTAATTCACCAAAGCCCCTCTTACTAGGTAGCCTGATTGAAATGTCAGGAGGTCGAAGCTTTGAAGCTTCGCTCCTCGACGCCCGCGAGCTCTTCGGCGGCGAAGACGAAGCAGAAAGCCGTACCTGAGACGGAGGTGTGTGGTTCAGTGCAATGCCCTCATATATGTACACACAAACATACTTGCCTACATACATTGCAATCACACATAGCTGTGTGGTTCCAGCGAAGTTCATGTGTGTGCATATATATGCATGTATATATAAGGGGGGCTGTGCATGCCTTGATGTCTCCTAGCCACTGAGTTGCTCGTCCATCAACTGAAGTTGCTGTCTCAGGCAGCCAAAGACAACAGACTGAGGAGACTATGTGAGGTCAAACCCTCGGGGAAAATCAATGTACCGCAGGAGGTGCATGACCGTTGGGCAAAAGGAGGGGAGGTTCGTAAGGCCTTGCTTAAGGAGCTCGAGGCTGCTGACTGGGACAAGGCGGGCCTGGGTGTCGATCTAGCTTAGCTTGGCTTGTGACTCCCTATATCCTATAATATTGTATGGGTATGTGCTTACCGGAGTCCGAGTCTTATGTGTGCTCTAGTGAGTGGCAGGATTGCTTCGTGAGCCGGGTGACAAAGACTTCCGAAAGGGTGTCAAAGGCTTGCTCGCACCGCAAGCGCGGATGGTACACAGAGGATGGCATGCACACCATCCTGAAATGGAGCAAGCAGCTCGGTGTTGCCTGGAGTGACCCGAGTGACCCTCGGTCTCGCCCTCTCCCTCCTCCCTCTCCCTTTCCCTCCACCTCTCGCTCTCTCTCTCCCTCTCTCTCTCTCTCTCTCTCTCTCTCTCTCTCTCTCTCTCTCTCTCTCTCTCTCTCTCTCTCTCTCTCTCTCTCTCTCTCTCTCTCTATATATATATATATACATACCTATCTCTCTCTCTCTCTCTCTCTCTCTCTCTCTCTCTCTCTCGACCCTATCTAATTAAATATATATATATATTATATATCCCTATCTCTATCTATATCTCTATCTCTATCTATCTCTCACTCTCTCTCTCTCTCTCTCTCTATCTCTCTCTCTGTCTCTCTTTCTCTCTCCCTCTCGGTTGCCCAAAGCCACATTGCAAAACTTTGTTCCTCCAAAGGTAGCCCTTGTATTAAACAACCCATATGCACTCCTATATAGGTCCTATATAGATGGGCTAGTACATTTGTCGGTCGCAGAACAGCAGTTGCAAACCCTGTCATGTGCCTCTGCAAATGCCACTCATCCACCAGAGCATCTTCAGTCGAAGTGCAGAATCCGCCACTGCTCCGCAGCCTAGGAGCTACATCAAGGACGTGGTGAAGTGCTTGAAGAAGCCCGGGAACGAAAAGTTGATCAAGCTTGCTGGCTGCATGAAAGTTGCAGCCCACTATCCTAATATTGTTTCATGATGCGAGGAAAGTGCATATAGGTCTGGGCTTCTCTGGGCATCAAGATTATCCTTCGACACTCAAGTGACAGGTGAGGTTTTACCACGGGATGTTTGGTTCATCTGACAATATCTCAGTGCTTTATATGGCAACCTGATAAAGGCGATGTTGCTACCACTTGGCTGTATATAGGTTTTAATTTAGCTACACAGCATGTCCTTGTGTGCTGACATGACCAGGAAAGACCGCTACAACAAGAAGCTCTTGAAGTACTATGTGACATACAACGAGGATGACTCGGACAATGACATGCAGATCGACACCGAAAAACACGAAGAATCCGAGAGTGTGCCTGGGCAGACATAGATAGACAGCCTGTCCAAACTGCAATAGGAGCTCCATGCACTCTCAGTATGGCATGTCTGTTTGACATACATCGTAAACCAAATCCATTCATGTCCCTGCAACATGAAGCTAAACGAATGATGCACCCATTCCTGTCAGGGGAAGAAGAAGCTTGGTCTCAATGGCCCCGCGGGCGGTGCCTTGGAGAAGGTGCCCACCATGTCGGACAGTGACCAGGAGAGCGAGGAGGAAGAGAAGGAGAAAAGGAGCAATGAGCCCACCCAGGGCCAGCAGGCCATACCTTGGATGCAGGGGTGGAGGGATCCTCATAAACATGTCGGTCTTTGTGCCTGTGCGTCACATGTGTGCGTGTGTGTGTGTTTGGATGTGTGCATTTGTGTCCATCTGTCCCTATGCACATCAGTCTGCACATGTTTATGTATGCATGTAGGTGTGTGTGTATATATATATATATATATTTGCACATGCATGTATGTATGTATGTATGTATGCATCTATCTTTGTTTGCTTGCTTGTTTGTTTGTGTGATGCTGGCTTATTTGCTTTGTTTGTTTGTCTGATTGGTTGCTAGTTGGTTGGGATTTGTCTTCTGCTCTTATGTATGTATGAAACATGACTGTGTGCAGATTTGTAACGCATGTCTGCATGCACAGATGTGTGTACATATGTGTGCATGAACGTGTTTGTATGTGTGATATGTAGATATACATAGGCATGCATGTACTTATAAGTAAGTAAGTATATGTGTATAAATGCATTAAAGTGCATGCATGTATGAGTTCATGGATGTAAAAGTGTGCCATGTTTATGTGTGTGTTATATATGGTTATATCATGCATGTATGGCATGCATGCATGTGCTTATGTACGCACGTACATATGTTCGTATGTCTGCTCCTGTGCAGGAGCTGAGTGCATTTAAGAAGTTCTCTGACTCGCTGCTCTCGCGGTCCGCCAAGCTGCACAACCACCTCGCTGAGCTAGAGGAGTACATCCCCGAGATTGCCGAGGGTGCAGACAAGAAGAAAGCCCAGAAGCCACCCGGTTAAATATCAACAACCCAACCAACAAACATCCTTGAAACCCGAACCCTCGGTCATAGAACTCAAAAAGGGGCTGTGTAGTCCCATCAATGCAACACCTTTCGCTTGGGCTTTTTGTGGTTCCTGCCAGAACCTTTCAGCTTGGTTTCGGATTTCCCTAGTTACCCTCTATAGTTCCCCTTTATGCCCGATCGAAAGCCTATATATATATATATATATATATATATATTACAATATGTATATATCCTGTAGCCGAAAAGACCTACCTTTTTAGGGCTCCTTATTATGGTTTCTATATATGGTTCCTTAAAAAGGTAGGTCTTTTCGGCTACAGGGTATATATATGTATATCGAGGTAAAGTAAGGAAACCCCAGCCGAACCCAATAGCAGCAGAGGCCCATCCCGTAGGAGCCATGGTGTATATAGCCATTCAGCCCAGGTCTGCCCAGGGATTGGAGGCCGTCATCGCCATCCTGGAAGAGGAGAATGAGAAAATGGAGACATGTCGAGCAGAGTGCTCGCAGCTCTCCAACAAGTCGATTAGTGATGACGACCTGAAGAAGCTCCCCAACCTGTTTAGCACGCTTATATTCAATACTGGACAACAGCACTTAAGTTGCGATGTAATACTTTGTGATCAACCCCATAGCTCACATGGCCCTCCACATGTCAGGCTTGTGAAGAAGCTGGATGGCCAAATGCAGTCAACCACAGTTGCGAGCCTTGTCAGCACAGCTTGCCAGGCGCCCACGTCTCCACCTGCTGCAATTCAACACTGCTGCTACTTTGCCACTCAGGTGCAGCCGTGTGGGCACTGTCGAGACAACGGCGAAGAAGCTCGCTAGCACTTATAGACACATGTGTTACATGATGGCGTCATATGGGTGGCTCTTCACGGCTTCTCAGACCCACTGTCAACCAGAACAATCGATTCTGTAGCTGCTTCTGTTCCGTTGTGCTATGTCCGCTTTTTAAAGACTATTTGACTCTGCTGTTCTAACACACATATACTTGCACCCATATACACCCTTATAAATGTACGAAAATACATATGTGAAGTGGTTTGTGTTTCCCTATACATCTTCTCCAACAGGAACCTGCTGAAGAAGCTCAAGGCTGGCAGCTGAGTACCACTATGGTGCTGGAGCTGATCCGAGCCTCGCCCATGGACTTTTGGGCGACCGCACCTTGCAACTTGAAGACAGTTGCCGTGTGTGTGTGTACGTTTCTCCTATCGAAATTTAGGGTTTAGGGTACTGTTCTGTTATGATACAGTGTTTCGGGATCTGTTTAGTCCAAATTTAAATAATTCCGGGGTTTAGGGGCCTATGGGTCGGGATGACATGCATTGCATGCCATCGCCGCGAACACGCGACTCTAGTGCGTGCCTTTTCTGTTCCGTGCAACCGTGTCACTGCTTAATGTGGGCAAGTCGAAGCTTGACCACAGGATCACCCTAAAACTGTGATTGTGGCGCGAGCACAAAAACCAGTGCTTGCATGCATCTGCCATGTATGCCGGACCGGCACCGAACAAGCAGCCACCTGTTCCCCATAAAATATTGTGCACACACATGCCAGATATGCAGCCTGGGCCGCTGATGAAGAAGCTGGCGCAGCACGTGGCCCATGGAGCAGGGTCCTTATATATGTTTGCACAGCAGTCAAATGCTGGTTGCTGGAGCTTTTGTGAAGAGTGTTGTCTTACTGGATGTGCCTCTTTGATGGGACCGCTGCTTATGCTTCGATCCGCATTGATTCAACGAGAAACCAATACAGGGTGGTGTAGTGATAAATGTCCCAGCAATGAAAGCTGTATGCAGGCATAGGATATGTAAGGTCATGTATTCACAAGCATTCATATAGAGGCTTACACTACCTATGTTTCTGATCATGTAGACAACATGAACACCATTGCTTCTATGGGTCCCGGCCTGCATAAGCGATACCATTATCAGCTGAATGGTCTGTGGCAATGGATGACTTGCTGGATCTGCTGACTTATGACTGCCCTTTCACGGGAAGAAAGCGATGTGCAGTCCCATCTATGCGCGAGTCTCCTCGAAAACTCCCAAGGTGCCCTGACTCTCCCTAGGTAGCCTAATATACATCCTTCTATATACCCTCAACTAACCTAAATCATACTTGGTGGTGTAGGTACGTAGGTTGTACATATATAGCCACATAGATGCCCCTACAGTTGCCCGCAAGGACAATTGCTCTTGTTCCTGAATCACTGAAGACCCTGGGCCTGCAGTCCAAAGTTCAGGGAGAAACAGGATCCATTGTGGAGCCTCTTCCAGCTTGCAGTACCATCCAGTCCACCAAGCCTCCCGAGCTGGAGAAGGCCAGTGTGATCACTGCTTGTATGCATGTTCACTATTCATGATAGGTTTGATGGTGTGTTCGGATAGAACATGCAGTCCGAAAGGCAGCACCCTGATACCAGGATGTGGTCCGATCTATATCACAGAAGCTTCTTGATCTTGCAGACGGCTTTGCTTGCCTACCTAGTGAATGGGAAGCCCTGAAGTGTTTTGGGATAAAGAACATGTCCCCATCAATGAAGATGCCACCGCCTACGTGTGGCAAGATCCTCCTGCGATGCAAGAACCATGCTTCGGCCTTCCGTGAGCACATGGGTGTGCAGCTGTGTGTATTCAAGATCGGTGTGACTGCCAATGTCGCACGCCGGTATGCTGACTATGTAAAGAAAGGCTTCACAGCCATGTGGATCCTACATGCTGGGGACGAAGTCGGCTTGATACACATGCTGGAGGCTGCTTTGATCTCTGAGTTTCAGACCTGTACAGGCTGTCGTAATTCAGCAAACAGTGGTGGTGAAGGGGCCTTAAACCGAAAGGATCGGGAAGGTCCACCTTACTTCGTGTACATTACAGGTGGCCGGGCTGATCAAGCACGTCGGGTGGGCTAATTAAGTGCCTGGAACCGAATTAGGAGAAGCTGCTGCGATTGCACGGATGATAAATACACGTGTCTCTTGCACTTTGTGCGACTGTCTCTCTCTCTCTCTCTCGTTCTCTCTGTCTCTCTCTCTCTCTCTACTTATGTCTGTGCTCTCTGCTATGTGCGAGCATGTCTTGCAACACAAGAGACGAAAACATGTTTTTTCAAGTTTCTTCCAAATTCCGCCGAGGCCGCAAGCAAGCACGTCGTGGAGATTGCGGTGGCTGCTGTGGCAGAGGATCCAGAGCGGGAGCATCCCCCTGCCCTCCGAGAGTTCGCTTCTTTGTCTTTGAAGGATTCCGAAGCAGGAGTGCATCGTGTTTTCAGGAAGTATGGCCTAGCTGCAGATTTGCCTTTGAGAAGGACTGGCATTGGGCCGGGCCCACTTCAGGCATTTCCATACTTGAAGTTTTCTGACTGGGTTCGGTATCTCGTGGAGCGGGGGCAGCTTGGTCAGCTG
This sequence comes from Symbiodinium sp. CCMP2592, assembly GCA_905221615.1. Lineage (NCBI taxonomy): Eukaryota > Dinophyceae > Suessiales > Symbiodiniaceae > Symbiodinium > Symbiodinium sp. CCMP2592. The sequence continues at coordinate 757,094 of CAJNDT010001669.1, read as the reverse complement.
TGTGGGACGAATGATATTCAGCATATGAATGTGCTGCTTTCTGAATTCTGGCGCAGATACAAACTAGTCGAGCCCGATTATGAACTTTGGGCCTTGGAAAGGGCCGGCAAAATCGACTTGCGATTTTGCCTGCCAATCTACAGTCATACTGATGAAGGCAGAACGCTGAAGAAAAGACCGATTTGGATCTTGTCATGCCATGGTGCATTAGGCACAGGCACATCCAAGAGCAAAAGAAATGTGCCGAGCCCGCCCCAACAGATCGACAAGGATGGCATGTGCCTCAACTTTTCGGGCAACACTTGGGGGACACAGTTTTTGGTGTCTGTGATGACAAGGTATATGCAGAACAACAACCCTGGCTCCATGCAGAAAATTGTCAGACTTTTCGCCCAGGACATGCAGATGCTATGTTCGGAAGGAATTACGTCTTCGGATGGATCCTTGAAGATATGGTGTTGTCATATCGCAACAAAGGGGGACCTGCCAGCCCTGGTTCGTTTGGGTGGGCTGGAGCGCAACTACGCTCGATGCCCAAAGGCACCGAGCAGCAAGAAGAACTGCATTGGAATCTGCCACCTGTGCCAGGCGGGTGTGGAAGGACCGAACAATGCAAGCCGCCATCCATGGGAGGACTTCCGCGATGGGGCATCATGGCGCAACACACTTTATCGTGAGGTTCCTTGGGAGTCTGAGCCTGAGATTCTCACTGGCATCCCCACAGTTCGTGGGGCACAGGAGTGCTTTTTCACTGTGGATGTTTGGCACGCATTTCATTATGGGGTTGCAAAGTACTACGTGGGATCGGCCATGATTCTGTTGATTACTCATTTCTTTGATGACCCGTCCTGGGACGCCAAGTTTGCTCGCTTAACAAGCTTGTACTTTCAGTTCTGCAGGGCTGAGAAGTTGACACCGTACATCCAGGAGATCAATCGCGATACTTTCAGTTTCGATTCAGAGAAATCATTTCCAGTTGGCCATTGGGCCAAGGGAGCAGTCTCCACCAATATGATGATGTTTTTGGCGAAGCTTTTGGAGGACTATGTCGTGGGCCAAACGGAGGATGAAATCTTTCTCAAAATTGCGCCTCACTCGCAAGGGCAGTGTACACTGTGCTGTTTCGAACAGTGAACCAGCTGTGATCTCGTTCTAGTGGTTTTATCGGAGTCACTGACAATTACTAGTTTAATTCAATTAACAGTTTAGTTTTTTTAGGTTTCTTTATTCTTCCGAATACAACTTAAATCGTATCGCAGGTGGGAGCTACGAAATGCATCAATGTTTTCTTTGCTGCATTGTATGGTGAGGGATACTGGATCCCTGCCACCCGAGCTGTGAAAGTCGCGGAGCTCCTGCAGGTGTTTCTGTTGAGCTACCAACGATGTGCATTCCTGTCAGCGGCCCGGTCACTCAATCGGTTTCAACTTGTACCAAAGTTGCATATGCTGAGCCATGTGGCTCTTCGTCTTCACTCCGATTCCCAAAAAAGCGAATGGGTGCGCAACCCATTATCAGAATCGGTCCAACAACAGGAGGACTACGTGGGAAAACCTTCACGAGTTTCACGCCGTGTTAGCTCTCGAAAGGTACATGAGCATGTGTTGCTTCGGGCTCTGTGTGCAACACACCTGGAGCTGCAGAAAATCGCAGCATAAGGCTGTCTGATTTCAGCTGTGTGTGAATGTATGCGTGGGTATACATCAATGTAGCCTTATAAGCTCACTGGCTCTCATAATCCCCCACTCTCTCAATCTCAACTTAACCTAGAAGCCCGACATTCACTCATTCGCTGTGTTCGTATGGGGGCTTGGCACCTTGAAGTGCCCGATCGCCGCTGCAGCGCAGCAAAAGATGGAGCCAGCCGCTCAGGACAGCATTCGAGGAGGTTGTAAGTTGGTTTTACCAGGTTCTTCCACGGGTTTGCTGGGTCAATGGCATCGAACCACGGTCTTATAGTGCTAGAGTAGTCTGAAATTACAGACATGATACGTACCATCACAATCTAAGCCTACATGCACTCCTATGAACTGCACAAAGAAGATGATGGCAGCCGAACTTGAGCCCTAAGCTTGGCCATTTCTTCAACATGTTGCTGATTGATCATAAACTCTTGCAAACCCAGAAATATGCTGGATTATGGAAATCTGAGATATTCAGAGAAGGTCCGTATTTACAACAAGTGACCCGTATATTCGATAGCTTTTCGCCCCTATTGCGAAATTGTCGGCCAAGCCGGCTACAGGTAGGGTTTAGGGCTTAGGGTTTAGGGCTTAGGGGTTTAGGGGTTTAGGGTTCAGGGCCAGAACCCCGAAACCCTGAATTCGATCTGCAAGGAATTTCAGGGGAAGGAGAACCCACAAATTCTTGAGCGATAGGATTTTCGATTGTTGTAGATTTGGTAATACCAAGACCCCGCCACTAGCCTTTAATGTTCCTAAATGCCCACTTTTTGAGGAAAAAAGATTCTACCTGGTATGTTCCGGACGTGAGAGTTTGGGTTGCCTGGGGTTTGGGGTTGCCTGAAGGTCATCTTAAGGCTTGGGCGCTCCATCCGTGCCTCTGGGCGGGAACGTAGCCCACAGCTAAGGGAAGATCTTGACACACCTGGGCGACTATGGAGACTTGGGCGGGGTGTTAAACGTACATGTAGTAGGGAACTCTGAGGAACTGCTCGTTTTTCTCATCATCCAGGCCCTTCTATCAGTCACCGCATGTTATCGCTTGAAATGCTTCATGCGTAGATGAAAGCAGAGCGTGCACGTCAGACATATGCATAACTTAACCACAACTCAGTTACTTCTAAAATTGCACCTTAGCAAACCAAACTGCCCATGAACCTTCAACCCAAAATCCTAAACCCGTAACAAGCATCCCCAGCTGAGCCTTCGCGGGTTTTAACTTTCGGGCCGGCGCTGCAGAGCTTCTTGCAGGGAGGTTTCGGGTTTAGGGTTTAGTTATCGGGGTCCCTTGTAAGGGATCTATAGGGGTACTATAAGGGTTTAGGGTTTAGGGTCTACTTGGAGGATCATGGGACTTAGTAAGTAGGGTTATAAGTAGCTTAATTGGGGTTATAAGTAGTTCTAATTGTAGCTACCTTACTTATAACCCCAATTACTAAGTCCCATGATCCCTTAGTCCTTTAAGTTGGAGCCATTCGAGCTTTGACGTTTTATTCAAGTAGTCCTTCATGGGACGGGCCGTGTGAGCGGCTTGGTCTGTCGGCGCTTCCTTCAGGACCTCATCAGCGTCCATGTCTGCTGGATTCACCGTGACTCGGTGAGTGCAGCCAGTGCAGCACTGATCCGTTTGTGCCCGAGAACACAGGTACGTAGTTTGGCGCACCACTGCCTCTGAAACACATTATGCTTAAGTGGGGTCCTCTTATGGCCGAAACGAGGAAACGCATCCCACCGGCCTACCTAGGCGAGTAGCCTGCCATGAACCTAAATTCCCAAGCAGCAAAGGGCACCCTGAATTTCAAGATCACTCCCATCAAGAACAGATAAGAGAAAGTCACCACCCCATAGAGCCTGCCTAGACCCCCAGCAACTCGGAACTTAAACTTGCCAACAACGGCTCCCTCCAAAACGGGACTAAACGGACAAGAAGCCTGAACCCTCAAGACCAACCCTAAAACCTCAAGACACCACACGGAAGCTGAATAGCAAGAAGCCAGACCCATACCAGCGGTTTAGGATGTAGGGTGTCAGGCTTAGGGTTTAGGCTTCAAAGCCAGCACAATATTCCCAAAGGGTGCTAAGTACCTATACCGTAGAAAGTAAGGGTTCTACAATAGGAATTCTTCTTATCATCCTTATGGTTGGCTTGAACACCCTCCCATATAGGAACCTTTAAAGCCCTTTTAAGGAACCCTTAAAGGAACCCTGTCATACAACCCTTATAGGTACTTTGGGCCCTTTCGGAGGATCAGAGCTTCCCGGCCCAGCGCAGGTGCACAAGACCTGCACCGGAAACTTCGAGAGTTCAGGATTTATAGGCTTTAGTTGGGGGTTTAGGGTTTAGGGGTTTAGGGTTTAGGGGTTTAGGGTTTAGGGGTTTAGGGTTTAGGGTTCAGGATTTATAGGCTTTAGGCTTTTGGCCATTGCTTACCCCAGGGGTTTTCAACACATATGCTGTTAATTACTGAGTTGGGGCACTATCCAAGGTGTAAGACACTTGAAGGGCTCAGAGTAAACACTAAACCCAAACCTTGAAGGACCAATATTCCTGAGACTCGAAACATCAGAGCCTTAGACTCTTAGGGCTGGCATCTTCAGGACTCTATCCGACTCTTCGTCCTTGGGGGTGGTATGCAGGGGACCCAATCCTGCGTCTTGGAAACCCCCGTAAACAACCTACACGACAATCCACCATAAACCCGAAAACCCAAGGGTTCTGGTTTTAGGGTTACCCTAAACCCGACAACCCCAAACCCTAGAACAACAACCCGGCAAACTGGTGCCTTTTCCACGTAGTGAGTCCTGACGGGGCGGGCTTGTAGCATCGGTTGTGACTCCGGGCTACAGTTGGTCAGATCAAAACTGTGACACAAGTACAGACTGAAATGTGTGTGTGTGTGTGTGTCTATATATATATGTGTAAACTGCACGTACATGCATGCAACAATAACCGGTACATATATATATATATATATATATATATATATATGTTCATATATGTTGATATATATATATATATATATATATATATACATACACAAACAGTTATATTCAAGCATACATCTGTACAGACACACCGGCACATATATGCACATATATGGATACATACATACATACATACATACATACAACCGTGCATACATACATACATACATACATACGCGCATACATGCATACATCTGTATATCTATATATATATATATATATATACACATACAATACACATGCACTCCAAGAGAAAAGAGATAACTGCATGGAGTGGTAAATAGAAAGCTAAATAGATACACATAAACACAGATACATCGACCGACAGAGAGATATACATATCTATATGTATATACAGATCGGTAGGCAATGGTACAAGAAGTACACAATAGGTGCTTACATGCATACTGTGTCTATAAATGTAGTATGTACGTCAATCTTTAGGGAGGAAGACAGAAAGAGAGAGAGAGAGAGAGAGAGAGAGAGAGAGAGAGAGAGAGAGAGAGAGAGAGAGAGAGAGAGAGAGAGAGAGAGAGAGAGAGAGAGCGCGAGAGAGACAGAGATACCGACCGACCGACGGACAGACAGATCCCCCCAAAAAACCCTAGAGACCCTAAATGCCCACCAAATCTCAAGAAAGGCAGAGCATGGTCTGGCAATCCTTGAACACGGACCCAGTGCCAGAGTTAGCCCCGACCTCTTTGAACAGGGCGTGGGGTTTAGGGTTTAGGGTTTTGGGTTTCTTTTGATATTTTAAAGGCTCTTTTCCACCTGCACGTACAGCTAGAACTCCTGTACTAGGAGGGTTCAAGGTTTCGGGGTTTTAGGGTTTAGATAGGCGTTTAAGGGTTCAGGGTTTTAGGGGTTGTTGGGGCCTTTCGGTTTGGGGTTTTGCGGTTCTGAGGCTTGGGAGCTTCGAGGACTCGGTGCTTCAAATTCAGGTTCCAAGATTCAGGGTTTAGTGCTTTTTGAGCACCTCTTTTCCTCCTAGCAAGGGTTTAGGGTTTAGGGTTTTCGCAGAACAGAAGTCTGAAGTTTCATGCATTTTAGGAGAATATCAGTTCTATGTCGCAATGAAAACGATGAATTCTGCTAACCTTTTCTTACAACATACCCCTGAAAACACCATTTTAAGTGCAAGGTCTAGGGTTATTCCTAATACTCCTAAGGACGTACTTGGGCTTAAGTCTTCGGGTCTCCGACTGATCGAGCATTGTCTATGAATTCTAAGCTTTTGGAGCATGGGCACAGGGTGGTTAAAGCACAGCATCCTGGGACCTGGGACTTTGTAGCTAGGGTCATAGATGCAGTGTATTTGTACTTCGGTTGATGATATAAATCCTGCATTACCCATATTAAGGAATATACCATAATTCCCATAGTTTAGGGTCCTTAAGGTCATGCAGGATTTATACCATCAACCGTTCTACTGAGCTACGACCGCAGTTAAGGTGCTTGCGAACATACTTACTATGTCGCATGATCCTGCAGGGAAGTGATTTCCGAGCAGGTACTAATATGATAGGATCCTACTCAACCATAGCGTGCAGGGTTGGCAGGGATTCGCAAAAAAAACCCACACATGTCAGGAATTTGGGAGATGCTCATGGATGTGGTTCGACGGCCATCGTTGCCAAAAGACCCATACATGCCTATAATTGTAGGATGTTGTAGGGCTAAACAAAACTACCAGAACACGTTCAAGCCTGGGTAAAGAAACAACTCACGAACAGTCACCAACAGCCGGCCCAGTCAAGCTGGCACCGAAGTGCCCCGACACCGAAGTTTGCTCAAACGGTACCAACGGCGTAACTACCTTTAGTTGTGGGGCGGGCTAAACTCAACACCCCAATCTATATCTAAAGTTCACTAAGAAATAATGGCACGTTTTGGCGGTGATGAATGAATATTATAATGCATTGCGTAGCTTAGCCCCAGTTAGGGCCCTTGTCGTCCCGATCACGCCCTTTTTACTCGTAGTATCCCGAGCCTCTACACTCAAGAAACATAAAGTCCTAAAGACCTAAAACCCAGAATCCCAGAAAACACCCTAACTCCCTAAACCCCAAACGGCTAAACCCCGAACTGCCTCGATGTACGAGACACTGCGGGGTAGGTTCAGAGGATGACCTCTGCTTCGAAAGGTGCACTGCCCGGGGGGTGCTTGTACCTGTTGCGGGGTTCCTTCAATGGGTTCGTATGAGGGTTCCTTATAATTATGAACACAAAACTGTGTAGGTTACAATGGACTATAACGGTGTGCAGAACGGGCTTAGCAGCAGCAGTTTACAGATAATGAGGACTCTTTGCTATAGAACCGCAAGCTTAAGAGCACGGCTCCTGAAACCAGGTGGCAGGAAGCTAAACTGCAAACCCCAAACCCTCAGTTCTGAAATCCTTGCCCTGCCAAATCCGAAACGCCTCAACCCTAGACATCAAAACTCTACGCCCACATACCACAACAGTTAACCCTGACCGAGCCCGAAGGGTCCATGTACCCTAATAGTATATACTTTGGACCCAGTGTACCCATATAGGGAGTACTTTAAGGCCTAAGTATATACTATTTGAATACATGGACCCTTAGGGGAAGCCTGAGCCCGCCAACCCAATGCCTGAACCCCCAAGTCACACAGGATTCCACGGTAACCGGAAACCTCTACACCCAGGAACTCCAACCCTAAACCCCCAAACCCCTAAAACTCTAAATCCCCAAACTCTAAAACCCTAAAACCCTACAACCCTAAAACCCTAAACCTCACAACCCTGGACACTAAATCCAAAAATAGTCCACGAGACCCGAAAGCCCTCCTGAAAACCAGAAGCCGTAACCTGTGAGAGCCTCGCCCTACACCCTAAAAGCCCCAACTTCGGAAAGCTCTGGGAGACCGAAGCCCTCAAAACCTGTATAGCCAGAGTATGGGGTTCAGAGCTTCAGGCTTATACAAGCTTTGGAAAGTTCAACAAGTTTGAATCTTTTTAGGCTTTAAGGTTTAGGGTTTTAGGTTCCGCAGCGCCATGGACTGGGGGCAAGGCCGACCAAAGAGACCACGTGCTCCGTGCCCTGCAGATGCTGCGTGCTAAACAAGATGACCCCAAAAAAACAAACGACCTAAACCCTAAGACTCAAAGTATACAAATAGCACCTGCATTGGGGTCTGGCAGTTGGGAAGTTACAGTTGCAGCTAGGTGTAGGGTTTGGGGGTAGGCATTGGACTTCACTGTTCCTCTAGTTTGTTCTTACGGGATTCTATTCAAGCTGCTAGTACAGATACCAAGTATGATACAATATGCGCTGGATAAAAGGCTTGAGGCTAAAATTTTGTGCTTCAGCACAACTCACCGCTCGGGAATTTAGGTTTCAGCACGGTTGAAGCGAGGCCGTTGTACCGGTTTAGGAAAAAGAGGGTAGAAGCTTCGGTGAGACAAACGGTCGGGGTCTGTAGCTTGTAGTGGTTTTGATACCAACTATGTTGAGGGTTTCGGGCGGGTGTTGGGGTGGTGGATGTCTTCGCAGAGCGTGATGCCAGAAGACGTTTAGGATTTAGGACTGTGGTGATTCGAGTCGTTCAGATATCATCGATCATCCATAGCTCCAAAGCTTCGAAAAAGTCCGCTGGTCCACGTGACAACCGGTGCTCTGGCTATACCTAAATGTTAAAGGAATGCAAACCCCAAGTTACAGCAAACCCCCCGTACCTGACAAGGGTATTTTGGAGGGATCCCAAAATTAGACCCCTCGAGAAAGGGAGATCGCCAATCAGGGTCTGCGTTACTCATGCATGATGATGTTTACCACGATAGACCCTCAAACTCGAAGCATTCTGCCCACCTTCACAGTTGAAGCCTATCCCTAGGGCTCTTAGTAGCTTGAATAGGAGTTACGAACCATCTAAAATGTAACCCAGTAGCCCCTTACTTAGCTAAATGGAGCCCTGGGTGTGTTTATGTGGGTCTCCTCAGCCCTGAACCAGCCAAAACAGAAACACGTGAAGGCAAGGGAGACCATGTAAAAGCTTCAGAAACATCAGGAAGCCCTCCCCCAAGCTTGCTACCTCATCCTGTTGTTGGAGGAAAAACAAATCCCGAAACATTGAACTCTACCCTAAGGCCCTAAAGTAGTTCCTTTTGGGGGTTCATATTTAGAATCCTATTAGGCACTCCCAAAAAGGAACTACTTTGGGGCCTATGGGTAAACCTACAAGCTTGCCTCTTGATTTGCCACAAGCAGAAGGACCCCATCCTCGCGGCTTAGATGCGAAGTTTTTCAGGTCATGCTGAAGGGCTACTAACCCAAAGGGTCCAAGTATCATTATGGTATATACTCATAGGGTATTTTGGGGGTCTAAGTATGTACCATAATGATACTTGGACCCTTTGGGTAACTTACATTCTTTGAGCGGAGACCGCCGGGCGATTCTGTGGCCAAGCGAAAACAGCCGAAGTGGAGTCTACTTTGTTCGCAACACTCCTTGCCTTGTGCTGATTCTGACAAGCCAGAGCGGTCTGCACTGGGTGCCTACATGTTTGCCTTGCAAGAAGGACAACACGGATGATAACACGGATGTGCATATGACAGTACAGTGAAGATTAGTGACTAGTGAAGATCCCTTTATAAGGGTGTCCTCCAACACCCGACATATGCAGTACAAAATTAGGGGTTCTGCTTTCTCAGCTTCTAAATCCTCCCACGGGCCCAAACCTTTAATCTATACGTCCCAAGACTGTAAGCGCAAATCCCAAAACATACAATCTGCTTCAAATTCCACACCCCGGAACCTAGACCGAAATCCGTACAACCGTTCCCTTCATTCCCATTCCGGCTCCGCGAACGGATCCACTGAGGTCCGGTCCATACAACCAACCCCACAGCCCTAAAGTTTGAGGCTTAAACCCTAAACCCTAAGCCCTGAACGCGCACACAAAGCCCGTCCTGAGCCCGGCTCCGAAATCCTGCCACTCTAAACCTGAACCGCAAATCACGACCTCCCTGAACCTTAAATTCCCAAACCCCTACCTGAACCTACAGATCCGAATTTTGTTGATTCTATATACCATCCTAAACCTGAACACCCTTAAACCCCAAATCCGAACTCCCTGCATACTCGCTACACCCCAGAACCCACCCACCACAAGCCCTTGCAGCCCAGGTGCTACCGAAGCCCAAGCATGGAGGGCACGCCCCGGTATCTGTCAAAGCTTCAGGTTTAGGGATGGGGGTTTAGGGTTTAGGGCTTGGGGAGTAGGTTCAGGGTTTAGGGTTTAAGTTTTAGGGTATCGGGGACAGAAGGCCCACCAAACACCTTCTAGTAAGGAGCTGAAGAGGGTGCCATAAACTTGCGCACTCGGCGTCTAGAACGTTTCTGATAGGGCTCCTTCTATCTGAATGGGACAAAGGCATAAAGCTGAACCTACATCTGAATCCCAAAAAAAAACAGAACCTGACGTGAACTCTGAATCCTGATCCGACTCGTATCGGTTTCATGCTTCCGGTGTCAACTGCTCCCGGTATTTACCCAAAGTCTCCATTCAAGCCCTTTAATTGGTCAACCAAGTTTATGGCTAGGGTCCTCTAATAGAACATTGCCATAGAGCTGCAGTTACCTATGTGGGTAGTTGTCAGGATCCCTTTTGGGGTCCGTATTACAATGCGGCACCTGGTACCCAAAAAGGGACCCTGGTTTTGGCAACCACCCACATGAGTCATGTATGAGGATTGGATATCTAAGTTACGGGAGCCGGAGGGTTGGTAAAAAAAGGATTAGAATGCAAAGTGCACCGAAAAAGAACGTAAGCAAACTTTGGCATGTGATATCACATCTAACCCCCCGTTATAATGAAGCCCAATAATGATTAATGGATATGAGTGTAATTATCATGCTTATGTTCATGTCCTTTTGGGTCCGAAATATAGGCAGAGCTCCGTGTAGAGAGCCACTCCCCTCATTGTGGCACTTTTCGCTCTGTTTCTCTCAGCTCGCGTAGAGTTTATGGAGTAGGGGTTATAAGGCTTCAGGGTATAGAGGCTCAGGGTATGTGAGTGAGTGAGCCCCAGCAGGATCAGCCGTTGCTTCCGCCCGAAGGTTAAAGCGCAAAGCTGCAGGCCGGCTCCACACGAACGCCGTGCATCATGGCAAACCCGATGCACCCTTAACCATGACAGGGCTCTCGAAACCGAACTGGAGAGGACACTAGGCAAGCCCGCCACCTGCATCTCCTAGCAAAGGATATTGCTAGGAAGGCCGGCATAAGGGCAAGACAGCATGCCATAGGCTCAGGGTATGTAGGGTGCTGGGCTCCTTGTTTCAAGGTTTGACGAGGGTTTGTCCCTGATTTCGGCACGACCCCCAAGCCATGCCAAAACTCTCAACACCATCCTGCACACCAGATACTACTACTACTACTACTACTACCACTACTACCACTACTACTACTACTGCTGCTGCTACTACTACTACTACTACTACCACTTCTACCACTACTACTACTACTACTACTACTACTGCTGCTGCTACTACTACTACTACTACTACTGCTACTACTAGTACTACTACTACTACTACTACTACTACTACTACTACTACTACTACTACTACTACTACTACTACTACTACTACTACTACTACTACTACTACTACTAGTACTACTACTACTACTACTACTACTACTACTACTACTACTACTACTACTAGTACTACTAGTAACTAGTACTACTAGTAACTAGTACTACTACTACTACTACTACTACTACTACTACTACTACTACTACTACTACTACTACTACTACTACTACTGCTAACTAGATCCCCGAACCGTGCAAGCACCCCGACCTGAAATATCGGCAGATTTTTTAGAGTTTGGGGTGTGCGTCTTCAGGTTTAGATCGGGGCTTGGGCTTGAGGCTGAGGGCTCGGGATTCGGGTGTAGATCTGTGAGGCTGGGGTCTGCGACGGCCTGGCGGCCGGCGTCCTAAAAAAGCCGACAGCCTAAGCCACAGAGCCCCTGAGCCCTGAACTCTTCAGACCCTGAAAGAAGAAGCCCTGAACCCTAAATACCCTGAGCCGCTTTACCCTTAACCCTACTTGCAGGATCGTGGGGCTTAGTAGCTAGGGTTACTTTAGAAGCGAGGTGACTGTATTTATAACTCAAGAAGAAGCAGATCAGGGCTGAGGGCTTTCATCTATATAATTCAGGTACCGCGACGGCCTGGCAGGTGAAGGTGTCACCCCCCGCGGGATAGACAGAAAGATGCTGCGGCGACAGAAGCGCCAGGCAGCCTCTCAATCACAAGGCCGGGTTTCGGTTTATGGTGCCCCGAAAAGGCACATAAGCAACAACTAGGATAGGGATATCCCACACAAACCGCCCTTACAATGAAGCCCAATTAGGTAGGGATATCACTTCAAAATGCTTGTGTATGCTTATGTCCTTTTTGGGTCCCTGGGTTTAGGGTTCAGGGTTTAGGGTTCAGAGCCGTTTTAGGGTTTCGATTCCGTGTTTTCGCGTGCAAAGTGTCGGCTTTAGGGTATGCGTTTCAGGGTGTACGTAGACCCTTGTAAATGTAGCACCTTTGCTGGATGGCTTTGATTGCAAGGTTCGGATCCTAAAACAAGGAAATAATAACACAACAGAACGGAGTTAAGTTCTAGATCGGGTTTCGGCTTCAGGGAAGAGGGTTTTCTCTGGTGCAAGAATTTTAGTATGGATTATGTATAGGGTTCACGGTTTAAGGGTCAAGGCGTAAGCCCTTAGCATTCAGGGTTTGGGCTTTACTAGACATATGGCTTAGGGTTTAGGACTTCATGTGCAAGTCTTTTGAAAGCTCAGATTTGCCCCAAGGGTCCATGTGCCCAGATAATATACACTTGGTCTTCAAGTAGTCCCCATATAGGTACTTTAGGGCCCAAGTCTATACCTTTCTGCATACATGGATACTGACGTTTCTTAGCCGCCACATTCGGGCAACACGAGAAGGGCAGGCGGCGTTAGAGGTTCTTGGAGCGGCAGGACCGTACCCAGAGACTCCACAACCCCTTACAACTATAAGGAATCGATCGAAAATAAAGAACGATTCTCTAAATTTAGTTAGAGGGGAATCCATAATTTGACTCAGGGTATCCGTAAACCCTAAAAACTAAAAACCCTAAACCCATAAAGTGTTGCAGTCTCTGAGTAGCAGAGAGGCCTGCAAGCACAGACCCTACATTAATCCCAAAAAACCTACATTTGTTGAGACTTGCATAAAGAAATCATCATAGCTGGGTTGTAGTTTTCGGGTTCTGAAAAGTATTTATGCATAGGTACCTCTGTAGGAACCATAAAGGGGAATTAAGAAGTTCCCTAAAAAGTTTCCCAAATTGTCACCTTGACAAGGAGCCCCCTAACACGGTATGGAGTGGTAACCGACGATTTCTCGCCTTCTGCGCTTGATGACTGCGTCGTCAGCTGCGAGAAGCTACCTGAGAAAGCCATACCTAGAGTCTCCATTGTAGTTCCTCTTTTTGGTTTCACCAGTTATATATAGACAACCAGTTATATAGTAAGGATCTTAGAAGGTAACCCCAAAAAGGAACTACAATGGAGACTATAGGTAGGCTGGCCAAATTTGCACGAAAGGGCTAGTGGGTTTAAGGCTTGGCGCGATCATCATGACAATTTACACTACTGCCGCTGATTGTTACGAAGCGTAGTATCACGAAGCATTAGCAATGCTACTATTGCTTCCAGTAACACTCAGGAAGAAGAAGAGTCATGCTACTCACCATCAACACTGAATCATCAGCATCGCCAAGCACACCTACCTGCAACGCTGTGGACAGAGCTTGGGGGGTGGAGCTGGGCTTTGAGGCTTCCAGGATTGATATTGTGCCGCGCAAAAGTGCCACTCTACAGTGCTTGGGACCATTTGCCAACTACCACCTTGCTATATACTTGGTCTACATGCCAAGGGGACCCTCCGAAAAAGCCCCTCAAACAGAGTTTTCCTGAGCCTTCCTGCCTAGGACGATACGGTGTTCTTGGTTTTGCCTGTGGATACCAATTTGAAAGCCCTGTTTGAAGGGCCTGTTTTGGGGTCCCCTTGGTATCTCTCCCAACACATCAGCACTTGGACCTTATAAAGCGCTGCTAGACTCTGGCAGCTCTGGCACATTTACAGCCAGTCCCAAAGGAAGCATGAACTATACCCTAAGGGTCCATGTACCCAAATAGTATATACTTTGGGCCCAATGTACCCGTATAGGGAGTACTTTAAGGCCAATGTATATACTGTTTAGGTCCATGGACCCTTAGGGTATGCGCGGCTCCGCACTCGCTGCCAGGACCCATGTCACCAGCTCACGGCTGGCCTTCTGTGCGAGCTGACACAACCTCATCAGCCCAAAGGCTCCATGTACCTCTATGCTAGATACTTAAGCCTGAAAGGGGTCCCTATATAGGTACTTTAAGGCCTCAGTATATACTATATGGGCACATGGAGCCTTAGGGCAGCTTGCAGTAGCCAGACGTCCACACGTCTCGGCCGAAAAGGCGATCACGCGCCTGCCTCCCAACTACGCCAATCGACATGGCCTCGAGGCGTCCCCTCCGTGGGTAGAAGCTCATATGTACCCATGGTCTTCCTGTTCGCCGGCAGAACGCTAAACCAAACCCCTTAGACCCTCCACGTGCAACTTCGTGCCTGTGAGATGTAGTCATCCTGTGTCCTCAGAACCAGAAGCTTAAGACTCCCAAACCTTTTAATCCAGGAATGGCTATAGCAGGAGATACTCAATCAAGTTTCATCTACGGTACATATGTATATATATATATGTATATGTATATGTTATAGAACACATGTATATATATATATATACACATACATACAATATACATATGTATATATGCATATATACACATTCCTTGATCAATGAGATGTGGAGTCTCTGGGAAATCTACGAAGCCTACCATACAGGTGCTTCGGACCCACGATCTGGGGTTTATCTGTTGTCAGCCTGTCAGGTGTGTAGGCCCAAACAGAAGACATATGCGCACAAATTAGAGAAAGCTTCCGCGGAGTTGGGTTACTAACCCATGAGAAACGACGAAGGCATTCCTGCATGGATTTTTTTGCATCTTCCACCTCCTGACACCGTTAACTGTCCGTGGCTCTCAGTTGTAATCGCGTACGCTCATTTCCTACAAGTCCTACACCGCAAGCCCAAAGCCTAGAACATAAACCCGAAAACCCTCCCGCAACCGTCTGCCTGAACACACCATACCGTGACGCGAGCCAGCCTACATTCCTCGTGGTCCTAGCCCCAAAAGTCTTAATAGTCTTATTCAGCGTGTAGCGTGTAGGGCCAGGCAGGGTTCGGAACGCGCGAAGGAATACCTCATATACTCTTGCTAAGAATCTGTTGGGGCACGCAAACCCAGGGTCCATGAAGGTGCTTATTTGCGTGACAGCACCCCAGATCATATTGAAAAGAATACTTGGACCCATGGTCATAGTATGTTGCAGTTTTGATACGAGCTTGGGCAAAGGTTGGCAAGGGGCTACAGCGAGATTGCAGTTGAGTCACATCGGAATGGGTGTACTTTCCTGGAATCGACCTTGGTTGAAGCATGTGTCTCGTGTGATTCCGGCTTCACAGGGCGTATTGGGCCTCCGGGCTTTAACCTGCAGAGCCAAGCTGAAGGGCGGTTTTACTGCACAAGAACGCGCTGTAAACAGACCAATCACCCGGTATTAGAGATGCAGCTCTCGGCACTGCGGAAGAATCGCCCCTGAAGAGAAAACCTACCGTTAACGCAGACCTTAGGAAGTTAACGTTCTTAAGTTTGGAAACCATATCCCCTCCCCCGTCATAATCCCTTTACAACCACACTACACCAAACCCCAACCCCGATTCGACTTTGACAGGCTCACGAATTGCACTCTATAGCATTATGAAGCCATAAAAGAAGAGAGGAACCGTCTTCTGATTAGTAGTAGGGCCCTACAAGCAAGGCCCCTAAATTACCATTCTACTCTCCCCATAGACTCCGAAGCCCCATTTAGGGTTTAGGGTGTAAGGAACATTCCTGAACTCTAAACCCTGAACCATAAACCCCGAACTCTAATATAGGAGTTTCCGAAAATAGAGGACCCTAATATAGTAAGTACCCTAAATAGTAGGATCCTAATTATCAGGACCCCAAAATAAGGTACCCCTTGTTTTCTCAAACTCCCATATAGCTTATAAAAAACTGGGGGGGATGCTAGAGCCCCGAACTGGGGATGCTCCCCTCCGCGCAGACCACACGACATACCTACAGTAAACCCCATAAAGTTGGAAACCGGATCAAGGCCAAATAGTGCTCGAATTCCCTATATATATATATATATATATATAAAAGGATCGAGGCTATGGGGTTTCCAACTTTTGGGCTTCTACTGTACACCCTACACCCCCCAAGGGGGTCCTAAGTCTTTGGTAATTATAGACTGTAGGGGTTCTATAATAGGAATTACTGTTATGGCTTGGGCAAGTATCCCCCATATCGGTACTTAAGATTTTTTGAAGCTCCAGAAAGCAAACCCCGGAGAAGCTCAGTGCTCAGAGGATGTACCCGTACGCTCAGAAGTGATCTCTTATGAAGGAAATTGTAGGTTCCCCAGTAGCCCGTTAAAATCAGGTACCCTTTTGCCGTTTATTCAGTTTTGATTTCGGAAACAGAGGAAGAAGAAAAGTGTCAAAAGGGTACTTCACTGTGCAATCAAGCTGGAATACGGAAGAGGGGGGAAGGATTGTTGGGCTGCGGGTACTGTAAGGGCCTGAATTATTAGAAATATTATACTGTACTTACAATAAGGAACACCCAAACCCTTGCATTATGTGGCCTGAAGTTTCGGTACCCAGTCAGGCCTTCAAAACTCTCGACGTGAGCTTCCTTCCCTTAACCCGAAACCCTGAGCAAAGACCAAAATGGTGGAATACTCAGACAGGGATGTCAGAATATGGGGGACCACTATCTCAAGCCTTGTGAAATAAGGTTTCTATGGCAAATGAACCCATCTTCAGATTGAAAAACACTATGGGTTTCAACTCCAAGGATGCTCTGCCACCTAAGTCCTGAGCCTTCTTCAACCTCAGAAGGCTTTCTGGTATAGTAGAACAGACCTGCACGCAACAAGGCTCAATATCGAAAGCGTTTTGGGCTTCATGTTCTAATCGGGTTTGGGTAACCCGAGATGCTTGAACCCCAGCAAACCCTAGGGAACCAGATACCAAATAGTAGCTTACTGGGGAACATAGTCTATGCTTGGTAACCTACTATTTAACTAAATGGAACCCCAAGCCCTACCTTGAACTACCATAACCTACTTTATTGTAGGTTCTTATTAGGAGCCCTAATATGGAATTTATAGGGGACCCTACAAAAGAGTAGGTTCTGGTAGTTCAAGGTAAGCCCTGAGAAACCTCGAAACTGCTCTCAGCCACCTTCCTGGCCGATGCCGGTGGGGTCTCGAAGACCTCGGCCATGGGAATGAAAAATGGGAGTTTCCGACAATCGGGGACCCCAATATAGCACCCTACACAGTAGTAGGATCCTTATTATCAGGTTGGCAAGGTAACCCTAATTTTCGGAAACTCCCAAATCGGCACCACATGCTGAGAGACGAACCCAGAGACTCGAATTTCCCTTAACTACGGAATATACCTTAAATTATGGCAGGATCCCTAATATGGATTACCGTAGATCCCTTAATTTAGCGATACCGGAGTCTCTGGGAACACGATCTCAGACCTCGTGGTAGTAGGCTCGAGAAGTCGGTGTCAAGCTTCGGTACCAAACAGAAACGTACATGCCTTGCAGCGGCGACAGGCGCCATTTAGGGTTATGGGTTTCAGGCTTGGGGTTTAAGGGCTTGGGGTTTGGAGTTTAAGGGCCTAGGGTTTAGGGTTTAAGGGCTTAGGGTTTAGGGTTTAAGGGCCTAGGGTTTAGGGTTTAAGGGCCTAGGGTTTAGGGTTTAAGGGCTTAGGGTTTAGGGTTCGTTGAAATTATGTAGATTCGAAGAACCCTTGCCCTTGCAAGCAATTCAGATTGGAATCCAGGTCTCGAGTCCTTGAACTATGCCGGCATGCAATAGTTCCATTCTATTTCGGAAAATCCGCTTTGAACAACCGTCGGGTGCAGTGGCGATGAAGAAAGAGGTGACCTCCAACCCTACTTACTAAATAAGTTCCAGCAAAGGTGTCCGTGCTTTCTCTCTGCAGACGACGTGGGTACGTGGGTCCGACACACACAAAGCCTTCGATCCAAACAAAATTTGGAAGCAACACAAGGATAACAAAGCTAAGTTTAGGGTTCGGGTTCTGATGTTAAGGGTGTTAGGGTAGCTGACCTTGCACGAAATATCCTAACCCTTCACTCATGATCCTGTGGCCGGTGCCGAGTCGAAACCGCGAACCACCTCTGGCAGACCAAATTATTGGACTGGGAGGCTTCGGGTTCAAGCTGTCTGCTTGGATTTATGATTTAGGGTTGGCGGTATAGGGTATGCACGAAATAAGGATGAGGGTAGGGCTTCACATGCATGCATACATACGTACGTACGTACAGATTTAGTTATATACACATACATACAGATGCAAGTATAATTGTGTGCTTAACAAGGCTCTCAGGGATACTATCATGAACGTTACGACAGCAGGCCCAAATGTAGAAGGTTTGGGTTAGGGACATCTAGTGCCGGCACAGGAAAGACAACATGAGTTCACGCTCTCTCTCGGCAGGAAGACTTGCGAGCTGGAGAGGGTGGCTACTTGGAGGATCATGGCAAACAACCAGCAAGGTTATAAGAACGTACCTCATTTGGGGTGACAAGAAATGCCCTTATTGTCCACGAACTGAATATAACACGAATTACCATAAGACACGTGACACTTTGTTTGACCTTTTCGGAGACCCTAAACATCAGCTTTCAAACATCCAAGAATCCAAGAGGCATCCAGCAGAACCGGGGGTCGTGGAAGGGTTCAGGGATTCAAGGCTACCCGCGCAGGAACATGAAAAAAACAACTTCCACAAGAAGAGCAATGCCGAGAATGTCTCCCCCAGCCTGACGTCCGCTGCTCCACACCACACGCCCATCGGAGGCTGTATAGAACTCCTGAGCGAGATTCGAGCTGAAGGTACCCAGACCCGCGAGAGGATCCAAAAAGTATGGGGCTTCCTCTAAAGTACCCTTAGTAGTATGGGCGCCAAATTAGGGGATCTACTTTCTAGATCCTCCCGGAGGTCTGGGTATTCGGATGCAGGTCTTAATTCGGCGGAGAAGAAGAGACACTCGCGAGTGGCTGCTTGTGAACCTAAAGAGGGCTTTGGGCTCCGTTCTACGGGTCTCAGAGACTCCGATATCCCCTTAATTGAGGAATATATTCCTGAAATCATATGAGGGATCCTACTATCATTTAAGGTACATTCCCTATGGGATTATTGGAGTCTCTGGCCTCGAAAAAGCCAAGGAGACTTAAACTTAATAGCCCACCAGCCCCGGAAATTCCGGCCTCCTCGGCGACGATCCCATCCGACTCAACAGGTCCAAGACGATAAGCTCCAGCAGGGCTGTCTCCGAGAAACCTTGCTTAAAGGATCATGGGACTTAGTAGGGGGGGTTACAAGTAAAGTAACTACAGTTATAATTGCTTATAACCCCAATTAAGGTACTTATAACCCTACTTACTAAGTGCCATGATCCACCAAGTGTGAGATGGAATTCAATGCAGATTCTTCAGATTTTTCCTTGCAGCAAATTTAAGAACTCGAATCTGTACGCATGCTACTCGACAGCGAGGAAGTGGAAACGATGCTATAGATGGTGATTTTGACGTGAAGCGCAGGAATGCGGTGTTTAGGGCTTTGGGGGCTTTGAGTTTTAATGCTTGGAGTTAAGGGATAGGAAATTAGGGGCCAGGGCTTGAGCGAATGCAAACTGTCCAGACCGCAAGCCCGAAACCCTGCACACCTACACCCCATGTGCCGATGTTGTGGCAACTCATACCTTCTCCACATACATTGAGGCTTGGACCTTAAACCCTAACCCTATAAACCCTAACATAAGTTAGGGTCTGGAGCGTAAGGGCTTGGAAATATGGTAAAACCTCCGCCGCCTGAACCCCAGACGCCACAAACACTCCAAATGAAGCCCCGAAACAGAAACTGTGATCCCCAAACTGAAAAGCCTCAAACCTAAACACGCTCAAGCCCTAAACCCCAAACCCCTGCAGCCAAGCACCTTAAGTCAGTACCTTGAGAGCGAAACCCTATAAACACAGACCCGGACAACGAAACCCTATGCAGGCTCAAGTTGTTCTTTGACGTTTGGGGATAAGACCCTTGTGTTTTTTTTGTTGGAGTTTCTTAACCTATGAGCTATAAGTAAGAAGCATATACAAAACAATGAGAACCAACAAGAAGCACACAGAAACGCAAAAGGCACCGTAAGGGCACTAATCATATCCTAGACGAAACCTGCAAAGAACCCGAGGCCAAAGCTCCTTCCCGAAGGGTGTAAACTTGCCTGCGTCGACAAAGGATTTATGTTTTAGGGCTTCAGGTTACTCTCTGGCAACAATTACATAGTATACAAGGCTCAACTCTAGGATTTATGTAGAGTATGCGATCCTTAAGTCAGGAACACTGTTTTGAACAATTTGTACTTAAGGTTGTAAGATATCTAGTATCAAGCGGTACTGTGTCGGCGCAGAGCTTCCAAACATCCAAAGACACATATACTACTATTGAAGGATTTTAAGTTTAGGGTTCCAAACATCCACAGAGACACATATCGGGTTTCTCGAGCCTTTTCGGGCTTCGAGGATCCCGGCTTTGGTGGTAAGGGTTGTTCTTGGGTTTTGAAGGCTCGGGGGTTCAGGGCTAGTTGGGGGTATTCGACCGTCATCCTACTTGTCGGGTATCATGGGGAACTAAAGGTTTACCTTTTTGGTTATATAGGGCTTATATTACTACTCAAAAACGGTTAAAGGTTATCTACTCTACTACTAGGATAATGTTTAGGGTTTAGTATTTTTTGCTTTTGTTTGATCCCTCTCTTCTCCACGCCTAAGTTTAGGGTTTAGGGTTTGGGGGTTTCGCAAAACCAGGGCCGAACGGTGTTTATGGGGGGTGCTTGGATCGAGCCTCGAGGCTTTAGGGTTTAGGGTTTAGGGTTCAGGGTTCAGGGTTTAGGGTTTAGGGTTTAGGGTTCAGGGTTTAGGGATCCAACAAACGTGTCGGGGGATCCGTCGGTGCCAAGGTTTAGCCCTTGTTTGGGCTCTTACCCATAGGCTCCAAAGTAGTTCCTTTTTGGGAGTATATTAACCCCCAACAAGGAACTACTATGCAGCCTCTAGGTAAAGATGTACTGAAAAAGGACTCTTATAATAGCGGAACCTCCTGTCCCAAAGACTGGTACTTGTATCTGCGCGCTGATGTCAACACGTCCAGAGCTAGACAGGCTCGAGGGAAGGATCTGCGCACACGGCCGTTAAAGGAGTAAGTGAAAACCGTAGAACCCTAAAAATCGAGGAACCCCCAAATATTGAAATCCCCGACAGAACGCTTCCCTAGTATGGGGGTCTGCCCAACTGGAATCTAGAACAGTGCTTTGTGATTTATGCTTGTACGGTCATATAAAATGCAGGAACTCTGAAATGGCCCGGGCAATAGCAATATTAACAGTACATAGTTATTGAGCCCACGATCTTCAGAGCAAAATAGGAAAACTCGCCAGCATCGCCCAGAACCAGGCAAGGCTTCTGCGCCATGAAACCGGACGGTCCCGGGAGCCCTGCAGTACAACAAGCATGTGGGGTTTGTGGTTTAAGGTTTATAGGGTGTATAGGTTAATGGCTTATAGGGTGTATAGGTGTATAGCTTATAGGGTGTTTAGTTAGGCATACTATACTATATAAATATAACGAGCCCCCCCAGAACCCTATTCTAATTATTCAGGCCCCTACATTAAGACCTATCGAAGGGTGTTATAGCTGCGCGCTGGTATAGTCAGCCCGAGCTGCAGCTGGACGTTGCATTTACAGGACCTCAACGGTTTACCCTAAGGCCCCAAAGTAGTTCCTTTTCGGGGTTCGTATGTAGAATCCTATAAGGTAATCCCAAAAAGGAACTATTATGGGGCCTCTGGGAATGGCGGTAAACACGCGGGAAGCAAGTCTATGGAATCCTGAAAATACAACTAGAAGCCCACTCATAGACATACCAGGAAGGGTCTGTTGGCAGTTGAGGGTGTCTTAGCCCCAGCTGAGGGATTAGGATTCTGTTTACAATAAGGAGTCCTTGATGAGTTCTTAAGGGGTTAAGGGAGCAACGTTGGTAATTAATTGAGTAGCCCCGTGTCGTCTCTGCTTAGCAGGCTCAGCCTGACATACCTCAGAACTCTGTTCCAACTATTGACTATTGGGGTGTGATTGCAATGTAAGGACTGGGGCCGTTGGTTTTACAGTCGCAGCTTCAAGTCCTCAGGTATAGAGAGCAACGAGAAGAAGTCACAATAATTTCTATACTCGTGAAGGCACGGGAACAATGAGAAGGATCAAACTACCCTATAATGGGCTATACAATGGTTAACGGTATATACCTAGGGGTCCTTATTAAGGGCCCCTCCTGTTACCCTTGGAAAGAAGAACATCACGGGCCTCCCAGAGCTCAAAAGCCTACAAAACGTGACGCCCAAATCCTAAACCAAACCCGAAACCCCAGGCGCGACTCCCTGAACCAGGAGCCCTGAACCCAATACGACAGAAACCGAAACACGGCGAGAGAAGCCGCGATGTGAGAGGCATGCGTCAGAGCGAACTTCTTGATTGCAAGAAAGTGCAGAACAGAAATCTCGACTCGAAATACGGGGACCGCAACAAAAGAAAAGCTTTTTTTGTGCCATATGCCTGTGCATGCTATATGTATATAGTGTGTATATATATATATGTATTTATATATACATATACATGGACATACATACACAGAGAGGAGAGACCAATAACATCATCAAAAGATATTCATCCCTGTACATTACGCCCAAAACACTATGCTCAGTACCGAAAGCCACTCGATTGTGCCCTGAACCGCCCAAGATGAAACGCATGAAGGAGAAAGGCATGGGGTTTAGGTGTTGAGGGTTTTGGGCTTTTGGGGATTAAGGTTTAGGGGTTTAGGCTTTAGGGGTCTGGGGGTTTGAGGTTTAGGGGTTTGGGGTTTAGGGGTGCAAGGTCTTGGGCGTCTAAGGTTTTGGGGTTTAGGGGTTTAAGTTTGACGGGTTTAGGGCAGGGGTTAGGGGTGAAGGGTTTAGCTAGGGTAAGACACGGAAAAATCATAGGCTGAACAAACCCTACGAAGTCTTGCAGACCCCTTACTACGACCTTACCCACATTGTCTATTGAAGTTCCTTCTTGCGTTTAAAATTGTAACCCATTCCATATTCAGGATATTACAAATCAGGTAGCCCAAAAAAGGGACTACAATGTTAAATTGGGGACTATAGGCACATCAAGCCCGAAAGCCCTTCCAAGAGACTCCAATATCCCTTGACTAAGGAATATCCTACTTAAATCGTCCTACTAGGGATCCTACTATAATTTAAGGGGTATTCCTTAGAACCCTAAAGGCGACTCAGCATGCCTCCCTCAAGCCGAAGGCCCTACCAGCCCACAGTTTTGGGGGGCTCCTTGTTACTTTAGCTTCTTTGTACTTATTCCTTGAAAGGCAAGGGTTTTTGGGCAACAGGTAGTTCTTCAGCCGCGGAAGTCCGGCCTCTAGGACATTGCAGCAGCTGCAGTGGCAGGCAGTAAGTACATGGCTAAGTGCTTCCAGGATCTTAGCGGATTAAGGGATCTATGAGGGTTGTAAAAGGGCTGTTACTACACGGACAAGTAAGGAATTAAGAATCTAGGCTGTGAGTCCCTACGCCTGGCCCCAAACTCGCAGGTCACGGAGCATAGGTGACGCTGAGCTGCGGGGTTCCGAGCTCTGTCGTTTAGCTGAGGTTATGAGGTAAGTGTGTGTGCGTGTGTGTATTGTAATATAGAGGCTTTAATAGTTAGAGTAGGCTATTGGGGCCCATTATTACAAGGAATCCCGATAATATTATTTAGGCCCGTGTGGACTTTAAGCAACCCAATATGTCTTGTAGGATTGACTGACGTCTTTCAAATTTGGAGCTGAATACTCTAGAGGCCTTAATAATTAGAATAGGGTTTGGGGGGTAGACTATACTATAATCATAATAAGGAACCCCCAAAATAGTATTCGTAATCATTCAGGCCCCTACTATACCCGGATCCTCAAAGCAGGGTTCGCATGTGTTCATGGACCCTTGCTACACCGGGGCTGTGCTCGAAGCAGCGGCGCAAGAAGGCGGACTCAACAAAAAAATCATCATATGAGAGTTTGCAAAAATTAGGGGCACCTTATTTGGGGTCGGGTCCCCCTATTTTCGGATAACATTCATATGTTTTATTTGCTTTGACAATGCGCAGGGATCCTTCTTCACAGGCCGTTCTGAAGCACGGACCGGGGACTGTCTAAACCGAACAACTCATAAGTTTCAATCAACTAGGATGCCCAGTAACCTAAGAATAAAAAGGGCTCCCTTTTTGGTATTGGGTAACTTAATAAGGAACCTAGGACTCGGACTACAACAAAGGAATAACGGTACTACTGGGCATCCTAGTCAAAGACCCACGAAAATGCCCGCACCCAAGTCGTAGCGAAAAAGCAACGACGTAGCAGCACGCCTTTGAGCTCGAAAACTTCTGGGAATCTAGGCACATCCGAACATCGCATCACAGGTCGTTGTCCTTAACCGTGCCCACTCACCAAGACTGGCAATAGATTGAAGATGTGCAGATCTTTCTATGCTGAAAAGCAATCCACGTCTCGACCTACGCAGACTCAAGACTCAAGTCCTGGCTGGAGCCTAACGTGGGGGTTATTCCAAACTTTGAACCGACTGTGTAGTCGATTTGGAGCCTCCTGGAAAGGGTTGGCAGATTTCGGAACAACCCCCAAGTGCCTGCATCCTCTAAGTTTTCTTAGGGTTTGTTGGGCCCCGGGTGCATTAAGATTTGGGGGTTTAGGGGATGGGACAGCGCCCTAAATCCTGACTGGCCCAAACTTGTCGAACCCTGGGCCCCAAATCCTAATCCTAGACCCTAAGCATCCCTAAGCCTCACAGTCCACTCACAGCCCTAAGACGCCATCTCGCGGATGAGGGCCTCAGCTTATGCCAAGCACTTGTCTGGTATGGCGTTTAGGATTCAAAGTTTATACGAGTCTTAGGCTTGATGAAATTCAGTCTTGGCTCGAAGTTGGGCTTGGCTTCGTTTCCAAAATGTTTCGGAGTTGTCCAGGGTTTCAGTCAGAGACGTTCCTCAACACCATCTAAAACCCTGAACCCCAAACCTTTAAACCTCAGGACGCAGCCCAAACCCCAAACCCCGAAACTCCCAACTACCCAAACCCCAAAACCCCAAAACCGTGCTCTCGTCTTGACTGGGCTTGGGGCGAGGGGCGTTGTTCAACTAGTCTACGACTCTTTGACTATGGCAGTTGTATAGCTCCGGTGATAGTGGTGGCTCGTGGTCGTCGTGGTAGGCTGATGGTGGAGATGGTCATGGAGAACAAGATGATGCAGGTGATGCGGGCGGTGTTGAAGATGACGACTGTGACTACCGTCGCCTACTGTTGCACGGACGGGTTTAGGGTTTAGGGTCGCGGCTCTACAGCTCGAGAAATGTTGACTGAGTTCCTGGTGCAGTCATAAGAATTCTCGGCGCAACTCGGTGAAGACCACCTCAATGGCCCTGCACTTACCTTTGGTTAGTAGGGAATGGAAGAATGGTGGAAATAGCAGTTATATTTGTAACCCATTCCTCCATTCCCTACTAACCAAAGGTAAATGTAACGTGTACCCGAACCTGAAGCCAGACCCCAATCACCACAAGCAGAAGATCCTCAAGAAATCCGCCGAGCAGCATTCGACTGGGAGACAATGTTCCTGAGCATGGAGCAGCATGGGTCAAGGCCTTTGGGTTTCTGGGGTTTCCTGGGTTTAGGGTTGAGGGGTTAATGGGATTGAAGGTGGAGGGGATTTCACGCAGTAGATGAAATGCCCAAGCTCTAACTCCCCACAGGTCCGCGTGCCTTCATGGTACGATATAGTACAATGTAGCGGGTTTACAGCATCTGTGGGCATTGTTGCTTTATTGCTCAGCGAGTTTAGCGTCTAGGTTTTCGCTTTGGTTGTGCATAGCACATACTGAAAACCGTATTCAAGAACCTCAATCGCTTTGATAGGATCCCTATGATATTCGCTGATAGGCCCCTTTAAGCAAGGCACGCTTTCTTCGAGGTCCTTCGGCAGAGATCCCTACTTAGGGACTTCTGGGTGGCACTGCAAATTGGTACTTAAACATCATATTATTAGCCATGACTTTGCTAGACCATCAGCCTGACAACCAGGATTGTCTAGCAGGGGCCTCAGCTTGTTGTTTTGCAAAGGGCGCATGCCTATATAGGGGAATGAATAATTAGAACAAGACTTTTTGGTGCATAATACTCTGCAGGTTAAAAGAAATCCTAAAAACTATCCCAAATTGGGCTTTGTTGCATATAATACTCTACATGTAACAACAAACCGTAACGCAAACCACTAATAGGAGTTTGTAGTATATAATACTCTACATGTCATGTTTGTAGTATATAATACTCTACATGTCATAAAAAAAACAAAGCCCCGTCAGGTCCTTCGTACTACAACCGCTCTACATGTAATAACTGACCGGAAGGAATGCCCCAACAGGTGACCAGGGCCGCCCTGAAACAGCCTCAGCCCCACAAGCCCTCACGCCATAGATCCTTTCGTTGAGCTTAGGGTTTAGGGTAGCTCGTTGTCCCGGAGAAGCGCAGGGAGGCTCGGTCCGGCATTGATGGCCAACAACCGGATTCCGCTGATCAAGCGCGCCAAATGTGGCTCGCATTGCAGCCTTCCGAAGACCAATGTAGTGTCGCAGGCCAATCGCTGCGAAACCGTCTGGACCTACCTGGCGACTGGCCTGATTGGTACTTGCAGGCAGTCGCCCGATGGGTTGAGAGCCTGCGTTGGCCGCCGTCTTTACTGCACAGCCATAGACACGCAGGCATCACGTACCTCGAGCTGTTGGTCAACTTTGTATTTGTCGTGAGCACTGGTCAGTTACCTCCAGTGCGGACCACTGGAACAGTAAAGACGGAATGGGTGAATTTGCGGGAACCATCAGGGATTCTGCTACCAGTGATTGTGCGGGAACTCACAGTGCAATTCGTGACCAGTAACAACCGCCTCGGCCGGCGTATCGGTTTGGCATTGTGGCCTAGTCCCCGCCACCATCGACTACATACATTGGAATTCTATGGTGGCTGCAACGGACGAAAGGGCTTACTGCATCGGCCACACCTGGCACATCTGGACAGAACTCAGGAGGCGCTCTCCCGACTTTTGTCGTCAGAAAGCCCTGGTGAAATGCTGCGCGAACTGGCATGGCATGCTGCGGAGTAGTGTAAACATGAGCAGGCAACCTAATACAGGTGGCCGTGGACATCTTTGTGCGAGATTCCGACATGTGGGAGATGCGGGACCGCCACCTAGGCTATCCCGTGCTCTCCCCTTTCTCAACCAGGGAAAGGTTTAGGGTTTATCAAAAGGGGAAAAGGAGGGACCCTTAATGGGGACCCTACCCTGTAATGCGCTATATAATCGGTACATAATAGCTATATTAAGGGTATATACCTAGGGGTCCTTAGTAAGGGTCCCTCCTTTTCCCCTTGGAGTTTAGGTTTCAGGGATCCTTTCGTTTAGCTGCGAACAGGTTTGGGGTGTCGGGAACCGTAAACCCTAAACCGTGTCACCAGACATCTCTGGGCCAACACCCTCATCTGGCTTGATCCAAAGCCTAACCCTTACGCAACTGCACTGTCGTCAGCAGCGCTCCAAAATCATATGTTGTATGGCACTTGAGCTCTAAAGTGCAAACCCGGGGCCCTAATTGACCTCAACCTTTAACGAAGGCATAATATAGGGGCTTAATAATTAGAATAGGGTTTGGGCCCAGTATATTTTAACATATTTATACCCAGGAATCACCAAAATATTATAGGTATTTCTTTCGGCTACAGTAAGCGCTGCAGTAAGCTCAGCCAAGCATCGGCATCGCCCAGCATGGAGGCGGACTGCGAGACCGACTGCGCTCCCGTTCCTGGCATGATTCAATTATATAGATATAGGGGCCTTTATAATGAGAATAGGGTTCGTTTTAAAGGGCTCCCGCGACGACGGCTACTTACTATACCACTACTACCACTACTACCATTACTACCACTACTACTACTACTACTACTACTACTACTACTACTACTACTACTACTACTACTACTACTACTACTACTTACTACTACTACTACTACTACTACTACTACTACTACTACTACTACTACTACTACTACTACTACTACTACTACTACTACTACTACTAACGACTACTACTTACTACTACTACTACTACTACTACTACTACTACTACTACTACTACTACTACTACTACTACTACTACTACTACTACTACTACTACTACTACTACTACTACTACTACTACTACTACTACTACTACTACTACGAATACGGTACTACTTGTATACTTGGAGTCTTAGGGTTGGGGTAACCTCAGCCCACCGTTGGGAGTTTCCGAAAAAAGGGGACCCTAGTATAGTACCCTAAGTAGTAGGATCCTTATTGTAAGGACCTCTAAACCCTAAACACCAAAGTAAGGTATCCCTAATTTTCGGAAACGCCCAATTCGTGTGTAAGTCTGCCCCTATACCAAAGCCTTATCATAACCCTCAAAGGAACCCTTTAGAGGTACCCTGTTTTAATATGTTAAGGCCCCTATACCTTAGCCTATACCGTAAGTCCTAAACCCAAACAACCGTTAGCTAGTAAGTCCGAGCCGCGGGAGGCTTCCGATCCTGCAGCGCCATGATGCCAACAGGTCGTGCCTCGCCAGGTCAGTTGTCTCAGAGACTCTTGGGGTTTAAGGTTTTTTGTTTATTTTGTAAGGGTTTAGGGTTTAGGGGTTTAGGGGTTGAGGGGTTCAGGTTGTTTTTTTGTTTTGTGTTTGCTCAATCGTCTGAGCCTACATACGTCGGCCAGTAGGGACGATGGGAGTCGGAATATAGGGGCCCTAATAATTCGAATAGGGTTTTGGGGGCCCCTTATACTGTAATTATAAGAAGGAACCCCACAATGGTATTGGTAATTATTTAAGCCCCTACATTACGCTCCCACAGCCTGGGGTTTCGGGGTTTAGGGCGGAGGGTTTACATGTAAACCTTAAGCCCTACACCCAAAACCTTTACACCGCAAAACCCCAGAGCCCCGAACTCTAATGTTCCGAAACCGTGGCTTTGGAGTTCTCGGCTTCGATCCTTAACGGTTTCCTTTCCATCACGCCGGGATAGGGTCTACCTATAGTCTCCATTGTGGTTCCTTTTTGGGTTACCTTATAAGATCCTCAATATATATATATATATATATATATATCTGGTAACACCAAAAATAATTACAATGGAGACTCTAGGTAGGGCTTGGGGTTTGCGGCTTCAGGCTGTTCTGGTTGATAAGTCTTGGGTTAGGGTATGAGGGTTTAGGCTTCAGGATTTTGGGGTTTTAGGGCTCACGACAGAAGGGAAGACCCTAGCTTATGGTTTGGGGCCATAGAAATGAAGGGGTTTGAATTACTCTTGGGCTACTTTGTTCCATACGGCTTGAGCTTGGTGCTTGTGATGAAACAACTATCCCTCGTTAGAAATAGTTTATACTGTGGTGTACCCCAAAACCCTATTCGAATTAGTTCCCCAACCTGGTTAACTAAGAAACGTTTTGGGTTACGGGAGTTGAGGATTTAAGCGTTCGGGACAGGGGCTTGGAGGCTTTCGTCCTAGTGGTGAAGTCACACCTGCATGTATGAAAGATACATATGCATAGTAAACATGCTCTATGTACATATGTGTGTATACATAGAGAGAGAGAGAGAGAGAGAGAGAGAGAGAGAGAGAGAGAGAGAGAGAGAGAGGGAGGGAGAGAGAGAGAGAGAGAGAGAAAGCCAGCGAGAGAGAGAGGGAGAGAGAGAGAGAGAGAGAGAGAGCGGCAGACAGAAAACGAGAGAGAGGGAGAAAGAGTATGTTTACTAAAAACAAGTGATCTACTTACTACTTTGTGATTGAAATAGAGATAAAATACCCATGTCCTACAGTTCTCCAGATCTGATTCCGGTTTTGCGCTTGGGGCGGTAGGAGCTTTTTTTGCATCGTGCACGAAGGCTCCCAAAATGCCTTCGCAAACGGTCGCGGCAGCTGGACAGGTTCGTCGACTGTAAAACCTGTGCAAGACGAACCGTTCCGAGGCTCTACGTCTGAATCAGAGATCCTACGTAGACCCCCCAACTACCATCTATTATATCCAGATACCCTCTATTAAGGACCGTAAGGGCTCTATTGGAGGGTACTTGGGGGGTCCTGGTAAATTGCTCCAAGTTCAGAGTTGTTCTTGGAGGCTTTTAGGTTTAGAGGTCAGGGGCTCATATTCTAGATCTCGGGATTGATACAAGTTGCTCTTGTGACTTACTCTTCCCATGACCGACACTGCCTCCTACGAATACTGCTCCAATGGTTAACTCTTTTCGCGTCGTGCAGTTTAGCATTCATATTCATACGAAGTAGAGCTTGGTCATTCAAGGTGTTTTCGGCATACGGATCTCAGGTTTGGTTCCGAGCTAGTACCGTTCCAACCTGTATTACGTTAGAGCTTAGGGTTTACAAAGGCAATCTGGCGGGAGGTTTCTGCAATGAAGATGCAGGCTTTCAGGGGTGCAGGAGCTTGCTTAGGAGTTGGCCCCTAAACCTTAAGCCCTATATCCCTAATGATCCGCCGGTGAGTCCCAGTCTCACCACAAGATGGGGCTTTCGTTTGCGTCCGTTGCACGGAAGTACACAGGATGAAACACTTGCTGTTGCTCTTTCTTGCCCAAACCACGCAGGTGTAAGCTACGGTCAGCTGCTGAGTAACCTAAATGCCTGATAAACAACCCCCTCCCTTCGAAAGGATGAGAGTAGAACTGGGATCCGAACCTCAAAGCAGCGCAAGATAGGAGGATTCATTCGTCAGGAGGCTACATGCTTTGATGTCGGGAATCGGGAAACCGTGCGGCACTTTCACAGGAAAGGGCGGAGCCATGAACGGTCGGCTTGACACCAAGCTGTAGGATGTATTGAAACTCTTACTAAACCCTAAACCCCAAACCGGGCCACAAACCCCTAAACATGAAGTTAAGGAGTCGAGAACCTGGGATGCAAAGGCGAGAAAGTGCTTCTGCACCCCATGGAAAAGCGGACTCTGGCCCCCAGGCTCCGGTTACCAGATTCACCAGTAGCCCCGGAATAATAGGGGTACCCTCGTTCCTACTGTTCGGTTTCAACAAGTAAGGGAACCCATAAAGAAAAAGGGCAAAAGGATACCATGTGCTGGGGAACCTAGGTTAGGTAAAAAATCGGCTACCTAGTGGTTCACGGGTTCAAGGTTTTGGCTTTAATGACGTCCATAGGTCTCTAGTCACAAGAAAACCTGGTCGCTGAGTTACATCTAATACTGCTGATAATCTCTATGCAAGTAGCTGGAGTCCTGGAGTGTGGTAACTATCTGCGGGTGATCCAGGGTTCGATGAAGAAGTTTCTGCACTACCGAACACCCGGAGAAGCCACGATGCAATCAACGTGACACCGTACATCCTAAACATTACCTAAGCCCGTTTACACCGTACCTCGTCTCGATATGCCGGCTTCCTACATGGTCGACGTGATTGAAAGCCTAAGACCCGATGTGCAAACAGCTCTTCGCCTTATTTTGAAGGTGTAGGGGTTAGGGTTGTGGAGTCTCCACCGCATCTCATGCTGCAAACGCAGAAAACTCGGACTCCAACACAAGTGTGCGACGTTTCCGGGGGGCTCCTGCATCACCACACCGTGATTCCAGCTTTAGCGGCCAGGCAACACCCCTTTTCTTTGACCCAGTGAAGCCACGGCAGCCACGTGCCTGAGACGCACTGTCTGTTGATCTGGGAGCTGGGGTTTGGATGGCCTCCACTCAGTTAGGGTTGGGGGGTTCATGCTTCTCGTCTGCACTTCATGATTTACGATCCCTCGTGTACTGTGTCGTCGACCGTCTTCAGGACTGAGGTTGCATAGCTCCACACTCATGTTCGACTTTGAGTTCATCCCGCGGCGAAGCTAGTCCCACAGATTAATGGCCCTGACCATGGGTTGTCGTTGTGTTGTGATCGTTTCTTCCCTGCTGTTGTGGCTACTGAACCCTGAACCCTAAATTTCAAGACGGAAACAAACACCGAAAATGCAGGGGTTAGGGTGTGGTGATTTGGGTTTAAGCCCTGCACTGTAGGGTCACGCCTTACAGCCCTAAACCCTGAACCCTGATCCTTAAGCCCTAAACGCAAAACCCTATAAACCTTACACCCCTAAACCCCTAAGCCCTAAAACGCCGTGGAAACGCCGTTGGCATGCCGAGGGTCTTTTCTCCTTGGCCAGTGTGGTGGGGTTGCAGACCACCGCCAGCCCCAGCCTCGCCGCTGTCGGCTACATATGGGTAGTTGTCAAAATTAGGGTCCCTTTTTGGGTACCCTAAATAACATGTGCCGTACGATAATACGGATCCACAAAGGGACCCTAATTTTGACAACCACCCATATGAGGCTGTCGGGTTTTTTGGGGGTTCCTGAAAGGGATCTGTAGGGGTTCCATAAAGGATCTATAGGCTTTCGGGTTTAGGGGTTAGGGGTTTAGGGGCTTAGGGGTTTAGGGTTTCATTTAAAGGTTTGGTCTGTTTATGGGTTGGCGTTTGGGGTGGCTTAGGGTTCATAGGAGGTTCCATGGTTTAGGCTTTACTATATGTAGCAGCTACTGAGGGGTCAGGGATCAGCAGGGCTTCTTCGCGGCTCAACGGGCTAACTTTGAGTGTTTCGGGGTTACGGCTGTACATACAGCTGCTCTAGGGGCTTTGTGAGGCAGCAATTCCTGTTCGGGGGATGGGGTTTGGGAGTTTGACTAGGATGCCCAGTAACCTAGGAATAAACAGGGCTCCCTTTTTGGTATTGGGCACCTTAATAAGGAACCTAGGACTACAAAAAGGGGAATAAGGGTACTACTGGGCATCCTACCCCAAGGGTCCAAGTACCCAATAATCATATCCTCTCCAGAATCCTAACCTACATAACTACTATCCTAAAACCGAGTACCTAATTATTGGGTCCTTTGGACCCTTGGGCTAGTTGCGGGGTGTCACGGGTTTTCAACTTCGAAGTTCTGGAGTGTCCAAATCGGGCTCCTCGCTCGAATCCTCCGCTCGCTCGGGAGGCAGAGGTGCCGGTGCAGTCCCCAGAGACTCCAATGTCTCTCAAAATTGAGGAATATATTCCTTAAATCATAGCAGGATCCCTAATATGAGTGAAGGAATGAATATATTCCTTAACGAAAGGATGTTGGAGTCTCCAGGTCACTGCAGCTGCCTGGCCAGGGCGCTTGGTGTCTTAAACTTGGCCTCGCCTTCCTCTTCCTTCCTCTGTTTTTTTCCGCGTTTCTTGCGTCCGGTCACCGGACCACTTAGAAAATGAAGCTGTGGCTGCGGAGAGAATCTCTGCCTCTTGCTCGCATGCGAAGCCAGGCTTCCGAGCACCTGCTTCGACTGCAGCACGCAGCTATTTTCTCAGGCTTGCACTGGTAGTGTAGGGGCCGTAATAATTCGACGAGGGTTCCTTTAAAGGATTTTAAAGGGGTCTAGAAGGGCTACCATAAGGGATCTATAAGGGTACTAGAATATAAGGGCCGTAATAACGAGACTAGGGTTTGGGGGCCCATTATACCCTAATTATGACAAAGACCTCCACAATAGTTCTGTTTTTTTTCTAAGGCCCGTGTAGTAATCCATCTCGATCTTCGGCACCGGGGCATTAGGGTTGGCAATGCTTATGTCTAGATGCAGCGTCGCACGGGTTTGCGGATGCAGAATCCCAAAACAAGCACGACTTCATGGGTGGTTGTCAAAATTATGGTCCTTTTTTGGGTCCTCATTATACTACGGCACCTCTTGTTTAGGGTACCCAAAAAAGGGACCTTAAATTTTGACAAGTACCCTCATGTTCATGACGACAGATGACCACACGGAAACCTGCTGAACCAGAAACCCTTCACTCCCAAAGAATAAAAGATTCGCGCCTGTCAATCTTGGCGCTTCGGACTTATGTAGGACACAGAAACCCCAATCGTCGTACATGGAACAACATCGAGAACAGCTCTCAAGACATCAAACCATTAAAGAAACCTCCCCGAAGGACCTAAACTCCTAAACCTTATAACTGGGCTTTTGAGTAACCAGGGAAAAGGTATAAGCTTTGAGAAAAGCTGTATTTAAGTATGGTACTCCAAAGCCCAAAGCCCAAAATAAAGCCTCAACCCTAAACCCTCCAACCCTAAACCTCAGGGTAAGCCTCAAACCCTAAACCTAGATGACCACCTCGCCCGTGTCAGGCCCACATTCGCACGCCGCCAATCGCGGAGAAATCCCACTCCTCCCACAGTCGGGGGCTGATATCTTCTAAAGGTCATATACAAACACCGATACATCCCGCTTCTTCTGCAAGCATGTATCAGAGTGGAACATCGGCATTCATGCAAAGAGCAATGAATGAGTGATGTATGTACTACAATCAGAACTCATACACACATGATTGCAAGTCATTCCAGTCAGTGCGTCTGTCTGTCTTTCACTCCGTCCGTATGTCGGTCAGTTTGTCAGTCTGTCAGTCAGTCAGTCAGTCAGTCAGTCAGTCAGTCAGTCAGTCAGTCAGCAAGTCAGGCTGTCAGGCTGTCAGTCAGTCAGTCTGTCTGTCTCTGTCTGTCTGTCTCTGTCTGTCTGTCTGTCTGTCTGTCTGTCTGTCTGTCTGTGTGTATGCATGTATGCGCGCTTGAGCGTACACACCTAGTAACCGTATGGACTTATGTCCGTCCATACACATCATATATATATATATATAGATGTGTCTATATTATGAGCCTATCTGTTTGCACATATGTATCTAGCGGAAACTATGCCAGACCCGTATTGACTTACGAAGCTCGATGTATACCTTCAGGCGTCCATCCAGCCAGCATGCGTGCAAACATGCAATGCCTTCATGCGTATGTACTTTCGCACATAAATTCATGCTATGTCGACAGTTGAGTGTATTCCAACAACTCTGCCATGGTTACATGCCTTGGTTTCGTGGTGCGCTCTTTGGCAAGATGTTAGGAAGACAGTCTCCGCAGAGTCTATGGCATGCGGATTTAGGTTTTGCTATGAATCGAGGGCTGCTCTGTAGCTGCTCTTCGTCAGAAGCATGGAACCTGGTCCTACGTTAATCTTACTGTTTTGACCTTTGTGATTTGGACTGCGGAGGCTGGAGTCAGAGGGGCAGTTTGGGGCGAACATGCAGCCCACGGCACAAGTTGAAGTTGCGTAGCTTTCGGAGAAGGGGTTCGGGTGTATTATAAGGCCTTTATAGGATTTGTCGGTCCAATATACTATCCTTTCGGGGGAACTATAAAGTGGTATTCTTACTAGATTTAGTCAAGGTCCCTATGAATGTTTTCGCGTCGGCTTTAGAGCTTCTATGGCGAGAGGCGATCGAGGAAGTAGCGTCCCAAATGTAGGGGTTTCTTGGCGGAAAAGCTAGCTTGAAGGATCCAAGAAAAGGCGGTTTGGGGTTTAAGGTTTGGGGTAGAGCGCACTTCGTCGCAAGAAATTATGGTGAAATGGGCTTCGACCCATCCATGTACAGGAAACGGCGGACAAGACTCCCCCGGCCTTTTTCGGACTGCGATCGCACCTGAGCTCGCTTAGGTTTATGGTTTAGGGTCTACTTGGAGGGGCAGGGGACTTAGTAAGTAGGTTGTAAGTAGGGTAATAAGTACCCTAAATGGAGTTACTCCAAATATAACCCTACTTATAACCCTACTTACTAAGTCCCCTGCCCCTCTAAGTAGGCTTTCGGGTTCAGGCTTGGCTGGGCGTCCGGTGTTTAGGATCTGGTTTGGGCTAGAGAGATGTCACAGCAAAAGCTAGGGTCCGGCGG
Source organism: Symbiodinium sp. CCMP2592 (assembly GCA_905221615.1). Lineage (NCBI taxonomy): Eukaryota > Dinophyceae > Suessiales > Symbiodiniaceae > Symbiodinium > Symbiodinium sp. CCMP2592. The sequence continues at coordinate 721,177 of CAJNDT010001669.1, read as the reverse complement.
TGCAGCACAGAACTTACATCGTTTCCGAAGCCGTAATCCCAAGGCATCCAGACAAATGGGATCCCTCTCCTCGAAACCCTACCTCTAGTCTCCATTGTAGTTCCTTTTTTTGGTTAACCAGGTTTATGGTTAGGATCCTACATTTTGGATTTTGGCTAACCAAAAAAAGGACTACAATGGAGACTATGACTATAGGTAAACCCCCCAAAAAGGCCTTTTCAAGAAGACCCAGGCACCAAACTCATGATGATCATGTCCTTCTCCCGGCCCTGGAATCCGTCCACCGACGTGACCTCGACTCGCCCGGTCCTGGATGCTTGGAGTTTTTGTGACAGCGGTTTAGGGTTTTAGGAGGGTTTGGGCAGGACGGTTTATTGTTTAGGGTCTGGGGATTGCACTTTCATTAGGGTCTAGGGTTGTAGGAGATGTGGTTAAGGATAATTTTCGGATTCGGGTTCAGGGGTTCAGACGGAACTTCGGCTTAAGGCCCAGAGTTTCGGAATTGGAGGGCTAGATATTTAGAGCTTCGAGGGTTCAGCTTCTGGGGTGGCTCGGAGTAGGGCCTGTTGTGTCATGGAGATAAATACTCAATTCATAAGCGGCTTAGGGCTTAGGGTTTTGGGAGCTACACCCACAGATCGTTCTTTTCGTTTTTGCACACCTTTTCCCTGACAATCCTGTTTCACAACTGCTGACTTTGGGACGTGGATGCATGTCTCGACCTAGCATGGGCAACGAAGCTCTTAGTATAAGGGCCACCGGGACAGCTACAGATCCCTCTGGGTCTCGCGCCACCGGCGACCCAAGTTTCTCAAACGAAATCCAGCTCGGGTTTACGGATGACATGAAGGTGCATAGGTGGGCATATCAGCTGATTGGGCTTTACCCGTGAGGGATCTATGATCATGACAATTTACAAGTAC
>CAJNDT010001669.1:570254-715254 GCA_905221615.1 Symbiodinium sp. CCMP2592 | reverse complement strand
CAGTCCAAAACCGTACAAAAAACATGACAGATATCATATACAAGCGCCAATAAGCCTCTTCAATCCATCATAAAACCCTCATAGCACCTATACACAAACCCTAAACCCTGCACCCCGAACTAATCGCAAAACAACCTGCCTCAGGCGTCGATACGGGGATCACAGCCAAAGGCTTCTCGAAAGGCCAGGCCTCAGACGGAGGTGGTTCGGGATTCGGGCATTACCTATAGTCTCCATTGTAGTTCCTTCTTTTTGGTCAACTAGTTTTATGGTTAGGATCCTAGAATAGAGATTTTGGTTAACCCAAAAAAGGAACTACAATGGAGACTATAGGTAGGGCGTGGCTATTTAGGGCCTATTTAGGGTCTGGTTTGTATCTTTCCGGGGGTTCCATAGGTTATGCAAGGACTCATTTGGGCTTTGCATGCCATATACAGGATGCCTTCGCAAGGTTTGGTGCTGTCGTTGCTGTTGATGTTTGCATGCTTGATGAGGTTGTTGCTCTTGTCGCTACTGCTGCTCCGGTCTCAGCCGCCGATGTTGTTGTTGCTGTTGTAGCTGTAGTTGTTGCCGGCTGTTGTTGAGTTGTGTTATGTCTCTGGATAATGATGTTCCGGAGACAGTTGCAGTGGTGTTGTTGTCGCTGTGGGGACGTCGTTGGTGGTTGGTACCAGTGCCCGTGTCGGCGCTGTTGCGGTCCTCGTCGTTGCTGGCTGTGAGTGGTCTTGCCACTGTCGCTGCTGCACTTTGCGCATATTACAGTTTGCCGCTGGGCGGTTGGCGGCTGTTTTTGTTGCAGCGACTTGGTGATGCGCTTGATGTTGAATATCTCCACGGTATCATTTGTGTCGTTGTTGGGAACTAGTTGTAAGCGTTGCTCCTCGTCACTTGTGGCTGTTGAGGGCAGGATGGTGGTCACAATGGACCGCCACCGAGAAAAGCACGGCTGCCTCTGTGCATGCGAGAAGCTCCATTCCTGCACAAATACCGGCGATGCGAGTGGTTGCATGGATGGTGATGGCTGTAGCCAGCATACTGGCCGCGACGAGGACGACCACGAAGAAGACCATGGCCATGAGACTGCTGATGTTGATGCTGATAAAGATGAAGATGATGGTGATGCTGATGATGAATGTGATGGTGAAGATGATGACGACGATGACGATGGCAATGATGTGGACGATGATGATGATGACAATGACGTGGACGATGATGATGATGATGATGTGCCTCTAGCATCGTCACCAACAGCCCTGCAACAACAGCCCTGACCACTCGATCCTTCCTTGACCGTACTCGTGCTACCGACCGTGCCGTTCGCATGACGCAATTGCACAGGATCATCCTCAATTCAAGGTCGCAACACTGTTGCTTGTAAGTCTGTGCTACAAGTAGCATAACTCTGCATGTGAAGAAAGCTTTCAGTCCTCCTGCTGCCACTCCGCTGTTGATGGCCATTCCACACTATGCTTGGCTCATCCGTTGGATTTTGCCCGCTACGGTTTGCAAAACTGTTCGGTGCAAATGAAGGCCATAATCACTCAACCCGCAAACCTCAAGCAGCAAACCCTACCGCCCCAAGCCCTAAACATATTGCCCTCAACCCTACAACAACCCTAGGCCCTATATAAATCCTTGACAGAATCGTTTGGGCTCAGGCATCTGGTGCGTCGAATTCCTCTTCGGGTTTGCCATCCTCAGTATTCGTTGGGATTTGTTCGTCGAAGGTGTAGGGTTTAGGACTTCCTGCGGAACCAATTAAGACAAAATGTCGAAACCACAACCAGGAAAAAACACACACACACACACACACACAAACTAAACCAAAAGAACGAAACTCAGGCACCGAAGCAAGATAGTATGTCAATCTAAGGGCCAAACGTATAAGGGCCTTAGTGTACATGAAAACGTGATAGAAGACACGACATCACATATCGTACATGACAACAACGCAGAGGGAGACTTCTGCCTTGTAACCTGGAAATCACAACCGTGAACATACCCTAAGGGTCCATGTACTCAAATAGTATATACTTTGGCCTTAAAGTACTCCCTATATAGGTACATCGGGCCCAAAGTATATACTATTTGGGCACATGGATCCTTAGGGATACGTACTGCTGACCTCATACTGGAAAAATGCCCGGCTGCCCCTGTAATCAACTGGGGCGATTTGCTAGGCTGGTTGTGCTACGTATAAACTAAAGCATGCGTAGTTATGGATTTGAAGTGCTGGGTATTTCTGACTCATGCTGGCTGTTCAAGCCATATGCCAGAAGAGTGTTTGCCTTCTTGGAGCATCTACCCTATGCCTCCAGGGACCTTATCATTGGGTCCTTAAGGGGTCTAGGGCCGGAACTATGAGGTCCTTGGAAGGATAGGGTTAGGCTTGGGCATCTTTTTTGCCGATTGGGGCTGATGATTGGAAGGCTTTGGTCTGAAAGCTCAGGCAGATTCCCCTGTCGTTCCTGTATGAATGTATTCCCAAAGGGTCCGAAGTACCTGCACAGTAGAAAGTTTAGGGCTTCTAGAATCTAGAGGAATTACTACTAAAATTATTGCAACTCATAGAACCCTCCGGACTCCTCGAGGCTACTTGAAGCCGATAAAAGAACTACTTACTTCGTTCCCGCCCTCCAGGCATGGACCCTGGAGACGCATTCGGTCCAAGTGGCGTGGAGCTGTCCGTTGTAGAAGCAACCCGAAGGAAAACCAGACAGGAGGGGATGCATACCTCGACAAGGCTCGACTAATACATACTTTCGCCTTAGAGTATCTCCTAATTATAAAGGTACTTTAAAGCCACAGTATATATACTAGTTGGGCACATGGACCCTTAGAGGAACACCTAATGCAGAACCTTGGAAACTGCGTAGGATCCCCTGGGGTCCTCATGCCCTATCGGACCTCAAAGAAACCTTGGGAGGACCCTGAACCCTATCTTAACCCGGAACAACCCACCTTTTTAAAGACTTATTTAAGGAGATCATGATAAGGAACCCAAAAAATGTAGGCTATTCAGGGTTTAGGTAAACCTAAGGACGAAATGATAAGACCCTGAATGCTCAATCCGGAAATGAGACGGTGCCTCGAATTCCCAAAAACCACACCATCCCTCGATTTCGCAGATCTTCGCATTGCAAGCTTAACTCCCAGTTTGTGCGACTTGGGCTGGGCATCATTTTAAACTTTATAAGATCCTACCTAGAGGTCATACCCTACGCCTTTTTTGGATACCTAGTGTTATGGTTAGGATCTGATATATATATATATAGACAAAAAGATACCCTGAAAGAAGGGTAGGGTATGAGCCTACAGGTAACCCCTATTACCCCTAGCACGAAGAAGCGGCGGCTTGCTGGTTTGTAGCCAACGATTAGGAGCTCCTTCTCAGCCAGGCATCAGGGCAAGCGATCACGTGCCGATTTTCGAGCCCAGTCATCATCAGGGTGAGGGCCATTGAACAGTTATTGTTAAGCTTGAAGCTTTCACCACTTCCGAAGGTTCGCGAAGCACCGTGTAGCCTGAAAAGCAGTAATGGTCAACAACTATAGTGAAAGTGGGGTGTGCGGTGTGTGTGTGTGTGTGTGTGTAAATGTAGATGAATTCAAGACGTGTCGTGGTCAGCGACATCCTGAAGACCCACAAGAACACCGCGGCTCCATGTAGCCATATAGTATATGCTTCAGCCTTCGTGTACCTCTTATGGGACCGCTTTTATCAAGGCCTACGTATATACTGTACGGGCGCATGGGGCATTAAGGAAAGGGTCTCATTTTATCACGACGAGACTAAACCCTAAACCCTAAACCCTAAACCCTAAACCGGCCTTTCGGAAACTGATTGCTGAATGCACCTATGAACTCAGAACGACCGCAGGTCAGCTCCTTGGCAGCTAAGTTGCGAAAGGCCCCAACCCGAACCCGGCATGTAAACCCCAAGCCCCTAGACTTCAACTCCCAAGCTGTAAAACCTTAACCTTTAATTGAAAGCGGTAAACCTAGCAATGAATCTGAGAAGCCTATGGCTTTTGACCCATCGCAATGGGAAACTAAACCTGCAAAGCCCAAGCTTGAAGACCCCATGTGTTGTCAGGAGCCTCAGCATAGGTTCAAGTGCAGCTGGGCTGCGGTACTGAATGTTCAGCAGCAGAGGCTTCACCTGTGCGCTTGCGCAGGCGGTTGCAGGGCGGGGGCTATATAAATCTGGGTTTTGTCAAGGAACAAAACTTAAGTTACCATCATAGGAACCTATAAAAAGTGACACGGTTACCTGACTATTGTAACTTGAAGTAAGTTGCTTAACAAAGGCCTAAAAGCAAAAACTCCAGGAGATATCTGCCCCCCTCTGGCGCGGAGTTGTCCACTCATTTGTTCCACGACTATTTAATCCGTTCTAAACCCTACTACTCCAGTTAGCGAAACACAAAATACTGTTACTGGTTACTGTGCTGCGTATTATGTGGTTGGTAACCCTCTTAGTTAGAGGATAAACCCGAAGGTGGGCTGGAAGAGGCTTGAAAGGCTCTCCAGCCGCACACGAGTCGAAGGCAGTTACTCAGCTAGTACCTAAGCCCGCAACCCTGGTATCTCTAAGCTCACCTTCTACATTTGGTCCCCAAGCCCTTAACGCTTGCACGAACCCATAAGGGAGCTCTTAAAGGAACCCTAAACCCTGCAACCAAAGAGACGCTACTGCCACTGAAGCGCCCCTTGCAGAGAGAGCCGTTCGAAGAGGGAGAGCTTCAGCGCCTTCGGAGGAAGTAGCGGAATCTAGGGCTTAGGTTTAGGATGTAGAAAGCTGCGATTCTGTTGGGATTTATGGCCGGTTCAGAGAGTGGGTTGCACATGTCTACGGAATGCGACTGCAGGGCGTTTTGGGCTTCAGGGAGTTTGGCTTGAGGAGGTTTGCAAGGAATGCTGCAGTATGGCTTCAGAATAGCAGCAGCAGCAGTAGTAGTACTGGAGTAGTAGCAGCAGCAGGACTAGTTAGTAGTAGCGGGGGTAGCAGCAAGCAGCAGCAGTAGGAGAAGAAGGAGTAGGAGTACGAGTAGGAGTGAGTAGTAGTAGGAGGAGTAGTAGCAGCCGCAGCAGTAGTAGTAGCAGCAGCAATTAGAGTATGGACGAAGGTGCAGGGAGTCTAGGAATGAGTTGAACTCTCGGATCTAGGAATTTAGGGTCTTGGGTTTGAGTTCAGGGCGGACTTTCTGGGGCGTATAGGGGTGTTCAAACCTCACAGTTCCTGTCGGGTGAAGTACTTGGTTCTGGGGCTTACAGAGTTACTTGAAGGATCATGCGACTTGGTAATTGGGGTTATAAGTAAGGTAACTACAGTTCTAATTACTTACAACCCCAACTAAAGCAGTTATAAACCTATTTACTAAGTCCCATGATCCTCTCAGTAGGGCTCTGAAAGAACCCGACACGGAGACCAGGCTGACCAGGTTTTAAATACATACATACATACATACATATATGCATACAGTATATACAGTAGTTACATATGCATAAGACATAAAAAGGTACACGTCCAAAAAATATGGAAAGAAAGATAGACAGATCGATAGATAGATCGATAGATAGACAGACAAAGAGATCAATAGGTACATATTTACACATCTAGTATCATCTAGTCATTCATTGATTTTTATGGGGCATACGAGGATACGCGAGCTCTATATGGAAGCTTCCGGAAATTGGGGTACCGTCTGTGGGGATCCTTATAATAAGGATCCTACTATTGTGGGTACTATATTAGGGTCCCCTATTGTCGGAAACTCCCTTCTGGCAAGTCATGCGAGGCCCAAGAGGAGCCCTACGTCGAGCTAAATCCTAAACATCATAGACAGCTAGCGTCAACATCATCATCATCCCAGTCATCATAGCCGTCATCGTCACGGTCATCATCATCATCATCATTATCAACACCATCATCATGAGCAGCAGCGGCATCAGAATCAGCGTCAGCATCATCATCGTCATACGCATCTCTTCACCATTCGCATCATCACAAGCAGCATCACTGACACCATCCCCATCAATGCAGGTATCATCGTCACCATAGAGGAGCTATCACTCTGCTCTATATGCTGTCGTTGATACGTGTATGCTGTCTTATCCCCTGCCACCTCCATCGTGGGTGAATCAGACTTGACGGTCGGTGGTAGCTGACAGTGGTCACCGCAAAGAACCTGATCTACCCAACCCTCAAATGGAAGTCCGTTTTGATATCCTCTTGCTATCCGACCCTCGCAAAAGCAAAGTCATCTAGGCAAGGTTGAAGGCAGGCTTCGAAGTCTGGGCTTGCAGTCGGGGGTCTTTACTTGGCGCGTAACTCACTCTGAGCCCTAAGACCCCAGTTTGAGGGCTACGCGGCTTCCGTGCAACTGCAGCTGGAGGGTTCAGGATGCTGTTTTGTATGGTCTCCAACACACGTCTGTTCAAGGATCATCTTGGGAGTAGCAATTCTCGCAGATAGATGGCAGCACTCTAATCTTGAGGCACGGCAAAGCTTCGTGTTCGCCTGAGGTTTTGAGCTCAGAATGTGGCAGATATCTGTCCCCCAGCAGTAGATCTGGAGGATCACTGGAAATCAACTGAACCTCTTAAACCTACTACAGCTTAAATGCCATATGTGCGCAGTACCTGAACTTCGCGTCGCCTTGACTCAGGTCGGCTCAAGGGTCCCGCGGGGTTGCATGACCTACGTCTTAAAGTCTTAGGGGCTGAGTACCCTAGCCTCAAAAAGGTTAACCTCTTGAGTGATACAGTAGAAGCCAGAAAGTTGGAACATCATTATCCTCATGCCCGTAAGGTAAAGTCTAAAGGATCCTAGCACTAATCCTCCTAAAGCCATGTTCCAACTTTCTGGCTTCTAGTAGAGTAGGATTATCTCAGCCCGGAAAGGTTGAAGGTTACCTCAGCCCCTAAGACGTGCTTAGGCTTTTAGGTTGTTCAGGGCTTCAGTGTCTTCAGGGCTCAGAGTGCCGAGGAGTCCAAAACGGGGCGTCCAAAATTCCGAGTCTGACAAATTTCCGTAAACCCTAGCCCTAACCCTATGGCTCCAGGGACCTTATTATTGGGTCCTTAAGAGGTCTAGGGCCCTAACTATGAGGTCCTTGGAAGGATAGGGTAAACCATAAACCCCAAAATCTAAACCCTAGCAGAAGGCAAGGGGCTAGCTGCTGACAACCGCGGCAGATGGGGATGAGGGTCGCGGGCTCCGTGACCTGCAATAACAAGTGCAAGACTGCCGGTTCAGTGACTTGAGGGCTTTTTAGGAGTCTATATGAGTGGTTGTCAAAATTAGGGCCCCTTTTGGGTACCCTAAATTATAGGTGCCGTATTATAGTAGGGACCCAAAAAGGGACCATAATTTTGACAACCACCCATATAGGGCTAGGGGCATTTAAGGTTTAGGGTCTTGGGGGCTTAGCGCTCTTGGGGTCTCATTAAGGTTTACAGGGTTTGGGGCTTTTTTTGGTGTTTAGGACTTTTCGGTTTAGGGTTTACGGCGTTTGGGGCCTCTTGGGCTTACGGCTGAAGGGTTTGATAGGGTGTAGGCATTTAGGGCCTGGTTTGGCATTTTGGGCTGAGGCTTTGGGCTTTATGGGCTATACCTTAGCCTTAACCCCAAATAACCTGCCCTAAGCTCTAAACACCAAAACTCAAAACCCCTGCTTTTGTGGCCTTACTAACTAGAATACGGTTTTGTAACCCATTATACTGTAATTGTAAGAAGTAGCCCCCCGAAATAGTATAGGTAATTATTAAGGCCCCCGTACTAAAACCGCATAGTACCCTCATAGTAATCTTTAAAGACCCGTTTAAAGGAACCCTTACAGGGACCGTAAGGTAATATTACGTGCACCGTGTGCCAGAATATTTCCTTTGCAGACCAGCCTGGGAAGCTTCATCGACAAGAACGAGGGGAAATCCTGAAGAGCGGCCCGAGTTCTTTTGAAGTACTATAAGGGGCTGTAAGGGTCTGGAGATTCGTGACGTTTAGAGTTAACCCCAGAAAGTTGGAACATGGACTTAGGATGCTTGGTGCGGGGATTCCCCATACTTTACTTTTTGGAGAGTATGCGGATAATGATGTTCCAACTTTCTGGCTTCTCCTTTAGGGTCCCTGTCGCATCACGTGGTATTTCACATCACCCTAAACCCTAAATCCCTAACTGTGGTGGTTTACATCACGTGCAATGACCCTGAGCCATGCAATCAAGACTACAACCAAGCCTGTCATCAGCTGAACCATCGCCACTAGCAGAGTCCATAAGCCATAGGCCCTCCAAACATTGTATCAGCGCCGCATTGAGCCATCAATACAACTAGCAACATCATGAAAGTTATCGATAGTTTGCCTTACCAAGGGACAGGGCCAAGAGTGTTGCATGCAGTTGAGTTCGGACTGGTCCGCACAAGCACCCTCACGCCAATGACTTCGCATCTCTCCGATCAACTCTGAAGTTTGAGTTTACGTAGTGGTCCAGGGTTTAGGGGTGAAACACTCTGAAGAGCTGTTGAAGAGCCCTGAGCCCTTGAACCCTATAAGCCCCAAAACAAAAGTTATAAACCGTCCTAAACCCAACAAACCCGAAATCGCTGCAATATTGCCGCCCAAGAGTCGGAAATCCTTCAGCAAGGCGCTTCCAGCTGTCACCACGGTGCAGCAGATCACCTGGTCCAAAGCTACATAACGGTTTAGGGTTTAGGGTTACATATACATATTCGTAGGTCAGAGACAGCAATCAGCGTGGTAGCAGGAACACGGGCAAGCACCTGTGCTTCCTCCATCGCATTTTGGATAGCTTTTCGCTTCTCCTTGTCCGGAACATCCTGTCCAAGGTAAGTTCTCAAAGCATAGTGGCATGACCCTAAACCCCAAACCCTGCAGGGTCTTACGGGCCAGAACCAGAAATGTAAACCCGAGCCCACGGGCTGATGCTTCAGGGTTATGGAGTTCTGGGTTTTACAATTTTGTACGGTTCAGAGCCCTTTTGGGGCATCTCTGGCCCGGAGCCCGGATGTCTGCATCCGCAAGGAGTTCAGGGGTTGCGTCTATAGGTCGAGGGGTTTGCAGTTTAGGTTTTTGTTGTTTAGGGTTTTAGGGTTTAGGGTTTTAGGGTTCGGGGTTTAGCGTTTAGGGTTCGGGGTTCAAGGTCAAGGATGAAGGGTTTTGGCGTTCACGGTGTTGCGTGCGCTTCAGGGTGAAGAGCTGCGTGTTCAGAGTTCATGATTGGCCCCATACGGCTGATGATATAAATCCTGCATTACCCATAATAAGGAATATACCATTATTCCCATAGTTTAGGGTCCTTAAGGTCATGCAGGATTTATATCATCAACCGATAGGTCTAGGTTTAGGTTACGTCTGGGATGTTGATTCTGGCAAAACAGCTGCTGATGGTGCTGTTATTCTTCATAATTCCTGTCCGAACGAGGCTAAACATCACAAGGTATAGATCCTAGCACCCGCAAAGTGACCTTGTAAAGGGATCCGTACTGGCATATCAACGTGTGATCATGAATGCAAACTGATGACCCTCCGGTTGGTTATGTGGGAAAGCTTGCTGGGGATGCTTGTGAAAGCCAATGGCTCCCCAACCAGCAAGTTGGTCAACATCAGTCAGACGATGCACAGACGATGCACCCCACCCGACAGTCAAGGACTACAGCTTGGAAACCATGTGGATTAAGGTGCCCCCCCAACACCTACGAGTCCTCTCTTAAGTACCGCCGATATCACAATCGTCGCAGCTTTTTATCTTGATTCGCTAATTTCCATCCCTATCCTCATCCTTATCCTCCTCATCATCCTCATCCTCAACCTCATCCTCATCCTCGTCCTCATCCTCCTCATCGTCATCACCACCATCATCATCGGCATCTTCAGCACCACCGTCATCTGTCTCAGCAGCTGCATCACCAAACAGAGCAATGCCCCAATCACCGTTTCATGTGTGAAATCCTGCGATGCACCGGGCCCAGCATCACCACAATGTAAACACTCTGAGGCAGCAGACCAACGCAACTTGCAAAGAAACCAGTGGCAGTGCAAAGTGAAGACGCATACCGGATGCACCAACCTTATCCAAAGCCTTTGATTGCCATGATTGCCGATGCCCTTGCTAAATATGTTCATTGCCATTTTGCTCTTAGCTCCTTTACTTTGTTCGGGTGTCTGTTGCTGTTGTAGGCACGGTTGCTGCGGGTGCAACTCCTGTTGCGGAAGTGGTGGTATTCATGTTGGTATGGATGATGACGTTGGCGTTCGAAAAACACCTTCATGATTGCTGTGCAGCTGCTATCGTTTTTTGTTTATGCTTTTGTTGCTGTTATTGGTGCTGTTGTTAGACCTCTAGAAGTCCGAAATTTGAACCCTCATGGCTCTGTCACGGCAGGTCCTTGAATGAAGTCACTCCCATTTTCTCCATCGCAACGTTTTCTACCACCTCAGAAATCAATGGCGAGAGATTGCTAACCCGAAACCTTTAACCCGAAACCTGAACCCTTAAACTCAGAAGCCTAAACCCTCGCCGCAACTCTGAAGGCCACTTGAAAACTGCCGGGCTAACCTTTGGGTCCAGGTGTAGGGTTTAGGCTTTAGGTGGCTTTAGGGCTGTCGTAATGGACTCGCATGGCTGAAAGTTTGTTACCGGACAGATGGGGTTTAGTCTTTAAGATCTAGAGGCCATGCTTACTGATTCTGTTCAGGATCCCAATTCAGGCTACCATGAGCGGGATCTATGGTAAAGGATTTGGCTTTCTGTGTTAGGCTCCCCAGTAAGCGCGTACAACCCCCTAGTAATAGAGGTGCGATTTTCCGAATATTCGGTGCTTGTAAGGAGACCCCGGCATAAAAATGTGCAACAGGGTACTGCTGGGGAACCTAGCTATTATGGCAAGATAAATCAAGTTCTTCAGCGAGAGCCCAGTCTAGTGCCTCGGAATTCCTGCAAAATCGCGGACCCAGGGTTGAAGGTTTAGGGCACGTTTGGGGTTTAGGGTTTTGGGCTTGTTCGGGGCTTAGGGTTCAGGGTTTAGGGTTTAAGTTTTAAGCGGGGTTTGGGAGGAGTGGAAAAATGTTCCAACGTTCAACCATCTCAAACCTGAAGCTTTTGGGTCTAATGAGTTTGGGGTTTGCTGTTCGCTGCTGTTCGCGTAATTTCAGGTTTATGTTCAGGCTTTCAAATTAGGTTTCCCAATAGCCCGTGAATCAGGATACCGCTTGTGCCACTATTTGGCTTTCATACGTAGGCCCGAACGGAACAATGGAAAAAGGGTACTACTGGAGAACCCAGAAAGTACTTGCAGTCTCTGTCGTAGCTCCGTTATCTTGATATACCAACTTTATACTTAGGATCCTAAAACGTAAGCCAAAAAGAACTACAATGCAGACTATAGGTAATTACCTTGAACTACCAAAACCTACTATTTTGTAGGGTCCCTACAAATTCCATATGGGCTTATAGTAAGAACCTGCAATACAGTAGGTTATGGTATTGTAAGCCTTGCGATGCGCGACATGCCCCCCCAACTTGCAGGAGCTTCGGGTATCCCGACGGTTATCGGTAGCGTTACGGAGCCCTGGAAGGAGCCCTATCAGTTTTCCCTAAACCTTAAACCCCTAAATCCTAAACCCTTAAACCCTAAACCCTTAAACCCTTAAACCCGAAACCCCTAAATCCTAAACCACTAAACCCTACACCGTTATTACCCCTAAATCCTAAACCACTAAACCCTAAACCGTTATACTACCCTAAACCCCTAAATCCTAAACCACTAAACCCTAAACGCTTATACCCACAACCCCTAAATCCTAAACCCCTACACCATTAACCAGAACGCCCCGCAGTGAGTAGACCTGCTCTCCTGCCGTGCCACGCATCGCGACACCTCGGGGCGCATGATTTCCGGCCGCCCGAGCCGCACCGCCTGTGCAGGACAGCTGGGCAAGAGCCAGAACCAAACCAGCAGAGCTGGAATGCTAATCCCTAAACCCTGAACTCTGCCCTCCCTCAACCGTAAACCTAAATCCCTTAGCGAAAACCTTAAGGGTCGATGTCTCAAGACTCTTGGCCCCAAGCCTGACAGCCCAATCCCCGCAGAACCCAATCCGGGAGTTTCCGACCCTAATATAGTACCCTAAATTTAAGTAGTAGGATCCTTAGTATAAGGACCCCCAAATTAGGTACCCCTAATTTTTGGAAACTCCCATACAAACTAACACGAAAGCTTCTCCAAGCACCACCCTGGCGACCAGCACCTAAGCCCTGTGAACCACAAATCCTAAACCCTAGCGGGTTTAGGGTTTAGGGGTTTGGTAAAGTTTAGGGTTTAGGGTAGCCCCTTCGTAGGGGCCTGATAGAACACAAGTCTCAGGTCAAAACACAACTGAGGAGGCGTGCATTTACTGGTAGCAAACACCTGCATAGTACTTCAGACAACAAAGGTGCCCCCCACGTGCACCCTAAGACCACGATCCTGGTTGGAAGGAAACCTAACTCGAAACATGACGTGCAGATACAAATCAGGCTGCTTTGATGCCGGCCGCGACGAGACCCTCAACGAGGTTATCCACCTCGGATATGGTGGGCTGCTCCTTGTGGTCATGGCTTTGCATAGTAGGAGCGAATGCGGGTGCTATAATTGCAGAAGGCAGTATGGGCATTTATCTTACGGTTTCATATGCGTATCTTATGCCGAGGGTTCTACTTACTATGTAAGCACTGTCTCCTGGGATGTCTTAAAGACCTGTTGAGACTGTATGTACGAGTAACAGTACGGGTAGAAATAGCAGGAACAGGAGCAGCAGTTGCAAGAATAGTAGCAGCAGTAGTAGTAGTAGTAGCAGCAGTAGTAGTAGTAGCAGCAGCAGCAGCACATGGTGGCACTAGGAGGCTTTCATGTTGCAGGCATAGGACACCCATGAGATCGACGCAAGCATGCCAAACAGGCAATCCTAAACCTCAAGCCTTCTACCCTCTCAACGATAACGACAAGCTGCGGCAATGTTCGATCCGCTGGTTGCCAGGATGCCGGTCGTCTTCTTCCTCTGAGGGGTTACGGGTTTGGATTCTTTAGGGTCTGAAGAAGGGTACTATCATCATGGGTTGCTATAAAGGTTGCACGAGTCAAATAATGCACGACCCTAAACCTAAACCCTTCAGCGCTTGAAAGGCTGACAGCTGCATGCCCTTGCACTGTTAATTCGGCACTAAAGCTATGTTCCCCAGTCACCCCGTAATAATAATAATAACAATAATAATACTACCTGGTAAGCCTGGAAGCCGTTAACAACCCGTAGCATCCTCAATTCTGTATGAATCTCAGGAGTTGAAATACAATTCTGGCTCCGGGTCGACTTTTGGCGTTCGGACCCGTTCGGGGCTTCTCAAGAGAGCCCAGGCCTGAGATTTCAGATGTGGGGTTTGGGTTAAGATTGCCGCTTTCAGCTGCCCAAAAGCAGAAACCATGCACTCCTGCCAAAATCGTTCAATCATATATGATATAAACCCTATATAAGGCCCTATAAGCCCTCGAAGGCCTATATAAACCCTAAACAACAGGAGCCCTGTAAACACATGTAAGCATATATAGGCACACCCTAAAACCCGAAGCCCTAAAGAGCAAAAAACCCTACACAAACGAGCCCCAAACCCGAAACCCTAATTCTAAGCCCCCGAAGAGCCCTAAAGCCCCAAAGAACAACAAAGCCCATTATAAACCGTTAACCCGAAGCCCTGACCTCACGCAGACAACAGTCCAAATAACCGGAGAAATCACAGCTAAACCCCACTCTTGATGTCGTTTTCGTCGCCTACGAGATGATCGGTGGCACGGCGGTGAAACTGCCTCGCTTGTGGGCTTGTGCCGAAATCACATTGGGCTGCATGCTCCTGGTGCAGGGTGATTTTGTGTTTCAAGGATTTGTAGAGTGTTTTGGCTTGAGCCATGGCCCAGAGAACAGCGAGTTCTCATGCGGAGGCCATGGAGGAGGGGGCTGCAGGTTGCGATTACTCTTTGGATGGTCTTGCTGGGTCTTGGGACAATTGTCCTGACATCAGACGACGGCTTCGCTCGGACCAGAATCTTCTGGTTCACTACTGCACGAAACTTCGGAAGAGTTTCAATTGCAAAGTGGAGGTTACGATCGCGAATGTACGGGAGAATGCCAAAGTTCTTAGACCCGTCTGCAAAATCATTGCTATCCATGGCTGCCCTCCGAATATAGACAGGCTGATGGTGCAGGTGCAGGATGTTTTGAATGAGAACAATGTTAAGTTGACGGGAACGACCGTGTATGATCAAGCCTGGGCCATTCGATATCTTATTGCCCTTGTGAAGAAGAACAAAAAAAAGAAATCGTGGCAGGAGGACTCTTTTGTGAAACATAAATGTATGCACACAAGCCCTTCCATCTATATAGATGCTATATAATCGCCACTGTCCTGCAGGATCCCGCCACTCGCCAGCTGCTCATGGACCTGGGATTCTTGAGTGCCGAGGCACGGGCTGGTGTGGTTACATATTGACAAAAGCCCCCGACCCGGTACCCTTGTAGCACTATGTACGCCTCACCCTGTAAAACCTTAGCTGGAGCTTCCTCTCAACTTCTCACCCTATAGACCTCTAGATAGTTTAGATGTGTCACACCTTCCCATAAATCCGAAAAGGAAGATGAACCGGTGCCCTCAGTGAAGGACTTGCTAGGGTTCGCAATTAAGCTTTTTGTGTTTTCGGTACCCTGTAATAAACTTAAGTCGGCCCTCAACCCTGGAACCCGAACCTTTAACCGGTGTGCAAGGGCATTCGGGTTCCAGATTGATCTACATGGTGTCAATTGCCTCCTGCCTTCCCAGGACAGTGGCGAATCTGCAGCAACCGCATCAAAGCTTCCAGAAGCACCGGCATCAGTCGTGGCAAGCACTCCAGAACCACCCGCATCATCACTCGTGTCGAAGACTTCAGAAGCGCCGGGTTCACTCGAGATTGCATCCCAATCACTCGTGTTGGAGACTTCAGAACCACGGGCATCACTCGACCTCGCATCCCAATCACTCGTGCTGGGGACTTCAGAGGCAGTGGCAGCGGCATCACTCGACATCGCATCCCAATCACTCGGCTTGGCAGTGGCACCGGCATCACTCGACATCGCATCCCAATCACTCTGGTTGGAGACTTCAGAAGCACCGGCAGCGGCATCACTCGACATCGCATCCCAATCACTCGGCTTGGAGACTTCAGAAGCAGTGGCACCGGCATCACCTGGCATCGCATCCCAATCACTCCGGTTGGAGACTTCAGAAGCAGTGGCACCGGCATCACTCGTGTTGGAGACTTCACTGGTGGCAGAGGACACATTGCCGGTGAAGCTTTATCGCAGTATCCATGCAGGTAGACACACACACATGTGTACAGGATTTTTGATCGGGCTCCAGGGCTTCTTGCTCCAAGCCACATCAGTTGGCCCATTCCTCGCAGGAAGCTGGTACATCTTCGCAGTCGATGGCTGCCATTCCTTTGGCTTGTCAGGCACGGGAGCATTCCATGAGGGTCTTGTTTGTTTCAGCTTCGCCGATTTGCGGCCGGGGGGGGGGCTGTGCAGCATTGCATCGCAGGATCCGGATAGACCCGTAAGGAGGCCTATAGGTTGAACTCAACCCTACACGCCTCGGTTTTGTGTGATTTCGGGAGTTTAAAGAACTTTAGGGTTTTGAGGCTTATAGGATTTGCTGATTTGGTGCAGGCTTATAAGGCTAGGTTGTTGTCGGGTTCCGGGGCTTTGGGTCCAAAGGTTTAGGGTTTGGCTTTGGGTCCAGGGGTTTAGTTTATAGGTCTGTTTGTTTGCGAGGAGGTCGTGTCGTCCGATGAGGAGGAGCTTCGCTTGGCCAATAGCACGAAGGAGCAGTTGGTCGATGTGCTTCGTGGTCTGCTTTCCCAGGGGACGATACTTCGCGGCATTAGCATGATGTAGGTTTGGGGTTCTAGCCTATAGCCCTATAGGGACCTCACGTTTCTTGAAACTGATCATTTAATTTATGTATATTAGCCTATATATGCTAAACTGTAAAACCCCTTAACCCTGCAAGCCCTCTCATCCCTGAAGCTTTGGACTCATCCGAAATCGAACAAAGACCCGCAAGTAGCCTCTGAGCCCAACAGTGCTTTAGAGCACGATGCTATAAGGCTTGCTAAGGCTGCTAAGATTTCTCAACCTTCGATAGACCGATCCTTTTGAACAACAGTTCAAGCTTTTGGTCTTAGATGATTGATGTCCTCAATGTGAGTATGCAAAGCCTGCGAACACCTGATATATAAGTATATATGTTAGCCTTAAAGCCAATGGTGAACTTCTTCCAGCTCAGGTCTTCTGCAGCCGTGGCCCCGATGACGGTGGTTGAGCAGCCAGCTGCTGCAGTCGTGGCCCCAAGGGCAGTGGTTCAGAAGCAAGCGACGCCGCAGCACAGCACCTCGGATGTTCGGTTCGTATGCAATCAGGTTTGTGGTGTGGCTCAATTAAGTAAGTGAGGTGCTGCTATGGGTTGTGTGGTTGTTGCTATAAAGCAAAGTAGAGGTGCTCCTGTGGATCGTGTCGTTGTTCCAGACTCACTTCCTTTCGCTGGGGACAACGATGGCACGCAGATCCCCTTCAATCCTGAAGACTACATTGCAACTCCCTATGCCCAAGATCTGCTGGCACGTGAAGATGCCTCGCTGGCAGCAGTGCCCAACATCCAGCAGCATGGCCAAGGTGTTCCTGAGCAGGACCGGCTATGGGTTCATTATGCATGGGTTGCAAAGTTGTTGGTTTCATACTTTACCTATATACTTTGATCTGCCTTAACCGGCCAGGAGGGACCCCCGCCCGAGACTGCTACTGGATTGCCGGAGTCGGAGTTCCCTGAAGTTCCAGAGCATGAGGTCGTTACCAGGCGGGATCAGTTTGCTGCCAAGGATGCTCTGAGTGGCCGGGGACGAGGGCGAGGGCGAGGCCGTGGCGGTCGTGCGACGGCGGCTAAGAGCAAGATTTTCAGGAAGGCTTCGGATGGCACGCTGGAAGGTGGGAATAGTTCCGGTAGTACGGGGCCGGTCGAGGCGACATCGCAGCTCCGCCGCAAGCGACCGCTTCAGGATGCAGAGGAATCGGAGCCCAAGGGTGACGAAGATGAGGAGGACGATGCCGAGGAGCATGAGGACGATTCGGGAGAAAGGGGCGACGACGGGGCTGCCTCGAGAAAGCGAGGCCGACCAAAGGCCAAGGCCTCTGCAAAGGCAAAGGCCAAAGCAAAGGCCAAGGCCTCTGCAAAGGCCAAGGCCTCTGCAAAGGCCAAGGCCAAAGCAAAGGCTGCTTCAAAAGCGAAGCCGAAAGCCAAGGCGAAAGCACGTGCCGAGCAGGATGCATCAGAGGACCCAGAAGCAGTGGAGAGCCGCCGGAAGAGGAAGGCACCGGTTCCCGCACAGGAGAAGTTTCAAGCTGCCCAGAAAAGGACGGCAAGCTTGCTTCAGTCCATGCAGAAGCCGGCTCCATTGGTTTTCGGGGAGGTTGCCCACGATCGCCCATTGCCTAACCCGGAGCACATTCGGCAGGTCCTTATCTTCGAGATCATGACTTGCTTGGCTTCGTGCAACGAGCTGGGGAAAAAGGCCAAGCACAACCACCTCGACAAGCTGGTGTCGCCATCGTGCGACATGCGATTCGAGTTGTATTGGAGCAGGGCCTCCGTGGGCATCAAGGTCAAGGGTTCGGGAGAAAAGGACTTCAAGCAGGTCGTGTACTTCTCACGCCCGACGGTGTGTGTTGGGTCCAACATGATTCTTGCAAAGTACTGGGTTGCCTGGCTATGTTCGTGAGTCATATACAGTTACAGAATCTTCGAATCGTGTTTACTTTCTGGGCTTTTGGTTGATCCTCTACTTTATGTACCAAACCCTATTAACCCCTACAAGACTATATAAGCCCTATATGAACCCGATTAAAAACCTAGACACAGTAGTCCTCCCAATAATGCATTCACCCGAGGCTCAGCTGATGAATGTGCTCGGCACCGCCACACCGCCTGATTGCCGAGCTTTGAGCCATTACAAGGCAGTGTCTTCGACTGCACATGCTGAGGCTCTGAGTGGCTGGGGTGTTTAAGACACTCTCCAGGTCTGGCGCTTTTTGTGTCACCAGCAGCTTTTGGCCTGTGGTGTAAATCATGTTAGATTAGGGAGCACATACACATGAAATGTACCTCAAAGCCTTATATGTACTGTTCCTATAGCAAGTCTGCTGGCCAGCTGATACATGTGGCTTCTTGTCTGAATCACAGGTATGCTGCTGTGCAGGGTATGGTTATGTGATCATGTGCACACAATGTGTGGACGTGCCGGGTGTTGTAGCTTTCGAACATCCAAACAAATTCGCTTAGAGACAATGCCGTGGAGTGCCGGGGTTAAGGCAGCAGCTACGGTGCAAATCGTTCCCGATGTGCAATCCGAAAAACTCCGTGAAAAGGCCGAGAGTGCACACGACCTGTTGGCCTTCACTCGTTGTTTATATACTTGAATAAGCACCCACTCCTGCCAGGTGAGATGCCGAAGAGATCCCGTGGCGATGCAGAGAACCTTCTTCTTGATCGCATGGCCGCCTCGATTTGGGTGGAGTGTACATATAAAGGAGTTCGGGTTTCGGCATTCCGGGGCCCTAAAGCTTCCGAAGGGTTTGTTGTGGGGAAACATATTGTCTTCATATATCGCTCAGTAGTATAGGTCCGAGCCTCTACATATCCTCTAAACCCTGAACCCCAAAACCCTACACGCCACAGGGTCTTCTATGGATCGGCATGTGTGTATGTGTTTGTGTTATTGGGGGAGGGTTCTGGTTGCATCCTTATATACAGTAGAAGCCAGAAAGTTGGAACATGGCTTTAGGATGATTACAGTGCTATAGGGTCTCTTGTACTTTACCTTATAAGGGCATGAGGATAATGATGTTCCAACTTTCTGGCTTCTACTGTAGTGCAAAGACAAGACAGACACACTGCCGGAAACCACACATATACGTGTCTGTCAGAGTTGATGCATGTTGTATGTATAACAATGTACATGTTACATAGGTGTATTGTATTGATGCACAAATCCATGCATAAACCGGTGCCCCTCACGCATACGGTTTTCACTGCTGTTCAAATATATCGTGTATATGCAATTTACACATGTTAGTATGTTTGTGCCTGTACTCTGTACCGTGGATTCGCTTATCAGTTTGTCTGTGTGTATATGCCATGTATCCCACAAGGTTGCCTCGTGTTTCCTAGCTTTGTGAATTCGGGGTAGGATCTATCGGGTATATATAGACAACAAGGCTTTAGGCTGATAGGGTTTATACACCGTAGGGTTTATACGGCTCATGTATTATAGAGTTTGGGGTTCCAGGGTGTGTAGGGTTTTTGTTTTCCTTGAGAATTACAGGGTTTCGAGTCCCAAGATGCTGAGTCCAGCAGCCGAGAACACAACCCCCCTTTGACCCCTCAGGATGTCCTATATAATCCATTATTGAAGGCGTTGCTTGGATTCTTGAAACCCCAGAATAGCCCTAAACCCTGAACCCCGAAAGACTGTACATATGCCCCAACATCTACGACTCAAGCTCGTAGCCTGATCTTGTAAGTATGAACCCTACATGGCCCTGTACTATGAACCCTGGCCCATACAAACCTTATAAGCTACAGACCGGAAGCTGGAAACCCACACGCAGACAAAAAACTGAAGCCCTAAAGACCAGATGTACCCCAACACCTACAATCCGACTTGCTGCAACGGCTTGCTTTGTCCCACCAGCCTGCTTTGAAGTGTCCGGTCGTTGGACAGGGTATCTTGATGTGTAATTATATAGTGTACATATGCAGGGGTAGACCAATTTTGGGACTTAATCTAGATCCGGCCGCTAAATAGGGGGTTGCAGGAAGGATATCTCCGTGTGCAAGCCATGGTCGCACATGTCTGCCCTGGTTTGCTAATCTCCGTCGCAGAAGCAACAGAAGCTTGACGGCACCGTGGACAGGTCCGAAAGCCCCCATCCTATCCCCTTCATGCAGATAAGAGCCCTCGCTTCATCCCAGGTCGCAGTGGCAATGGTCGTGCTGCTCCAGGGCACCAAGAACCTGGGAGCTTTGGTGTGAAAATGCGGCTTCCTGGGGGTCAAATACTGTAGCTGGCTCAGCTTGAGCTTCAGGTTGTGACTTTCTTCAATGATGGTTGCACATATCACCGGTCCTCGGATGCAATCCATGTCGGTGCCGGTGCAGCACGCAGCCCTGTTGTTGTTTCCTTTTAAACCCTATAAACCCTAACTGCTGAACCCTATAACCCTAAATCCTATAAATCCTCTAAACCCTATAAACCCTAAACCGTGTGTCTGGTCTGTCTGGTCTGTCTGCTCTGCCTGGTCTGCCTGGTCTGCCTGGTCTGTCTGGTCTGTCTACCTATCTCGCTCTGTATCTCTCTGTCTCTCTCTGTTCCTCGTTTTCTGGTCCCTCCCTTCTTGCCCAGGTGGCCAGCGAGCCGAGCAAGTACGTGCAACCGAGTGGCGACCGAGCCGAGCAAGCAAGCACCTGCTCCTGAACGGCAGGTGTCGTGTAGGATGGTCTGTGCGGCTGTGTTGCCCTTCCCCAGAAACCTTAAACCCCAAACCGGTCAAGGACCCTCACTTTCACATCGTGTACGGTTTCCTGACGACCACTGCATTGCCCGAACAGTGTGAGCCCTAAACCCTCTGTAGGCAAGCTATCTTCTCGACATCGATATTCTGGCGATGCATGTACTCCGAACCTGCAGAAGCCTCACAAAGACCGGAGCCCTAGTATAGGGCTTTTTAGACTTTGCCTGTGTGTAGTCAGGTTCGAGATTGTGCACCTTTTTGTTGTTTAGAGGCCATAGACAGGGTATATTACAGTATATATACAGGATATTAAACTCCCGACACCAAATCTATATTATATACATAAATGGATATGATGCAACAACAAAAAGGCTGCACAATCCGAACCCAAGTTCTATAGTCTGTGTGGAGGTGTTGTGTGCACATGTAAGATCCATGGGATGGTCGCCCTGCACTGCAATACCAATCTATAGTTGTGAAGCAGTAATGCTGGTGTCGCAGATTCTTGGAAAGCCTTGTT
Organism: Symbiodinium sp. CCMP2592; assembly: GCA_905221615.1. NCBI lineage: Eukaryota > Dinophyceae > Suessiales > Symbiodiniaceae > Symbiodinium > Symbiodinium sp. CCMP2592. The sequence continues at coordinate 694,085 of CAJNDT010001669.1, read as the reverse complement.
TTCTGCAGATCTGCTGTCTTTCGCATTGCTTACTAGAACCCAAGCTGCTCCCAAACTCTCAGAATGCCCTGAAGTCTGGAGAGAGGGTTTGTGATAGGGTGAAGGATTCAGTGTGTATACAGGGCTGAGATAATATAAAACCTCTACACCTAAACCCCTAAACCCCTAAACCCTGACCCTGAATAGGCTAAGGCGGCTAAGGGTCTAGAGGGCTAGAGCGGTTCAGTTGGTTTCAACATGCAGCTTGGAGTCTAGATGGCTTTGGGATGTTTTGGATCCCGACTAAATGCAGCTGAGGGGCTGCTTGTGCAGGAATACTATTTATGTTCGGTGGCTGAACTGAATCATTTCTTGTCATCGACTTGATACTACCTGATAGCTCTTTTGTCTCACTATACGTTTGGGTGGACTAGACAGTTTTATTTGGAGGCTGGGCCTGGGGCTTCCCTGGCTGATGCTCAGGATCCTCCCTTTGATTTTTCGTGTCGGATTTTGGGTGCTGATGAGGGCCTCCCACTACTGGACCAAGTCGGGTCAACAAGATTTTGGGGTCATGCTCATGATGCTCGATCGGTTGGAGTAATGCTATCAACATCTATAGCAAAATGCAGTTTAATAAAGTTTAACCATTTGAGAGGGACCCCCCCCACCATCCAGCCCCGACCCCCCACCCCTGAAATTATGTGGAGGAAATGTAGTCGAGTTCTTGAACTACATTTGACTCCGTCGCAACCCGCTGAAGATCCTCAACCCCCGGGTACCCACCCCCGCCCGAAAAGGGAAGGGATCACCACCTCCCGGACACCCATCCGTCTTTGTGGTGGGCTTTTTGTTGCTGGCTTTGGACCACCCAGCCTCTCCAAGAGACGGCCATAGAAGCTCCAACCCACCTGGCTGGGTGGGTGGAGCTTCTGGCTGACTTTTGAGGAGGCGGGCCACGCCCCGGCACCCCAAAACACGCCACGGCTTCCGAAACCCAGCCAGCCCGGCCCCCAGCCCAGGCAGCCAGCAGGGATGGTGAAGCTTTTTGCTGCTTTTTTGCTGCTTTTTCGCATGGTTTTGCATCTCGCCCCAACAAACCCGTTCGGACCCGTTCGGGCCCGTTCGGGACCCGTTCGGACCCGTTCGGACCCGTTCGGACCCGTTCGGAGGCCAGCTCAGACACGCAAAAATGACGCCTCGAACCCGTAAGCGTTCAAAAGGCGTTCGAAAGGCGTTCGAAAGGCGTTCGAAAAGCGTTCGCAACCCGTTCGCAACCCGTGGGCGATTACGGCTTTATTGCGCCTTTGACCCGTTCGGACCCGTTCGGCGACCGGACCCAATTTGGCTCCATTCGGGGCCTCCACGGGCAGCCTCAGGCCCCATTTTGCTGGCCGGCAGCCGAACAGAACACATTGTGTCCTGAAAAAAAACCAAAATGCCCCATTCTATACCACCCCAGAAGACTGAAATCATTGATTTTATACGACCCAACACCAAAATGCTTCATTCTCTACCACCCCAGAACACTGAAACCATTAATTTTATACGACCCAACACCAAAATGCATCATTCTATACCACCCGAAACCGCAAATTGCTTAATTTTCGACGACCCGAATTAGCAATCGCTCTGTTCTATGTGGTTACAATGCCAATATCTTAAGCTGCAAAGATTGAAGTTGATGAAATGTGTTCAGTTCAGCCACCAATTCGATATGGAACTGCACTGAAACCTGCAAGGGAACAAACACATGTAGTCCTGAGTTTGCATTGCAGCAGAGAGTCTCACACGGCAGTGTTCGACCGTTCCGTCACTTGTGTCAACTCGTGCATTCTCTGCTCTCAAGTCAAGTTTTTCTAGTGGCATTTTGCCGTGGGTTCGGGAACTATGGGGGACTTCAAGTCAGCAGCGGCCCTTCAAAAGAAGTGGTCGGAAGATGATCTGGCCAAAGGGGCCGCTTTAGCTGCTGATCTTGCTGGACTAGAGCTGGCTATGGACCCTTGCTTCCTTAGCAGGGAGGCTTTGATTCAGGCCATTCAGGACCCGTTCATGTTTGAAAGCCCCAAGTGTGTTTGCTCATGATACCTACATGTGACATTATATAGCATCCTCTCCAGAAACACATATCCGCAAGGAGGCCAAAGCTGTGCTGAAAAACCCCAAGGCCTCGGGACCCACCACATTTATGAACCACCCATCTGCCTGGCCACGCAGGCTGGCCACTCCAAGCTGCTCTCTGTGAAGAAAGAGACCCCAGCCGTCCAGATGAAGGCCGATCCTGATTCGCAGGAGACACAAGCCGCCGAGCAAAGACAGCATATAAGAACCCTAGATGTAAACACATGCCCTCTGTACATCCTAAAATCCTAAAATCCTTCCGAACTTCTGCTTAGGAAGCCACAAACCCTCGCACCTGATCCCGGCCCTCGAGATCCCCAAACGTGTAAATATAGTGTTAATCAGTTGATCTGTTGGCCACAGAACAACCCAGGGTCTTGGTTCTTATGGAGGTGTTCTGTACATCTCTATGTAAGCCCTTATAGCCACCCTAAACTCCAAACCCCTCTCAACCCTATAGATAAACCCAGTATCGACCCAACCGCATCCTTTCAGCCCGAAAAGCCAGCCCAGGACACCCAGGCCATCCAGAGGCAGTTCATGGCCCACCCGGTCGGGAACAATCACCATGTGCCTTTGCTTCAAATACAGACAGACACGAAGTGGATGTATCGAGCTTGGTTTTCGTAACCCTGTGCAGCTCTATACACATAAGAAGCCCTGAGTGCTGCAGGCGAAGATGACACCGGCTCCTGCTGCACTCAAGCAGGGACCTCTAAGATCCCCGCAGCCACCCGAAGCCTCAAAAGCCGTCCCCAGCAATCCTCAGCCAGGCCTCGCAGAGACTCCCCAGCAAGCCCCCGCAGAGAAGCAGCAGCCCCAAGCAGTCCGCCCGAGCAGTCCTGAGGGCAGCACACACAGTCCCCAACAAGGCCCCGCAGAGAAGCAGCAGCCCCAAGCAGTCCGCACGAGCAGTCAGGGCAGCACACAGAGTCCCCAACAAGGCCCCGCAGAGAAGCAGCAGCCCCAAGCAGTCCGCCCGAGCAGTCCTGAGGGCAGCACACACAGTCCCCAACAAGGCCCAACAGAGAAGCAGCAGCCCACACCAAGCAGTCCTAAGCAGTCCCAAGCACTCGGCAGTTCTAAGGGCATCGCAGAGACTCCACAGCAAGGCCCGGCAGACAAACCGCAGCAGCCCGCAGCAGTCCGCACGAGCAGTCCCAATGCAAAAGCACAGCAGATAGATGTAGCTGCTTTGCTGGATCAGATTCAGCAACTGCAGAACCAGGTCGCAACCATGCAGTCTGGCGGAAAGACCCCCGACAACAGTCTCGCAACACCTCAACACAGACTGCTGCGAAAGACACCCAGCCCAGCACCCAGTTCAGTCGCTCGCTCAAACACAGCAACATCGGGGCTCGAGAGTGTAACCGAGAGAGAAGAGAGTGAAGGGGAGGAGGCAGAGGAAAAAGAAGATTCTAAAGTGATGGTGGTGTCGCCCGACGGCACAGTTGCAACCCGGCTCAAATCCAAGATCCGCTTTTCAATATGTGTCACATAAATGATTGCATGCATCATTCCCTTGACGGCTAGTGCAGCCGAGACCATTTCACAAGATGCACTACGGATGCGACTTCGCCGACTCTGCGAATTGAAACCCAAGACCGGGAAATCCCACGTAGATGAGGATGTTCGTACTCAGTACCAGCAGGGCGGCTCAGGCCGCGAGTGGCTGGAAATGGCATTGCTGGAAACTCTGCAACAAAGCGGGCTGGACAACACAAGGGGGGCCCACAAGAGGCTCGTGGCACCTAGTCCGGATTGTTGACAGAAGTGATCTGCAAATTGATGCACCCGCTCACCCTATAAAAGAAGCCAAGGCCACCTTTCGCACCTCAGTGAAAGTGATCCGCGAGAGGATGGAACTGAAAGAGCGAGAAATCAGTGGAGAATGGATGACGGAAGAAAGGATGCAGAAGTCCGGGGACTACAGCAAGCAGCTTTGTTCAGCAATACTTCTAACAAAAAACCCATAAACCTTGTAGGTGCTCCAAAAAAACTAAACCCCGAAACCCTAAACCCCGAAACCCTAAACCCCTAAACCCGCAACCCTAAACTGTGTGTGTGTGTGTGTGGGCTGTGTGTGTGTGTGTGGGCCGCATGTCATAAGGATGGAGATCAAGTCGATCATAGCCTACTGTTCGAAGTTTCCAGAAGCACTGTGCCGGCATCTTGAATGCATTCATTCATCCTATTCATCATGTATGTGTTTGGTTTCAGTCAAAAGCTCCTGACCTTGTTGCTGCATCTAAGCAAATGGAAGTACAACTCCAGTATACTGGAGTACTTCGTGGAGACTTCCACCAAGCAAGTGATCAAGCAGTCCGAGCTCATGAAACGACACGAACATACACAGCTTGGAGATGCCTGGCCGCAGGAAGCTCTGACACGCATGTGTATTTCCGAAAACATATAGTGTCACAGACCTTAAACCCTAAACCCCTCACTTGCTTATAGGTCATGGAATCTGATGCACCGCCTGCAGAACCGGGTGACATGCAATGGACGGACGAGACAGGCCTTCACCCTGTTCCCGACAATGTGTCTTCGAAGGCACCAGGGGAAATCGTGTCTGAATCCTAGGCTTCCCTCACCCTGAACCTCGAATCCTGAAGCATGGTCGCTCTCGCCTCAGACCCTCCCGGACCTCGTCAAGTTCATGGACACAATCCATGGGCACATGGTGAATATCGGCAAGTCACAGAAGATGATCCAGGAGTCGGACGAAGGTAAGATGTCTCCGGCAAAGGCAGAGTCTTTCAGCCTGGGATTAGTTCATATAGGGTAAAATTGTGGAGGCCTAAGGGTTCAAGGGTTTCAGGGTGCAAAGGTGTTTGAGTTTATGCTGGATTTTTTATATAAGGCTTTGGGGTTTTGCGGGATTTTGTGGACGACCTTCTGAGCTCGCACAAGTCTATAAAGCCCCACGCATCTATCTACCCTATAAACCCTACAGAAACCACTAAGCCGTAAATCCCTATAAGCCCCTAAACCCTATATAAGTCCCCACAAACCCCACCATCAACAATAGCGCCGATAGGGGCCCGAAGCTTTGCCAAGCTGCTGCTTTACATCCTGTCCTTGCTGCTTCCCTGAACCCGAACCAGGCCCGGCTACCGGCTAGGTGCCCCAAAACAATCGTCAATTGAAAACCGTATTCCCCAAAAAAGGCTACAGAACGTGTGTCGGATTGGACATAGCCAAAGACTCATCCCAAAACCGAGGTTGCAGAAGGACCTCCAAAAGATCGAGGACTCCTTCCAGTCCTTCTACCGTGAGCTGGCCGAGTTCAAGGCTGAGCTGATGCTGAAGGAGCAAGAGGTTGCTGATGACAGGTTTCTCGGTCGGCACTTACATACATGCATGGCTGCGATACAAATGTGGATGAGTTCTCAAGCACGCCAGTGTGTGACAGTTTTGTTCAAGTTCCCGAACAGGGTGACCACGTGCTTTTGACCATGTGAGACAGCGATAGAATGTTTTAAGTTGGCCACTTGCTACTTGCTTTATGAATGGCTCCTCGGCTTTGAGCTATGCCCGGTGAACAAGACGATGAAGATGCAAGCTGGTTGGAGGAGCTCCTTGAGTACACTAGGGAGTCTTGTCTCAATAATCCATAGCCCATCGCATGCATCTTTAGGTCCACTCTCACCCGAAAAACCCGAAGCTGTAGCCCTTAAAAGGCCCAGAGAAGCTCGCTCGAGCCATCATCCTCGACGTCAACGGTGGTGCCAGCAGCTTGGCCTTGTAGAGACGGATGGATTCTTTTGTTTGGTGTTTGGCTGTTGGGTTGCACTGGCTGCAAAGCCTAGGTGCAAGAGACAATCCCCGACAGTTTGACCCTCCGCTTGGATTCGACGATATTGAGTTTGCCGAGAACCCGTCAGGTGTTCGAGAAAATGCTGTCCACGCAGGAGTTTATCATCAAACTGCCCAAGGCAAATGCACTGGCAGGTCAAGTGATTCGACACGGGGTCAACATCATCGAGGAGACTTTGAGGCTCCACGGACCCATGGTTTACAAAATCGGCTTCTCCTACAACCCATACAACAGGTGGTATAACAAATCCTTTGGCTACAAGTTCGAAAAGCAACGATGGCAGCACATGACTATCATATACGTTTCGAGCGAAACAATGGGCCCGGCTTTCCTCGAGGATGCCCTCATACAAAGGTTCAAAGGCCCCTCGCTTCAATGACAAGTACATAAAGCTCTCGGAATGCAGTTTCGTTGTTGGTTAGGAACCTCGCAATCCAAACAACTATCCAAGGTCAGCAAGGCTGCCGCAACGAGAGAGATGGTGGGGACACGGTGTGTGACCACTTGGGAGGGCCTTACTTCACATACTTCGTATATCAATCCTTCAAGGCCGAGCCATTCAATGCACGTTTCGCTGCCATGGACTAGAACTATAGAAGTATAGAAGTGCTGATGGAAAAGGAGCCGCATTTAGGTGTATGTGTGTGAGACTTTCTTTCGTGCTATTTCGATGGGGTTGGAAGCTGCAATATCTGAGGCTGCAGCAGAAGATCGACACAGTTCGGGAGAATCTCCAGAAGCCGACCTTCGGTCACAATGTTCATGTGGTGTTTTATGGGAATGAAAAATGTCAGTGCTCAGGCGAATCCCGAAAACCCTAAACCCCGACAACCCCGGCCCCCTAACTTTATATACTCTACGAGAAAAGTCTTGCTCTAGAGTCCAGTAAGCATAAACCCAATAGCCCGACATCCTTAACATCTATCCTTCTGAGGTGTGCCGAGCTCATCGCCCTGGAATCCCGCATCAAGCCCCTCGGTCCTCTGAGTGTTTTTCGCAAGGGGTCACAACACCTGGAAACACACGCCTGTACCCCAAAGCCTGTTAAATCCATGCCTCCTAGGTTGATCGTGGGCGATGCACGATCCCGGAAACGACAACCTGCCGAAGCTGTACAGGACACGAAGGAAGTGGGAATGAACCCGAAGCCCAAAAGCACACCGAAGGCTAAGGCTACCAACAAGAGGCAGCGAAAGCAGTGATCACTAGAAGATCGCATGAAGTTTGCAGTGTTTTCAGAGTGATCGTTAAAGGATCGCTTGATGTTCCAACAGGAAGTGTGTGAATACACATGCTACTGACTGACTCTTGCCCTTAGAAGCCGTGCGACTTCCACGGCTGCCCTGCCGAAGAAAAAACAATGCATGCTCGTACTTCTCTAAATGTAAAGCCGATCGCTGCATCACCCTATCAAGACCATAACACTCCCCCAAATGCCAGGTCCCAGTGTTGCTGCAGAGCGACTAGCTTGGAACTATGCCACCGGGGCTACCCGTCTCCATGGCCATGCTGTTGGCTCCAAGCAAGTTTACAGGGCCTTTGTGTTGAGGGTAGGGGGCTCTAAACTTTTGAGGTTCGGGGTTGGGTTTAGGAAAGTTTATAAGATGAACAGGGTTCTGTGGCTGTACCGGGTTTACACTCTGCTAGATCGAGTTGTTACAGGGCTTTAGGATTTAGGGTAGGGTGTTGTAGTGGGCTGCTGGAACCTTGCATGTCTCAGGCTCCATGCACTGGCATCATCCAGGAGGCCACTTCAATCATGGACTACGACCTGCGAGAAGAAGGCTCCCGAGGCGCAGCTGTGAGGCGAGTTTGCCCTGTACTCCACGAACTCTATGGGGCTCCCGAAAGTAAATCTGATCCTCGGCCCGCTGAAGTGTCCGAAGCCTTCAGGAAGTTTGTTCCAAGTGAAGCCCCAAGCTTAAAAGCGAAGCTAGCTTTGTCCTACCAGCGAAGCCCGAAAGCTTTAAAGGTTTTCTCGTTACAAACACAATGGGTGTAATTCGGATCCTCAGGAAACGGTGGTTTCTCGGGCCTTGGCCAAGCACGGCTTACGACTGGATGTTCCGATATCCTTTACCACACTGGGCGGCTTCACGGAATACCCTTACATCGAGGTATCTTCCTGGATACGGACTTTAGACTTGAAAGGCAAGCTGCATGACTTCATCTCTGTTGGTGAGAGTGCTATGGCATCAACTCTCGAAGCATTTTGGGCAAATTACAAAAAGAGACACCCTTCCCATCAAGTGTTCCAGAGTGACGTGAAACTACAGAATGCTGTCCCGGTGTACTTACACGGGGACGAGGGGACGACCTACAAAAAAGACGGGGCTCTTTGCATATCTTTTCAATGCCCCCTCGGCAAAGGGACACGGACCACTAAGTTGGGGGACCTGGCTGATATTGGTGAAGCTGCTCGCCAACGCTTGAACTATGTGGGCAATTCTTTTGAGACGAGGTTCCTTCTGATTTGTGCCATGAAGGACTATTCCGCTTTCTCGCAATTTCCTTCCGGTTTCTCGCAATTTCATACAACCGGGCAATAATTAATATTCACTTAAGTTTCTGTATCTATGTTGTTTTGATTCCACAACCGTAAACCTACACTGCTGCACGCTGGTAGGAAGAGTATCGACTCCAGCCGGACATGTACGACGAGGTTCTCGAAACTGCTGTGAGATCGCTGGACGATGCTAGCCGGCAGGGAGTGGTTCTCAGGTCTGGCCGCAGGATTTATCCGATTCCGCTGGGCCAGAAGGGTGATTGGTCATACCTCGCGACTGGGATATTTTGAGCTGATTAAAGTGTTTGGGTTAGAGTTTGTTTTTTGTTATGTATGTACTTAAGACACGTCGTTTCTGGGGTTGATATAAGTTTATAGGGTGTCGGGATGCTTCGTTAACGAAACAACATTTGTGGACAGTGTTGGAGGTAGCCTCTGCAAAGCTGGAGAGATCCTACCACAATGGCCCGAAGGCTGCAACTAGCAAGAAGCCTTGCACCGGCATCTGTCATTTATGCCTCGCTGGAAGACCGCAGTTTCCTTTCGAGGACCTGTATCTCTGCTTGAGTTTGTTCATATGTTGATGTGTTCCAATTTCCGCAGATAGACTACTGAATTCCTGTTGCCCCTTTGGTAAGTTTCCAAAGTAACAGACTGGCAGGTCCAGATCCGCCGCCTTTGGAAGCACCCTTTACCAAGAAAAGCCTTGGCCACGAGAGCCTGTGTTCACACGGGTTTTGATGCATGAGCCCGACAAGAAAGAATCGTTCCACAAGGTGGATCTGTTCCACACGGTCAACATGGGAGTCGGGAAAACATTCGCTGCAAGCTCGCTGGTCGTCCTTCTGAAACACTGCCCCGGGAATTCAGTGGAGGAGCGATTGTCTCAGCTTACAGGCTGGTACTTGGAGTTTTGCAAAGACTCGTGGCTCCTAAGATTCTCAAGCCCTTTTGGACGTTTCTATTCGTTTCGGGGGTCTAGACTCTGAGAATACATCCTTTATTTGTGGTAATTTCGACGAACCAAGGAGAAGAGGAAAACGAGTTATATCCAACGAATCACCCGTGACACATTGGCATTTTCTTCGGAGGCAAAAGATTCACTCGGCGGCTGGAACAAGGGAGCATTGACAACGACTCTTTGTCAATTCGTGGAGTGGTTTTGCGACTTCCAGCAACTTCAAAGGAGCACTGACGAGAGGGACCGCTTGATCGCGAGCTCGAGCCGTGCTTTGAACCTTTTTATGAAGCTGCTGTATGCTTCTGAGCTGTGGATCCCGACTGCTGAAGCCACAAGGATAGCATCTGCTGGCAGGCATTTCTTGGCGGCATACAGCCGCCTCGCACGGTTGTCCTTGGACAACCGCGAACTGAGATTCACGATGATACCGAAAGTGCATCTTCTGTGGCACGTCGTCGAAAGCATGATGTCGCAATGCGAGAACTTTACCGAAGTCGAGAATCCTTTATCCCAGGCCGTCGCTATCGATGAAGATTTTATAGGAAGGTACTGCGCATTGACAAGAAGTGTATCACCCCGTTTGAGGGTTCTTCGCTCTCTGGAGCGGTACCTTACACAGATCCAACTCCTGTGGATGAGGCAGAGTTGAAAAGGAGACAATTTCAGCACGTGTCCACCCTAACCTTCCATTCCGAGGCCCATGACACACAACCAGATTTAGGGTTCAGACTTCGGTACTTAAAGCCTCTTTTCTGGTTCCTGAATAGGGGATAAGAGAATACCCGACCTGGACCCGTGTTAAGCGTTCGGGGTCGTAAACAACCGTTCGATCATCAGGATTCCTGCAGAATCCCAGAACCACACGGCCAATAACGGATCAGAGGCTTAGCAGGTAATAATACTACTAATAATAATAATAATAATAATAATGAAAGGACACTGGTTTTTTCTCTGCAGTTCCAGCATAAGCGGCTGCAGCTTAAGAACGAAGCCCATACTGTGTCAACATTGGCGTCAGGGAACCCAGAGACTCCAAAACCCCTTATAAGTAAGGAATGTACCTTAAATCATATTAGGGATCCTATTATGATTTAAGGTATGTTCCTTAATTAAGGGGTTATGGAGGCTCTGGGAACCCCAGAAGGCTCTTCTGTAAAGTCCGAAAAGGGGACAATGTGGGGGCTCTTACATGGCGGCTCTCACACACAACCTTCTGAGGCGATCACAGTAAATGCTCAGAAGATACCAACTCCGAAGAGAAGGCTTGCCCAAAGGGTCCAAGTATCATCATGGTATATACTTACTTAGACCCCCCAAAATGCCCTATAAGTATATACCAGAATGATACTTGGGCCCTTTGGCTTGGTAAGCCCCAACATCCGAGCTCCTGGCCTCTTGGCAGGCATCATCAATGCCCAGCGGCGAAGAATTTGCACGCAGGTGGTGGTCTTTCCTGTTTCGGGGATTTAGAGCTTGCGGGGTTTATATGGATGGCTGTCGAAACTATGGCCCCTTTTTGGATAAGATAAATACTAGGTGCCGTATTATATTAAAGACCCAAAAAGGGGCCTTAATACTGACAACCACCCATAGAGGCGGAGGTTTTGAGGGCACGAGTTAAGAACTTCGAGCCTGAGCCTTACCCAAGGGCTCCATAGTAGTTCTTTGTTGGGATTACCTTATAGGACTCCAAATATGAAGCCCCAAAAGGAACTACAGTCAAAGCGGGAAAGTTGGAAGATGGTTTACCGAGATTGGCGCATGGCGTAAAGCATGTTCCAACTTCAAGTTTGGCCGTCCATGTTTCAATTCTTCCAAGGTTCATGTCTTCCAACTTTGGTTTCGGCGGGATTCACGGGCATGCACAACATGCCTTCCTCCCACTGCTGTCACATGCAGAGCCACGGCCAAAATGCTCTACCCCAACTACTGGCAGGATTCAGAAACAGTCCAGGGCACGGCGGAATTACTTTCCCCAACTACGGGAACTACACCCACTGTACCGCCGCATTCAGAACTACGCCCGCCTTGGGCCCAAGTACTGCCGGTATTCACATACAGTATCATATAATCGACGGCACGGTGGAATCGCTTTCCCCCAACTACTGGCGTCTCCAGGACACCGTGAGTTTTTTCACCTGAGTACTGGCTGGAATGATCGCTTTCCCCCAAGTACTGGCGTCTCCAAGTCGCACCATCAAAGTTTTTTCCACCGAGTAAAACAGAAATTCAACAGATCCAGTCCAGCGGCGGAAAGCTTTGCTTCAAGGAAAGCCGGGATTCAGAAACAATCGAGGGTACGGTGGAATTGCTTTCCCCCAAATACTGGCGTCTCCAGGACGCGCCGTGAAAGTGTCAGGGTTTTCGCTTTCCGCCCAGTGCTGGCGCCTCCAGGACGCACCGTGAAAGTACTTTCCCCCCAGTACTGGCAGAAACTTGACCGACCCAGTCGAACGGCGGATCCGGGGATGCGGGGTTGCCCTTCCCGGGATGCGGGGTTGCAGGGTGCTGCCAGGCAAGAAGTGCAGTGCCTGCCAAGCAAAATAAAGTTGGAAGATCGCACTAACAAGCCTCCCCCGTTTGGAGACCATGCAGGGTGCCTGACCGCCCAGAACGGAAAGTTGGAAGATTGGGTTTCAAGTCCAATCGCGCCGCAACGCACTTTCCAACTTTCCGGCTTCCACCATAACCTAAACCCTAAACTCTATACCCTAAACCCAAAACCCTAAACCCTAAATATGAAGCCCCAAAAGGAACTACCATGGAGCCTTTTAGGGTAAAGGTTTAAGGTTGATGGTTCGGTTGAAGCGGACGGGGGCCTAGCCTTGCACCAGAAGGTGACCCCGGAATAAATGGCATAGGGTTTGGGACATAGTGTGCGATGGTTGTACTAGGAATCCTGACGATAAGAGACAAATTTGTAGTATAGTACTGCTCATTGTGACTATGAACCTCTTATCTAGATCTTGCCTCTAGACTCTGCATACTGCATACCACGGAGACTGCGACGAAAAAGCTTCAAACCGTGGATCTCGTCTAAAATCCTGAGCAAGAAGTCCTGAATCCTTATACCCTAATGCCCCATAATCTGGTTATAAATCCTAAACCCTCATGGCCCTTTCCTTCTTTGATAGCTCCAGGCCCTCCGAAATCCTCCAGCCACCTTTGCTGTAAAGGATGGACCGTGGGGTGTCCGATGGGACCTTCGGGTTTCCTTCGAATGGACAGGGTAGCAATGCACATCATGCTTGCTTAGGGTCCGAGGGGCTTAGGGTTTTAGGGTTTAGGGTCCTATAGTGGTTACGGCTTTAGGGTTTAGGGATTTAGGGTTTAGGGTTGTGCGCCGGGAACTTTGGGAGTCAACGAGTCTACAACCTTCACAGGTCGAACTGAAGCTGATGCAGCGACCCGGAAACAGGAATCGCAAACAGACGCTACCCAGAGGCCCCATAGTCGTTCCTTTTTGGGATTACCTTACAGGATTCTTTGTACGAGCCCCAAAAAGGAACTACTTTGGGGCCTCTGGCCTCTGGGTAGACATATCTTCCTAAAGCCATAAAGCCCTCAACCCTAACACCCTAAACCCCTAAATCCTAAACCCCTGAATCCTCAACCCTACCCTAGACCATAGAGCCCTAAACCCCCCCAAAAAAAACGTGAAGTGTGCGCCTGTGCCAGGTGGCCCTTGGATCAGGGTAAGGGTTCCTGGCCAAAAGGGCTTTTAAGGGGTTTTGGGCTCCAGAGTTTAGGGTTTACGGCTTTGTGGTTTCGGGCTTGAGGGCAGGTTTCGGGCTTTGGGGTTTAGAAGTTTCGGAGCTTAGGCTCTGGGGCTTACCTTAACCCGGAAGAACCTGCCTTTTTAAGGACCTATACAAGGAAATCATAATACGGAGACCCCAAAAAGGTAGGTTTTTCAGGGCTAAGGTGGGGTTTAAGGGCTTATGGATGCTTATGGCTTTGTTTTTGAACACGTTTTGCCTCGTCAAGAGCATCGCGCCAGCATGCACATGCGTGCTCGGACACACACACACACACACACACACACACACACACACACACACCACACACACCACACACACCACACACACCACACACACCACACACACCACACACACCACACACACACCACACACACACCACACACACCAACACACACCAACACACACCAACACACACACACACACACACACCACACACACACACATAAACACACACATAAACACACACATAAACACACACACACATATTCGTCAACAACACAGAGCATCAAGAGCAGCTTTACTCGACATATAACGATGGAAAGTTGCTCGGTGTCCGCCTGAGTTTACGTAGAGGATCATCATCATGGACTTCTCGAAAACGTGATGCACAAACAATCCAATATGCTTGCCGAGATTCCGTTGTTGTTTAAGCTTGGGTAAGGTCAAAACGGCATTATGCAAAAATGCGGTTGCCCCCTAGAGTAGGCTTTGGGATAGCTAGGGTCAACGCAAACCCGCCCAAAACGAAGCCATCTCAAATCTGAATCCCAAGTAAAGTTCTTATTAAGACATTGACAGCCTAAACGAATCAACCCCTAACCTGCCCATTCCCCTAATGTTCCCAACCCTGAACCCCAAATTCTGCCCGAAACCCTGAACCCGACAGCCTGAACAGGGGTCAGAATTGAGGGTTCAGGGTACATGTAGGAACCTGATAAAGAAACCTTGGTCATTGCAACCCCACAATAATGGGATTTATAAGAAGAGCACTTATAAAGAACGAGGAATTCTTGATGAATCATGCTCAAGTTGATGGCTTTGGGCTCGGGGACCCTAAACCCTAAACCCTTATAAACCCTCAACCCTAATGTTCTCACAAAGTCCCGAGCTCTTCGACAAAGCCACGGGCCGACGCGGCATTCAGCGCCCTTGTCTGGCTGAAGTTCCTTTGGTGGGAGCCCAAAAGGGGGGTGTAAGATTCTTGGGGTAGGGATTCCTGAATATGAACCCTATTATGGGAACCCTAGGCCTTACTAAAAACCCATAGGCTAAAGCCCGGGTTGGCCTCCTATGATCCTTCACTCTTGCGGCTCTGGGCTTTTACGGCTTATAGGGCTTGAAGGTTGAGCACTCAGCCGTGCTTACCAATACGGCAGGAACTAGTCCTCAATACTGCTGTTGATCTTACCATTAAATTACTGTTTTTCTTGGTGTTCTGATTGCCGATTTCAAGAAGTACTATTCTTGCGCGTAGATTTTGCTTTCTACGACCTCTTGACGAATATTGGAACTATCATCGTTGTCAACTGTTGCATAGCTCATCGAAGGGTGCGGGGGCAGGGCGGGGGCAACCCTAAACCCCCAAACCCTAGAGCCCTAAACCCTCAACCATTCCAAACCCCTAAACCCTATACCCCGGAACCCTAAACAAATGAACCCCTAAACCCCTGGAGCCTAAACCCCCAAACCCCCAAACCCCTAAACCTCTAAACCCCTACACCCTAAACCCCTACATAAACCTCTAAACCCCTACAGCCCTAAAACCCTAAACCCCTGAAACCCTAAACCCCTACAGCCCTGAATCCCTGAAGCCCTAAACCCCTAAAGCCCTAAACCCATAAAACCCCAAAGAACAACTAAACAGTCACCGAGTCGCAGTTTCACTCCGATCGCCGGCTCTTCGCCCTGCATGACTGCGCTTTGGGCTGCCATCTTCGGGTTGAGGGTTTAATGTTGGGGAAAATGTTCAAGGGGTTTGGGGTTTAGGGTTTGGGGTTTGGGGTTTAGGGTTCAAGGTTTAGGGTTTGGGGTTTGGGGTTTAGGGTTTAGGGTTCAAGGTTTCGGGTTTATGGCAGAAGCCCCGATACTTGTAACTAGGGTGGGGTTGCCTTAGAAGGGCTCCTACAAGGCTATAAGGGTTCCATCAGGGGTTGATAGAACTTGCAGCCTAAAACGGGTCATATAGAGCTTTGTGGAGTGTTCGAAGGGCCTTGGGGATTGAAACATGTTCTCAAGTGTGATAAACTGCGATCACTTTGGCGTGTAGGGTTGCTTCTGTCTGCACAGTACTCGCTTTAGGTTCAGGTGTAGGGTTTCGGAGTCACACAAACTAAGGGTACAAGATATCGAGTATGGATATTGACTCAAACAGGGCTACACACTTGCTCTAGTTATGATAAAGATGAATCCCAATCAATCTAAAGATACCTTGCGAAAGTTGGACAAACTCAATGAACAAATCACTTCTTTACCCACAGTGACAGACATCTAGTCACAATTAGCACGGATAGTGCCAACAAGAATCACACCCAGTTTAGGATTCAGGATCAACATGCAGGCTGAATCGCGTAAAGACCACATGAAAGTTATACTGCAGAGTCAAAGCCAATGCCTGTGACCTCAGGGTAAATTCTCTCAAAGCTCGCAAGGATTGTGCATTGGCCCCGGCGCTTCAGTTGCCTACAAAATGGCCTACTGCGCTACATATTTAATGGCATAGATACTATTTAACTGGAGACATCTGGAGCCCTAAGGTAGGACATTGGCTGAATGGCGCACGCCTCCTCATGAAAAAGACATCGCATGCAGTCGGGTGTGCATTGTTAATCATATGTCATGTCAACAGCAGCCGCTGCCAAAGATTCACAATATCCGCATCCAGAAGCCAGCTGCTCTAAAAGGATAAGCGCAGGAACAATGTTCAAGTTATTTTCTTCCTAAACATCAGTCCTAGCAAACCCCGAAGCCCCAACCACGCCTTCAAACTAAAAAACAACACCGCGTCCGCTTTCACCCCATAACCGAACATTGTCTACTGTCACCCAATTCCTGAACCCGAAACCCTCCAGCAAATGAGCCGCTAAACCCAACGCCGCCTAAGACGAAAGCCGGCACCGCCAATCCCATGAACCATTCGCTGGAACAGCCCCTAAATAGTTGTAGGACTGACATTACAGTGGAACCCCCAAAGTTGGAAACCCACTAGCTTCAATCCTTAAGAGTAGTACATAAGGAATCCCAGCACTAATTGTCCTTAATCATAATGATCTATGTATCTAAGGTTTTCAGGTTGAGAGTTACTTTGTGTTTAGGCTTTTCTCCAACCAAACCCGCCGAGGCTCGAAGCAAAAAACAACAGAAACCCCTCCTCCCCTTTCCACCTCAAGCACTTTCGGCACGGGTGGTTTCTTCGACTCCGCCATCCTTTTGAGAATCGCGTTTAGGAGCTTAGGGCCTGTAGTTAATGGATCATGGGACTTAGAAATTGGGGTTATGTGTAAGGTAACTACAGTTATGCTTACTGATAAACCCAATTGAAGTACTTATAACCCTACTTACGAAGTCCCATGATCTTCCAAGTAGCGTTATGGGACTGAGGAGCTTACTTGGAGAGTCGGGGGAGCTAGTCTTAAAGTTGTAAGCATCCTACAACGGGCCCTGCGTTCTGGCGCTTAGTCTATAAAACAACTATACTTACGTAGTCCCCCGCTTCAGAGCTTAGTGCTTTCGGGTTTCGGACTCTAGGGTTTTAGCATTTCGGGTATCGGAAGTAATTAGGTGGACTCCATAAGCCCCAGCCTGTACAGTCTGCTAAGATTGGAAAATTGGAAACCACAGAGGCTACAACCCTAAAGAGGCTTGGCTACTACTTCACACTAGGAAAGATAAACGGTTTCTGCATCGCAGAAGTCGTGAAAACCCTACTTGGAGGGGCAGGGGACTTAGTAAGTAGGGTTATAAGTAGGGTTATAATTGGGGTCCTCCAAGTAAACACTAAACCGTGAAGCATGTGGCCCTCGGATTCGGACTTCGTGTTTTTTGGTTTGGAGCTTCCTGGGCTTAGGGGTTCTACTTGGAGGGTCGGGGGACTTAGTAACTGGTTATTTTAAGGACTTATAAGTTCCATAACCCCAATTAGGGCCCCTTTTAGGGTACTTATAAGTCTACTTACTACCTACTTACTAAGTCCCCCGACCCTCCAAGTAGGGTTTGGGAGAGTTTCCTGGGCTTCGGGGCTATCGTTTCGGAGAGCTTCCTGGGTTTTTTGGGCCAGCTTTAGGACTTCTGGGAACCCTGAAACGAAAGGAGACCTTAGAGAGTGCGGTTCTTAAGTAATGACCCCTATATAATTAACTAAATGGGGTGCTCCCACTTGTAAGGAACCCCTGTCCCTAAGGGTCTGGCATATGCTCTGGCTCTAAAAAACCTATATAGGGATTACTTTGAGGCCAAAGTATATACTATTTGGGTACATGGACCCTTAGGGTGTGTGGTTGTCTTGTGATGAAGAGCCCTTGAACCTGTGAAGTCTGGCCTGGTAAAAAAGCCTACCCAAAATCCACCCTTCAAAAAAAGCATATGGGGGTTTCCGAAACAGGGGTACCTTATTTTGGGGTCCTTATAATAAGGATCCCATGATGTAGGGTACTATATTAGGGTCCCCTATTGTCGGAAACTCCCATATTGAAGACAACGTAAGGGAGTCAGAAGAAGGAAGCATGCACATGTAGGTTCGTTAGGTAGCATTTGAAAGGGTATCGATGTATCGGTCAGAACGTCTGCAGCGTTACAGGAGTGGCTCAGTTGGACACAGGTTTGGAAAATCTGAGATTCGCTCAGAGCACTCGGTGGTTGTCTAAGCCTGTCCTCCTTCCTGAGCCTAAGCCCTAAACCCTAACCCTAAACCCTAAGCATTTCCAGTTAGGGTCCTTCAGCAACGCACACGGAAAAACCAAACATGGGAACAGATGGAGGGTGTAGGAAGTTCTTGAACAGCTGCTTCATGTTATGCTTGCAGGTGAACTGACTCCGCTCCCCAGTAGCCCCTTCATAAAAGGGGCACCAGCTTTCCTAGTACGCGGATTGAGGGAACCCGAAAAGAAAAAGGGAACAGCGACAACCTACCACACCCGGCCGTGTGGTCCCTTGAACCGATCAACCCTAAACCCTAAACCCCAAAACCCCTAAAACCCTAAACACCTAAACCCCTAAACCCCTAAAGCCCTATAAACCCTAAACTGTACAAACCTCATAGCCCCGAAGCGACAAGATGTCGCGGCCTCTCTTCCGAAGTCATCGGAAAAGGTAGCAGGATCCTTGGACTGTGTTCTTTCTTCATCTCGACCATAATCATAAGGGAGCGAGATTACCCTAAGGGTCCATGTACCCAAACAGTTTTACTTCGGCCTTAAAGTAATCCCTATATATATAATATATAATATATATATATATATATATATATATATATTGTACTTGAGAGCTAACGTGTATGCTATTTGGGCACATGGACCCTTAGGGTTATGCAGTACCAGGTTTTCGGTACTATGCTAGCTTAAGATCGAGATCCTGAGCAAGAGCCGAGTAGAGTAGACCAGAATGCTTCGTGGTTCGGCGTGATGTCGTGGTGGTTTTTTGTGATAGCAGGGGGGGGTGGGGGGCATGGTCCACACGAATTATGGCATTATAGCGGAATTTACGTTCCGAGTAAAGAAATACCATTGAAACCTGAGCTGCATGAGAAAACAACACAACAGAGGTCGCTCGAGGTGCGGCTCTGGCGGCGGCATGACGCATATGGGAGTTTCCGAAAATAGGGGACCCTAATCTAGTGCCCTAAATAATAGGATCCTTATTATCAGGACCCAAAAGTAAGGTACCCCTAATTTTCGGAAACTCCGATATTTGCGCACTCACGCCGTAACATTGACAGGATCCATCAGCCCCGTCAGCCAGATCCAGTGTAAATTCCAATACCTGGACCCCCGTTTGTGCTCGAAATGGCTGAATTCCGCCATTACTTGAGGGAAGCATTTCGGCCATCCACTACATCCAGCGAGCAGATGGGGCGGGAACCGTTTCGGCGGCACCAGTGCAGTGGGGATAGCATGTTGGGCCTGGCATCATGGTAGCAGCCCTTCCAATATCCCTCAATTAAGGAATACATAACCTCAAACTGTATTAGGACCCCTGAATCCATTTAACATACATTCCTTATCCTTAAAATTATAGAAAGACCTTAATATTTCCTTACCTAAGGAACATTGGAAGGTCTGGGGTCCTCTGGTCTGATAGTGGTAGGGCTTAGGTTCTACGGGTTTTGGGCTTCAGGGTTTAGGCTTTATGCTTTGTAAGAGTCAGGACTTTAGGGGTTCAGGGTTTTGGCTTTAGGGTTTATACGGCTTCAGGCTTCAGGGGTTCTACATAGAGTTTTTTGTTGTTTAAAGTGCACTGACTCTTTCTCCACTTCGCCGAGGCAAAGCAGGTTCCAAGCCTGCCACACAAACGCGGCTTGCACCGGGCAGCCACAAACACTCGGACTACCTCTCACATGTGCGGACAGGGTTTAGGGTGGTTTGTTTCTTGCTGGTCTCCTCGTGGTCTTTTGGCGGTCATCGTCTTCCTGGTCGTCGTGGTCGTACTTTTCGTGGTTGTCATGGGTGTTGTGGTGAGGTATCACTGATTACTTGTATGGGCTACTGCTCCCTCCGGCAACCAATCCTTGTACAAGAAGTTTGCAGAATAGGGTTTAGGTTGAGAAAACAGACATAGCGTGACGCCCGTGGCTACTCAGGGCATTCTAGGGTAGAGCCCTACAACCTGTGAACTCATGCTGCTCTACAGAAATATTCGGAAAGCTCGGAAAAAAACACTAGAGAAAGCACCTAAGAAAAACAGCCTGTTCAAACTCCATATCCGGCTCCATGAACATTGCTATGGCTAGGGGGCTCGAAGAATCTAGAGGGAAGGGTAGATGAGCTCTGAAGAGCTTATATAGGTGTTTTGGGGTCCTTGTCTAGGATTTCTGTATTGCTCTCAACCTCGACAAAGCAACAGCCTAATGACCACTTCAAGCTTATTTATCCCTAATATCCCAGTTACTTGCTTGATGGTATATTGGCTTCTTGATGTACGGCTACACTAATGCTCTTTGTCGAGACGCGCAGCCTATCATTGTGTAAGTAAACGGTATCTTGTGCCGGGGCACGATTTCAACTGCCCCGATGGAACGTGCTGGGTCTGCAAACGCTCCTTGTCGAAACCAACACACGCAGCAGACACAGCATGACCGCTTCAATTGGATGCTTTCGAAACAGCTGTCTTCTGAAGCTCTGAACTGCCCTGCTTGTGGTTGAGCACTCTTGCTGATTCAACTAACCCATGAAGCCGACCTGCGGAGGTTTGCAGAGACCGGCAACTGTATTGGTAGCTCAAAGGGCTTGCTGTACATTATACTATAAAGATAATATTATACTATAACTATAATAAGGAACCCCCAAGATAGTGTAGGTAATTATTGCTGATGTTTGCTGTTTGGATGGCAGATGACCGTCAATATTACCTTCAACCCCGAGCCCTTCTCACATCCTGCGCACAGCAAATTGCTGTACACAAACGCACAAAGCAATCCTTATAACACCGATGGAACACCTTCATAAACAAAATAGCGAGGAGCCGTTGTAAGAACGATTTCGGAACTCCAACCCCCGCGGCTCCAGTTGCCTACATAATGGATCACTGCGGTCCATGGTGTAAGGTACAATTGTCCCTAAGGGTCCATGTACCCAATACGCGAACTACTTTAAGGCCTAAGCATATACGATTTGGGTACATGGGCCCTTAAACCCTAAACCCTTATGGTACCCTTATTCAGACAGCTGGAGCCCCCAAAATCGCCAAGGCAATCCTTGATGTGGCCCTCCTTCTTCTTCGCTCGCCTGCACAGGAACTGGGCTTTTCACTAACCAGGGAGAAAAAGTATAAACTGGTATTTCATAACGGCTCCTTTAAGCAAAAAAAATGTATGGTACTCCAAAGCTCAGGGAAAGGCTCTGGCGAGAAAGCCATGCGATCATGCGATGCGACGAGGTTTAGGGCTCTTACCACATCGGGATTAAGGGTCTATAGAAAGTTTGGGGTGTAGGGTTTTAACAAGGTTTAGGCTAGGGCTCTTGGAATATGTTCAGAATATAACTTGCTTCAGTCTACAACAGAGCAGCAGTAGTTCCACGCATACTCGTTCTTGCAGCTTATGTTATGTAAAGCATCCGACCTTCCGCCTGCTCACCTCACTCCTCTGAATCAACTCCGGCCCTGTTTTAGGGCTCCAGTTTGCTAAAGACTGCGTTACTGGGGTGCGAAAATACCGCCAGTAACCTACCATGTAAGCTTACAACGACTGCAGAGTATGCGCAATGACCAGCGAAGCGGATCAGTGCACTCCCTAGAGGCTTTTCCCCTGCCCCGTTACTAGTGTACCTATAATTTTGTGGTCAGGATCTGTTCAAAAGAGAAGTAGGTACTCTAAAAAGGGTAGTTGGAGGGGCAGGAGACTTAGTAAGTAGGGTTAAAAGAAGGGTTATAATTGGGGTAACTCCATTTAGGGTACTTAAAACTCTACTTACAACCTACTTACCAAGTCCCCTGCCCCTCCAAGTAGACCCTAAACCCTCAACCCCATAGATCCCTTTAAGAGGAACCCTATAGATCCCTTTAAGGAGCCCTTTAAGAACCCGTGTATGAGCCTGCAGGTCATGGCTCACAACGAGCAACGATCAGCTTCGTGGATCGTCGCGTAGCTTTTGAAATTGCTATTTACGTTTCATGCGGGAGTTTCCGAAAATTACGGGTGCCTTGTTTGGGGATCCTTATGATAAGGATCCTACTAGTATTTAGGGTGCTATTAAGATCCAGAACCTTTATAGGCTTTTTATAAAGTTCTGTGAGCAGAGACCCTGATCCAGAATTTGCAGTCCAGAATCAAAAGCAAGCTTTCTCTAAAGTCAAGCTTGTGCCCCCAATGCTACCCCGAGGACTAATACATGCGAGTCAGGAAAATCTGCTGATGGGCTACTATAGTGAAACTAAAGTAATCCCAAAGGGTCCAAGTATCATCCTGGTATATACTTATAGCCATTTTGGGGGTCTAAGTATGTCCCATGATGATACTTGGACCCTTTGGGAATAGCATACAACTGAAGGCTTCCTGCAAAGGCGCAGTGCATCCTTCGGACAGTTCACTTGAGCATTCCTCCACTTTGTCAAAGAGGCCACAACCTGCAAAGCCGGGCCGCTTGTGGCAGCTGTTCTCAATGCATCCGCGTACAGGTTTTGCAGGAAGGCTCGAGAGTCGGCCTTTGCTTGGCTGAAGTTCGGGCCTGCCGGCTCCGGATGCTTCAGCAGACTCCGGACAGTTCTTCGCCAAGGGATGGGGCCGGTGTACTCGGCGAACCACTGCACGTCTGAGCGCGACGTGGTGGCAGCCGTCTTGACCTCAAGAAGGAATGCGATGGCCCGGCACAAGTTGCTACCGCTCTCGAAGGTCCCAGCCAAGTGCTTGTCCACGGCATCAGTCTGGAGCCATTCTCCGGCCGAATAGTTACTATTGTTTTCCTCTATAGAACATTACCAAACGATACTGCAACTGTTCTAGAATACTACTATAGTTTGGCCGTCTCATTGTCTCGAATACTCCGGCACAGCATTTAAATCTCTCAGCTCTGCCGTGTTGGGCGTACGCTGGGTTTTTGTTAATCAGGCTACAATGAAATGTCAGTTACCATAACAAGGATACCTACCATCTTATTCGCGATGAACCCTATTATGGTAACTTGAAACAGGGCTACATAAAGAAGGTCGCAGCATGAGCGCACGAGGTCAATACTTGCACAGGTGGCGCCGATAGCACAGATCCTTTGCTTCTATGCTTCATCTTCCGACTAAGGTGATGGTTTGCGCCACTACGCCGATGTTTAAGATGTAGGTTCAAACGTTTTACGGTGATGCGGAGGCACTGGTCTACAGCTTCGGGCAGTAAGACTCCCTTGAAATCGGATCTCCACCCCTTGAAGAACCAGTGAGGGCGAAACCTTGGTGGTTCGCAGAGAACGTGGAGCGCAGACACCATCCGATCTTAGCCGTCGCGGTTGGTTTGCTTACAATGCTTGGGAACTTGCCTCAGGGATCAAAGGACCATTCAACAAGTCCTCAGCAAAAACGCTATTATGGCCATAAGAAGATCTTCAAGTGAAGCCGGTGTCGCTTCTTGACACTATGATCCCTTGTTGCTGAAACCATGAATCCCAAGGGCAATTCATTACAGACATCAAGCCAATACAAGCAAACTATAGAACCCATGTTGAACCCACATCCTGCAGTATTGACTACAACTCGAACCGCCGAGCCGCTGAGGGTAGTCCGCTTCGCCAGCTTCGTGATGCGAATAAGCCTGGGATGGTTGGCCCTCAGCTTGGGTTCACAGCTTTAAGGAGGTGACGAGGACGGTAGCGATGCCGATGTAAAGATAATGATGGTAGTGTCGATGACGATCATGATGATGACGATGATGATGGCGATGGCAACGATAACGCTGGCAAGGTATATAGCAGCGACGGGATAATGACGGCGACAAGGACGACACGCGGTTTTGTTTCTCCAAGCACCATACAAAGCCTGATAGCCTTACACATGAACCCAGCAACTCTGAATTTCGGACGTGCAAAGACGATGAAACAGGCACAGCAGGCTAAGTCTGCTAAATACATCCAGGCAGCTGGCCCTCCAGAGCACCGACAATCACCGGATGCCTGGAGACATGGGCAGAGAGCCGAATGCTAGATATTGCTAGCCATCAACTCGAAGCTTGACATGCCTCTCCCGTCACGGATCATGGAGTCTGAGCATAAACCGAAGCGGAGCAGCCCTGCTTGTCCCTTTTGTCATGCGAAATCTCATCCTCCCTTGACAGAGCTACGAGTGCAATGATTCGACTTTCCCCCATCAAGCACTCCCAGAAGATCCCCTGATCCCCGAAGGGCTTGGGTGTCATCGGGCTTAAGGAGTTCAGGGTTTAGGGTCGAGGCTTCGTTTCTGGTGGAGATTACGATCCGAAACTCAAGTTCTCAGGTAACAACCCAGATCTTCCAAAAACCCTTGATTAAGCTATCTACCTTAAATTATAGTACGTAGGACCCCTGAAAAGATTTAAGATATATTCGGTGGTGAAGGGATATCGGAAGGTCTGGGAAGTTTGCCGCTGTGGAGCTCGGCGTCCCAATACCACAGCACCAGCGGGGAGGGGTTGCTCACGAAGCACTCCTGTGTCCCAACGGATCCCATCTACCTACATACTAAAACTAGTAGAATGTGAACTTCTGTCGGAAATGGTACAATGGTTTGGGCAAATATCCCCGATATTGGGTGTGGAACACGTGCACATGCTGTTGAACTCCAGCCGAGAAGCTGCCAACACATTTTGGTGGGGCTTTACAGGCCCAAAGGGTTCAAGTATCATTCCGGTGTATACTTATAGGGTATTTTGGGGGGTCTAAGTATATACCATAATGGTACTTGGACCCTTTGGGAGGGTATGGTTCAGGGCTCACGAGATATGGGTTTAGGGTCTATGTCTTCGCGCGGGCGAAAGCATGCTCATACCACCTTCGCTTACATCACGCGCAAGCACTTGTTTGCACAACACACGCCTGGCACAATCTTGTCTGCAGATGATGAGGACCCTGAACGACAAGATCTCTTTCTTTGCCAGCCCCTGAATCCCAAGTCCTATGCTCTGACATTTCACCGTTTGCTCCCTCTAGTACACCATTCGTGCTAATCCGTCTGTGCTCATTTTGACATTAACACCGCCGGACTCGGGTTAGTCCGGGGGTCTTAATTATTGAATAGGGTCTTGGTGTATAGTATACTAATTAAAAAAAAGAACCCTAAGATCGTGTTCGGCAATTATTTTGGCACCTATAAGAACATCTGATGGGTCTAGCCATGACTGCAACACAGGATTGAAATCTCTTGGGTAACTGGAAGACTTCTGCTGGAATTGTCGGTCTCCACGAACTGTGCCCGATGACGATTGGAATTCCGACGACCACAAAACAAGGACCAAGCTCCACTCAGGGCTCGGAAACATAGAAGCGAAGCACGACGGTACGTATACATATCCTTCGTAAACATATATGTCATATGTATACAAATTTATACATATATATATATATGTATACATACATACATACATACATACATACATACATACATATATACATACATACATACATACATACATACATACTTACACATCGGTGTACACCCAAGCGCATATTCGAAACATCTCGAATCCATCAGTGGTTGCGTTACCAATACGTACAGTGACCCAAATTGAACGGTGCTTACAATTCTGAACATCACAGTTCCCATGGCCTGCCAATTTATGGCTTAACATCGCATTTGTCTATACAGTCGAAAAAGCAGGAACACTGCGAAACTGCAATAGCTGGCCGGGTTGAACCCACAAGCCGATAAGAAGAAATCATAAAACCAACATTTCGGACCAGGGATCAATCCGGCGCACGGATTCGCCAAGCAGTTCCTCATCATCCAAACTCCTCAAGCAGTCAATGTGGTGCGGCTTCGGGAGCAAAGCAAAGCGTACCTAAACTTTCAGAGCTGCGTCAGCGAGTGGCCCTTGAACCCTGAAATTTTGCGCCGAAAACCTTAAACACTGAAAACAGCAAACAAGCAGACCACATAGAACAACAACGAGGACAATAGAGCAGCTAATCTTGCAGTCGAGACGCAGAGCAACGCTGTCGGACGCATCGATTTCCATGTCCTTGCACTTGCACGGCTGCAAACCAACAAGTTCACAACTGTACTCGCACAAGAGGAAATGAATTCCGCAAAAGCTAATGCGTAGGACCTTCATATCCAGTAATGATACTCATCTTCGGGAAACTTCAGACTCCGAACGACGACAAACCGAAGGGAGGGGGCAAACAAGAGCTATGCATACACATACAATGCTACGCTCTCCGGCCCTTGAACAGCTACAGCTCCAGCTCTCATGACAACTCACGGCCTTCTACATCTTGCGACCCTAAACCCTAATTTCGAGCAGGGCTCAAGCCACCTCAAACGCCTGGGAGTCTGCAGAAATGACGCGGCAACCTAATGCAAAGCCCTACCTTAAGCCCCCAAAACCTATCCCTTTAAGGAACTGCATATTGAAATCATTGAAGAAATAAGGAGCCCCGAAAGCTTTTTAGTAGGATGGTAGAAATAAGCAATGGGAAGCTCATAATTAAAGCCCCTTAACCCAGGAGCCGCTACCATCCGCTACCGCCGACCGCCCCATACAACAAAGACTTCATGAACCCCTTTTGGAATCCTTACAACAAAACCGTCAAGTATAAAATGAAACCGAGCTGCCTGGACTTGAATACACAACAATGAAAACCACGCAAATAACAAGTAAACAAGTGCTCAAACATGTCATAAATCCAGAATCCAGAACATACACTACGTCAGTACCCACGCACGGACACAGGTCAATATATGTATACGTGTACACACACATATACACACACAAACAACTACACATGCATGCGTGTATATATCTAACATATATACACAGGTGTATACAACTTTCAGCAACCATACACACCGACATGCAGACATGCAATCGGAAAACCTACGTACACACATAAAAAAATCAAACTACATACGGGCATACAAACATACAGCCGGAGAGCCAGACAGACAGACAAACAGACAGACAGACAGACACGAAGACAGACGGACAAGCAGACGGACACGTAAACAAACCAACAGACAGACAAGCAGACACGCAGACTGCATGGCTGGCTGGCTGACTGAGACCCTGACATAATTACCTCCTTGCCTGTTTACCTTCACACACACACATACATGCTGACATACTGTACAGTGTACAGACTGACAGGCAAACAGGCAAACAAACAGACAGACAGACAGACAGACAGATTCGCCTACTTGCCCACCTACCTTGCTTACCTCCTTACGGACTTACCCTCACAAACACATACATACAAACGGGCATACATAAATGCCTACATACGATTACAATTGTGTCAGCATGTAGACAATTGTAGACATCAATATATACATATGTGCATGTGCTAGTTTCTTGCCAGCCCAGTGTCGACCTCTTGGGTGGCTCGGAGCTCCCGGCCATACCTTGGGCCATGCAATGCCTCTACCGAACTGTGTTGGGTTTTGGCTGATTCAGCGTTTTGCTAGGAATTCATTAACCCAACAAATTAAAGCTTTCCAAGACGTCGTAAGGGTTTTGCAGCGTGTCAGAGAGAGCGGTAGGACGTAAAATTGGAAATTGAGGGCTTAGGGTTTGATGCTTTTGTGCATTCGGTGAGGATGGCATGTCCATGGCACTTGCCCCATGTGTGCCTGGCATCCGAATAGATGGGGACTTGGGGATAGGAAGTTCGGGGTTCAGGGTTTGCGGGGGGTTGGGGTTACGGGTTCAAAGTCTTAAGATTAAGCATTTCGGGTTTAGAAGCAACCTGCTTCTGACTACAGCTGCGCCTTCAAACAGCAACTGCAATAAATAAGCCGCGGGGCGTGCCCTTGTCGAATGTCGAGGTCGACGCCTTTCGCCCGCAAACAGCGGTTCAAGGCTAAGGGTTTGAAGTGTAGGATATTCAAAATTTCGCGAGAATCACGGGTTGGGCTCTTGATTATCGTGGTGGGGCAAGAATATATATATATATATATATATATATATTTATATATTTATGTACATATATGTACATATATGTATACATATATATATATATATCCTCAGCCGGAACCCTTAAGCATGAACCCACACCCGCAACAACGGGCACTGCAGATTCAAACCAAACATCTCAAGTCAACAGCTGGGAACCTCTAGAGATGTCGAAATGCCCAGATCCAAAAATCAAAGCTCAACCTACCTTTGAGCTCTGCCTTACGCACAAATGAGAGGAAACAATAAAACTAGGAGTGCCTCATGCAGGGGTCCTTGTAGAAAGGGTCCAAGTACAAATTGCCATCGGAAGCTCCCAGCTAGAATAAGGCCATTGAAATGGAGATTTCAGTCTAGAAGCTTCATGGTCCATGATGTTCGTTGCGAGATATCCATGTGGGCTCGGCAATATTCGCATAAAAGTCCCAGTTGAGTACTACTCATTATGGGACTCTGGGCCGTTGGGTCCTTTAAAGGGCCGTTGAGTCCTTTGTGGGTTCAATATGGTTAAATCACGCACCCCCCATGTCTACGAACCTACAACTTCATACGTATCTCTGTAACCCGAAGACGTCACGAGTAGGCACTTTCAACAAACATCAGCAACCCCTGCAACCGCAACCCTGGACCCTAAACATCAAACCCTGAACTCTAAACCCTATACACCCTAAACATCAAACCCTATCACGCACCCTAGTTACCTAGTTGCCGAGTTGCCCTGTCCCATACAGATTGCCTACTGGGAGTTCAATTAGGACACGCCCAGAGGCCTTTGTAATTCTGATATAAAGAGCTGCGGGGCATACTATATAGTATGTTATAAACCTAAACCAAAGGACCACCAAAAAAAAAATCGAGGCTTGCTCCTCTCGGCTTCAGTGCAGGGTTGAGGCTGAAGGGTTTCGGGATTCCTATAGTAGCTTGGGGCTCATGGAGCAGGCTAGGGGCTTCCAATATGGACTGGGTTTGTAGAGGACTTGGGTGCAGCTTCGGTTTTGCATGGGTTCTACCTTGAACTACCATAACCTACTGTATTGCAGATTCTTACTACAAGCCCTAATACGGAATTTATCGGGACCCTACAAAATGGTAGGTTTTGGTAGTTCAAGGTAGGGTTTAGGGTTTCGGTCTTGTATGGGCTTTGAGCGTTGCCCATGCAGCCTTGCAGTGCGGCCCCAGGGTTCCCCACTCTTTTGCCATCAATCCGTCCTACCCAGAGACTCCAAAACCCCTTAATTAAGGAATGTACCTTACATCATGTTAGGGATCCTATTATAATTTAAGGTATGTTCCTTAATTAAGGGGTATTGGAGGCTCTGGGTACCCACTGCGGCTCTGCGCATGCGGTGACTGAGCAGGAGCAAAGAAGATACATGAGCCAAGAGACTTACGAACCCATTCGCAGCCCCAGTGTCTCTGTGAACGCTGTGCTAACCGCCAGAAACACTCTCGCGCAGATATCTTCCTGTATGGTTTTGTTTGGCTTCAGGGCCCTAGGAGAGGTAAGAATGGTCTTGAATGCTTGTAGCGGGTCCCTGGTAAGCCGAAGAGGCCAGGTTCTGGCAACTGAACTGGATGCATTGCTTTCATTTTCGCCACCGAAAAGGCCAACCTGTCAATGAAGCTGGGTTTTGCACACCCAAACGGGTAAAGGTTTTCTACTCAGCTACTAAGCGAAAATGGCGAAATGCTTCAAGTGCTTGATACTATCCCAGGTTCAGTTCAAGAACAAGAAGCCCGCGAAGATGCAGTAGGCCGGAGACCCTCAACCCTACACCCTAAATCCTGAATTGCTAAACCCTAGGTTTTAGGGTGTATTTCTCAGGGCTGAGGGCCTCCACAGCATCACGCTGAGCGTAGAAGCTGCTGGACTCGTCTAAGAACATCTCCACCTCGGGTTTCAAGGTTTCGGGATTAGATTCGGCTTACTACGTGTAGGACGAACATCGAACCTGTCGCTGCAGCACCTGCCCGCAAAAAAAGCATGTAGTTTATGTGTGTATATACTTACCAATGACTCCTGCAGGTCGTAACCCCATAACCTACTTGGTCGCTGTTCATAAGCCCCAAGAAGTGTATACTTTCAGTTTTATAGTGGGTAAGGTAATATTATCCCCCAAAGTGTAAAGTGTATCTACTCAGCTACTAAGCCTATGAAACACAAGCGCCTTATGGACTCCGCATGGGTTTTCATTCGCACATTTGAGGCACCATTCTCATGATGCAGTACCAAAGCCTAAGGGTCCATGTACGCATATAGCATATACTTTGGGCCCAATGTACCTATATAGGGAGTACTTTAAGGCCAATGTATATACTATATAGTACATGGACCCTTAGGGCAAAGCATTCTGGAAACCTTTGCTTCAAGGTCATTGGATAAAACCTCGACAGAGTCCAAGCAGAAATCCGACTTCAAACAAAAAAAGCAGGATTTTGGATTCCCTAGAATTTCAGGCAGCCCAAGCGGCAATCATCTTGAAGCCTTTTTGTAACTTTCTGTTGGGTGACGGCATACAGGGCCGATTGAAAATCCTGCAAAAAAGATGGCCACATAGCCCGACACCACAACGACAACAACAACAACAACGCCAGCAACAGCAACAGCAAGAGCAACAGCAGGAGGAGCAGCAGCAAGAGCAAGAACAAGAGCAAGAGCAGCAGCAGCAGCAACAGCAGCAACAGCAGCAAGCACATCACAAATCTCACCCTAAGCTAGCGTGCAGGATAACAGCAGAATGTGCTGCCAAGACTTGCCGAGATACCACTGGATGTAGGGCTTGGAGGAACCAGGCCTTGTGCAATCGGTTTATTAGGGTCCGAGGCGTCCAGTGCTGAAGGTTGTCATTCACCAACATAACCCACATTTCGTTCACTTCTTGTTCGCAACACCTGACCTCACGACAACAGAAAACCGGCAACAACAACAAAGTGTATAACCACCCTAAACCCTCAAACGCTGAACTCTAAATCCTTCCGTGGAAATGCCCACCGGCAGTCCACAAGTCATGGGCTGGAGAGCGGCCTGAACCCAATGCCGGCATAATCTGCACCTGCTGTTGATGGTATAAATCCTGCATGACCTTAAGGACCCTAAACTATGGGAATTATGGTATATTCCTTATATTACGGGTAATGCAGGATTTATATCATCAACCGTATCTGCCCAGCTCACCAATCAACTTGCTTTTGTCTTACAAGGCGGCCGGGGCAGTAGAGGCATTGTACTGTTGCAGTATAACCCATAACTCTGCGAAGACTCGCAGGGGATATCCGAACTCAGTCTTCTGACACCACATACTGCCACCTGCAGTCCGCTCGGGTTCTCCTAGCTCCCGAACTTCGAACCCCTAGACCCAACGCTGTAAACTTTGGGGTCTGGTTATACACTCGATCTAAACCCATTGACCATAAAACCGCGTAGTCCCTAAACCCTAAACCCTAAACCCTAAGCCCTAAGCCCTAAACCCTAAACCCTAAACCCTTAACCCTTATAAACCCTTATAAACCCTTATAAACCCTAAACCCTAAGCCCTAAGCCCTAAACCCTAAACCCTAAACCCTAAACCCTAAGCCCTACATCCCCAGGGCTTGCAACCATGAATCACACCCTAGCCTTCTCGACGTCCTCCGGGGGCCACTGGCAAGCACCCACCAGTATCCGCAGCACTCTCCGTATAGCGGTGAAATGCGGCCCTTGCCTGGGGTTTAGTTTAAGGTTTCGGGCTTGTTTGCGGCTTGTTATGTTCTGATGGAGTCTTTGAACCTCAGACCGTAAAATCATTAAACCGTTAAACCCCTAAACCCTATAGGGCCGTAGTGACTTAATAGCATAGTCATGGGAGGTTGGAAATTACATGAGGATTTCAAAGCCTGGGCGTTTGGAGCGCCATCAGAGAATAAGAACCGAGCCTCCGAGTATACACGACGCTCGATACTAAGATGCTCTACGTCGGCATGAAAAGCACAAACCCTAAGGGTCCATGTACCCAAATAGTATATACTTTGCCTTCAAAGTAATCCCTACCTTAACCTACCAGAACCTACTTTTTTGTAGGGTCCCTATAAATCCCATATTAGGGTTTATAATAAGAACCTACAAAAAGTAGGGTTTAGTAGGTCTAGGTATTTGGGTACATGGACCCTTCGGGAAAAGCCGCTCTGGATCTCCTAAACACAACGACCTCAGAGAACATTCGCCAAAGTCTTCAGCCCCAATAACCAAGACCCCGCAACTACCCTTTACGTATTCTATCCCCGAATACCCACTATGAAGGACCATAAGGTCCCTACTGAAGGGCCGTTGCGGGGTCCTGGAAAGCCATACTTAAAGGGTCATGGGACTTAGTAAGTTGGGTTATAAGCAAGGTATCTACAGTCAAAATTACTTAGAGCCCCAGTTGAGGTACTTATCAGCCTACTAACTAAGTCCCATGATCCTCCAAGTAAAGTCCCTTCAAACTCGAACTCAAAGGCGCCGCCTCCCTTTCTTGACCCCCTAAGCTCCAACCGAGAACCTCTAAACCCCCAAACCGCTCAGAGTTTAGGGTTCAGGCCCCTTCCCCCCAAACCCCGAAGCCCATAAACCCCGAAACCCGAATTCACAAGAGCCCAAAACACCCTGAGTTCTCTTATCATCACCATTCTGGAATTCTAGAACCCCTGCAAAGGAACCCTTCAACAAACCTCCCTCGACCCTTATCACCAAACCCTACACCCTTGAGAGAATCTCCAAACTTTTACCCTAAAACCTTAACCCCTAAACCCTAAAGCCCTAAACCCTAAACTCAAAACCCTAAAGCCCTAAACTCTAAACCTTTTACCTAGTGGCGGTAGCTCCATGAGCGTCCGCAGCAGCAAGGCATGCGGCAGGGGAGCACGTCTCTTCGTCAGGGCTACCAAGCCCTGGGCTTTGGGGCTTAGGGCTTTCGGGTTTCTTGGAGTTTAGGGTTTAGGGTTTCGTAGAAGGAGTTTAGGGTTTAGGTTCTCTGAAAAGGGATTTATAAGACTCAGGGCTTTAGGGTTGCTTACCAGGAGTTTTGGATTGATGCTTCTTTGGTCTATAGGACTTGGGTCATGTAGGGCTTAGGGGGTTCAAGGTTCAAGGCAGAAGAGTTTTTTGTTGAAGCCCGGGGCATCGGAGAGGCCTAGGACTTACCTTTCCCTTAGCCTTAACCGCCCGAAAACCTGCCTGTTCAAGGAACCCTAAAGGACATCGGAATTAACAAGGAGCCCCACAGGGGTAATGTTGACCTAGGATTAATAATCCCCCTACGATTAAAGGCGGCCTGCGGGCGGCTCCGGCCCCAATCTGTACTACTTTAAAGGCAGCACCCAAATAAGGATCGTTTTTTGCAGAAAACCCCCCACGATTAAAGGCAACACCGTCTGGGGATCTAAAATTTCAAAAAGTGCTTCGAAGACTACTTTTAAAGGGGGCAAGACTACATTTAAAGGGCGTCTTGTCCTCTTTCAAGCGGTTCTTTCAAGGGCTACTGCTACTGCTACTGCCACTGCTACTACTGCTGCTACTACGACTACTACTACTACTAGCACCACTGTTTACTGCAATTTGGCTTCACGGGATTATTTGGGGGTCTGTGATCCTGTGGGGGGCCTGCGACCTTGACAACCTTGAGGGGGGGGGGGGGGGGGGGGGGGGGGGGTGGCGGGGGGGGGGGTTTATTAATCAGGGGTCAACATTAAGTTTCTCAGCAGAGTTCATGGAATAGTACTGAGCATAGGGCTTTAGGGCCTTACGGGTTTAAAGGCGTTTCAGGGTTAGTCTTTCAGGTTCGGGGCTAGGGGTTTATGGGGGCGTCAGTTTTCTTGAAGGATTCCGAGTACAAGGTTCCCCACCCCTCAAACGAAACGCAAACCGGCACGCCAACTGGCTTTAAACCCCAGGCCCAGCCCTAAATCCGAAAGCCTAACCCCAAGGGTATAAAGGTCTCAATAAAAAGGTACTTGGGATCAGGATAGTAGATATGTAGGTTAATATTTGGGAGAGTATATGATTATTAGGTACCTGGACCCCTAGGGTAAACCACAAAGCCCAGACCCCAGAACAAACAAACACGAGCCACTTTGAGTGTTAAGCAGTGCTTATCTGTGGTTTATGGACCAAGTCTTCAGAGTCCTATAGTAAATAAGGGGAACCTGGGCCATCGGGGTCGAAACAAAAAGCCCCAAACCCTAACCACGCACAAAACAAACAAAACAACAAGCCTTACCTAGAGGCTCCATAGTGGTTCCTTTTGGGGGGTTCATGTTTAGCACCCTATATATAAGGTAATCCCAAAAAGGAACTACTTTGGAGCCTATGGGTAGTCAGGCAAGAATCGATAAGGTCGTCGAACTGCTTGTTTCGCATCAACACGAGAAGCAGATCTGACCTAGGTGCTGCGGAGAAGGCTTCTTTCAGGATTCTGCAAGGGCTTCCATCAGGGTACTAGAAGGTTCTATGACAGTTCTATAATTTCAGGGTTTCTATTGAGGTTTTATGTAGTTTTTTTCCAGGATTTGGAAAATTTGGTCCTGGGAGAGTAGAATAGGGCTTTGCGGTTTAGCCTTGTGTTTTGGGATTTAAGCCTTTGAGGTTACTAACCGTTCAGACCTCAAAACTACCGAACTGGTGCTGCTGATGAACATAAAACTGCATCCCCTTGAGTACCACTACCTGTCCATTGAACCCTAAACCCCAAACCCTAAACCTTAAACCCTAACCCCAAGGGGTCCAAAGGATCCAATAAGTACGTACTCGGTTTCAGGATAGTAGGATTCTGGAGACTATATGACTTTTAGGTACTTGGACTAAGGAATATGCCATATCACGGGCACGGCTGGATTTTTTGCCTGTCAGCACAGCCACTTCTGCTTTAGGCGGGCTGTGGAAGCCTAATTGGGTATAGGGTTTAAGGGCTAAGGGTTTAGGTTTAAAATGGATTATATAGATTCTTATAAGGTTGCGCCTCGACGCCTCAAGTAACTGAGCAACTCTCCAACACCCAAATCCGTGTCTAGCGCGATCCGCAAGCCCGAAACCCCTAAACCTCCCTAAACCCTCAACCCTAAACCTCCCTAAACCCCAACCTAGATTCACTTCTAAGTGAAAGACCTCGAGGTTTACACTGAAAGCCCTGGATTAAAAAACCTGTGCCATTAACAACAAGGCTCCAAAGCCACTATTCTTGACACTATAGGTTATTAGGATGCTTTCCAAGCTCTTTTTTTAAAAAGCTACCTACTTCAGACTCTGACCACGGGAGCAAACGACAAGCTCTGGAGGGTGCTGCGGCATCCTCCAAGCGCTTTCAAAGCAAAGCTACCAAACGTCGCGACCAAGCGGTCGCCAGCGATGTTCCTCCAACTATGCGATGCAACGTTCAATGCTGTCTTGACTGCTCCAAGCCACAATGTTGTCGCGTACCCAATCTTGCAATTGACACAGCCTAACGTCCACATGCTTCAGACGTCCAACTCCTCTTCGTTGCGTCCACTGCCTAGCTCAGCTTGAGTCACATCTGACTTCGATTCTTGCTGAGGCTTCGATCAAGAATTCGAACAGACGTCCAACCGGAGGCTCCAAGGGAGCAGATAACCTACAAATCCCTAGTTCTCCCTTGGGTTTAGGGGGTCTAGGGTTTAATGTAGGAACCTGGAAAAGAAACCCTGGGCCGATAATCCCAAAAAAGTAGGATTCATATAAACAACCCTGATAAAGGCCCAAGGTCTCTTAACCAGGATCCTACATCAACCCCCAAAAAAACCCTTATAGTACCCTTCAAAGGAACCATTATAGAACCCTAATAAAGGCCCAAGGCTTCCTAATCAGGTTCCTACATCAAAACCCTACTTATAGTACCCCTATAGTTCCCTTAAAGGAACCCTTATGGAACCCCAAAAAAGGCCCAGGTTTCGAAATCAGGTTCCTACATTAGGGCTCTGAGGCCTTAAGAGTCGGACAAGAATCGAAGACCCTGCGGAGAAGGAAGCGCAAGTCCCAGTTGTAATGCAGGGGCCTTAGTATTTAGCATAGGGTTACTTTAAAGGGGTTCTATAAGGGTTGCTCTAATGGGATCTATAAGGGTATTATACTACAGGGGCCTTAATAATTAGAATAGGGTTTTGGGGCTTCCTTTGTTATCGCTATAGTTGAACATACCCCAAAACCAAATTCTTATTATTAAGGCCCTCTATTACTTGTTCTTGTCCAGCCATGCTTCGGTTTGTGTTTGACGGCCAAAGACGCAGGAGCCATCTTCACCTGCAGATCGAGGATGTGGCTTAGGGCTGAGGGTTTAGGATTCTCACCAAGGGAGTACTGCTCTATCCTAAAGATCACTCCTGGTGCTTAGTAGGGATGGGGGAATGGATCCCTATAGTAGTCCCTATATAATCTCCAATAGTAGCCCCCATAACCCATTCCTCCATTCTCTACTAAGCACCAGACAGACCATATGCTTTAACAGCAACGATAAACTTCAAACCGAAGTCCAAAACCACCTGGAGGCTAGAACCCGATTATCATCTTGAACTTACCCACCCTTGGTATCCCTTGATCGGAAGTCTTGGCTTGTAAAGAGTATTCCTCCAAGGCGATCCAAAGCTCCACCAACAGCCCTTACCCAGAGGCGTTCCTTTCTGGGGTTCATATTTAGAGCCTATAAAGTAATCCCAAAAAGGAGCTACTATTCTGCGGCTGGCAGTACTATCCCACATTCTTTGCATGCTCGGGAAGATCCCAAACTTTGGAGATTTCGGGTGGGACAGAAAGATAGGCCTATATAGATACCCTGCCTTACCTCAGACTGTCTTACCTTACCTTGCCTTCTACATTTCGTATATGAACATTACGGTGCGGTTTTGAACATGTGGATTTGTAAACACCTAAACAGACATGTTATCCTGCCGCCGTGGTCGTCGGGCCCGGACAACAAGTCTATTTACAATGTTTAGGGTTTAGGGTGTAGGGGCTCAGGGTATATATGGTTTAGGGTTTGTGGCTTTCAATCATGCTGAAAATTGTACATCGGAAATTCATACTACCTCATCGGCCGTGGCGGTCTGGCCGAAACGTATTTCGAAAACGCCACTGTGCACTAACACTATACTGCATTGCATTCCTCTTGCAATACAATAACATTATCATTATAATTCTTTGCAGTACGTCTGGTACAGTGCAGTCCAGCGCATTCCGCTGCATTGCAGTGCACAACACATACTACAATACATAAGACACATACCTACCTCCATCCGCCCCCCTTGCTGCCTACCTCCCGACCAACCGAACTACCTACCCACTTCCTGCTTACATACACACATACACATACATACACATATGTACATACATGCATGCAAGCACGTAAGGTGCATGGCACCAGGTTCGGGTTTCGGTTTGGGGTGTCGGGGGCAACGGCACCAGCGGAGATGAAACGGGAAGAGAGAGAGAGAGAGAGAGAGAGAGAGAGAGACAGAGACAGAGACAGAGACAGAGACAGAGACAGAGAGCGAGAGCCGTAGCGCGAGCGAGAAGACGAGAGAGAGAGAGAGAGAGAGAGAGAGAGAGATAGAGAGACAGAAAGCAAGAACAACACAACACCCACTGCGATGAACTGCACACACATGCATAAGAATGGAAACTCGCATGCAAAAGCCGGAACTGCCAACCCTTTAAACTCCTGAACGCCGAAATCAACCTAAAAGCTCCTAAATCATGAACACCTATATAAATCCTGGAGCCCCTAGATCCTCACACCCCTGAACCGTGATTGTGTGGGACCGGGCCTGTGAGAGTTCGCGTTGCAAGGCGTCGCCCCACTCCATCTTCTCCTTCAGGGGCAGTGAATAAGGGCTCTTGGAACCTAGGACATATAAGGTTTTGCTGTCTCGGGGCTTCCGTTTCATCTTTGAATTGTTTGGGGCTCAGGGATTTGTTGTCTCTGCGCTTCAAATCGCCCCGATGCTTTCACTCAAAGGTTGCCGTCATCTTCGGTCTTCAACCGCATCCTCTTTATCAACATCTCTGTAATGCCTTCGAGAGCTCACCAGAGACCTCTCATCATAAACCCTAAACCCTAAGCAAGCATAAACCCTAAACCCTAAGCAATCATAAACCCTAAACCCTAAGCAATCACAAACCCTACAGTAAACCCTAAACCCAAAGCCCTAAGCAATCATAAACCCTAAACCCTAAGCAATCATAAACCCTAAACCCTAAACCCTAAGCAGCATATCTTCCCGGACGTCGGAACCCCAGCTGTGCCGGCCTCGTAGATGCATCTCCTGGCACTCTTTGGCGCCTTCGATGCCTCGATGTAGGGTATAGGGTTCAATGCTTAGTCTTTTTATCGCCTTTTCCCGTCGGGTTTAGGGTTTGGGGGATAAGGTTTATGTCTACGACGGGGATTTAGGCTGCATTAGGCTGAACAGCTGCTTTGAGGTGGGAACACGATGACGACTTAGCTAGCTGAGGATGGTGGTGATGCTGATGCGATGGACGAACACTACTATGGACGAACACTACTAGCAGGGCACCGCTGCAGGCCGGTGATACTCGCCGCTTCACAGATTGCGCTCATCCTGCTTTTCCCGATGTTGCATCAATCCTGCCGCGGCTAGAACTTGGCATTCTGGCTACACCACAACCCCTCACCATGTTTTTGTTGAACCCAAAGCGCTCTTGGCATATAGAGTTGCAGGGTTCAAGCTGGCTTGGGACTTTTAAACCCCAAACTTCACCAGTCCGATAACGCCTTACGCTGCTTCCTCCTAGAGATTCCGACCCCTGTCCTGTTACTATAAGGGATCTATAAGGGTACTATAATATAGGGCCTTAATCATCCCATAACCTTACCTTTGGTTAGTAGGGAATGGAAAATGGTAGTAATAGTAGTTATAAGTGTACCCCATTTCTCCATTCCCTACTTGGAGGATCATGGGACTTAGTGAATAGGGTCATAAGCACTTTAACTGGGGTTATAAGTACTTAGAAGTGCTGATAACCCCAATTACTAAGTCCCATGATCCTTTAAGTAAAGCCCTAACGTAGAGTCGGCGTTAATAACTTGAAAAGGGTGTCGGGGACACCTTCAAACACGCAGCCTTAAATTAGGTAAGTCTTGAGCCTCAAGCTCGGCTCAGGGCTGGGCTCTACCAGGACGATTTAGGACGGTTTAGGGGTTCAGGGTTTAAGGTTTAGGGGTTTAGAGGTTTTGGGGGTTTAGGGGTTTAGGGTTTGAGCTTTAGGGTTTAGGGTTTTGGGGGGTTCATAAGGCTTGCGGCTTTGGGCAGCAACTCGACACACCTGAGGTCTCCGCCTTGGTCCCACGCTTTTGTCGTGGTCTGTGTTTGGCAGCCTTTTCCTTGGCTGACACACCCGCGCACACACTTGGCGGATCATGAGACTTAGTAGGTAGGGTTAGAGTTAGAAGTACCTCAGTTGGGTTTAAGTCATTGCTTATAACTTATAACTGCAGTTACCTTACTTATAACTCCGATTACTAAGTCCCATGATCCTCTATACTATAGATTCCTCAAAGGGCCCTTAATGCAGACTGTCATAGGGGCCTTGGGAGGTAGCGGGTCTGGCGGCTGGCGAACTTGGACAATAAGCCCTCATCTGCGATCACAGTTTAGGGTTTAGGGTTTAGGTACTCCCTCGGAGTTAGGATTAGGGGGAAGCTTGGGGATATAGACCCTCTTCATGCTACCTAGGACTCCCCACCTCCATAAAACAAGACACCGCAAAAGCCACCTATCTCAGTGAGGACTGCCATGGATAGATCATGGAATATCTACTACAGAAGCAGCAGCACCATGACAGAAGCAGCAGCACCATCACCACCATCACCATTGCATCAGCATCCTCATCGTCGTCATCTTCCTAACTTGCTCTGCTCCTCAACACAATCGTCAACAACACAAACAAATTTGACCAGCTTCTTCCTCGCCACATCAGTGACGGCAAAAAGCAGCTCTGTCCAAGCAGCTCGCTAGGAACTTTCAGGGCTTTGATTTATAAAGTTGCATGGCACTTCACGGTCGAGAGCATTTGCTGCAAAGTCACCGCTGCTTGCTGCTCCTTCTGTTTCTGCTGGAGCTGCTCCTCTTCCTGCTTCTGCTGCCTCTTCTGGGCCAGAACCTTGTCGACGCTGCCACGTGCCATGGCCAAGATACGAAGCTCCACAGTATTGGACTTTCACACGGATTTCTTTCATATTCCTCTAGTGGGGGATATTGGGCTTTCTGGGCTTTGAGGCTTCGCGCAATTGGATGAAGGATCAAGAGCTCAGATGGGAGTCTCCGAAAATAGGGACCCTAATATAGTAGCCTAAATAGTAGGATCCTTATTATAAGGACCCCCCAAAATAAGGTACCCCGGTACCCCTAATTTTCGGAAACTCCCAGATGCAGGTTTCGGGCTCCTTGTGTGATTTGGCCACGAGCGGCCTATGGCTGGGTTGAGGTCGGGTGAAGGTCGGGTTGAGGCTCGGGTGGGGGGTGGGGTGGGGGGTTTAGGGCTTATCGTTTAGGGTTTAGGGTTTGGGGTTTAGGGTTATTTTCGGGGGTTAGGGTTTAAGGTGGGGGTGGGCTACTCGAAGCCGACCGAGCCAGGCTTGCGAGAACGCGTTTCTCCTGTGTGCAACTTCGAGGGAAGCGCTTTAAGCCACCCCAAAACCCTGAAACCCCTAAACCCTAAACCCTTAATCCCGGTACTAAGAGGAAAATCCTGAAAGCCAGACTCTTGAGAACTCCAGATGTACAGAACATCCCCCCCCCCTACCCCCCGCACTTAAGGATCTGCCCTCGGTCTCCCCTCATCCCGGGCGTTCGGATTAAGGTTCAGGCTAAAGTTTAAGGTTTAGGGTTTTAGGTTTTAGGGGGTTTAGGGGTTTAGGGTTCAGGGGGTTTAGGGTTTAGAGTTTCGGGTTTCGAGTTTAGGGTTTGGGCATTAGGGTTTAGGGCTTCGGATTTCGGCAAGATTGTGCAGCTGGCCGTGGGTGGTTTCGGGCTTAGTCCTCAGGTGGCGCCAATCGAGTAGGGGCCCTACATAAAACAGGCGCAGAACATCTACGGTTGATGGTACAGATCCTGCATGACCTTAAGGACCCTAAGCTATGGGAATAATGGTATATTCCTTATTATGGGTAATGCAGGATTTATACCATCAACAGTAGGACCCTGCAAGAAAGCTAGGCTCAGATCAGACAGCACAAAATGCTATCTCCGAAGCAACAACCTTCCTTGAGATCTGTCGCTGTCGTAGTGTTACGATCTCCGCAGGAACTATTACTTATTTGCCTGGTTGCCATGCCTCAAGGCTCCAAAAGCTTACTCTGAGGTTGGCGCTTCCTTCCAAGTTTGCCAGGTGGTCTAGGTTAGGGTCCTTCATTTTCTGAAACTCGCATGTCGGTTTCCATCCTATGCCCCGCTGCTCCCATGGCAACAGGCAGAAGGCAACTTCGTTCAGCAGGCATCTTGCCTGATTCTCCCAGAGAACACTACACCGCCCCCAGGGGACATTTCAACCTTTCGGTTGCTGAGGATCCCCTTGCTCTTCAATGACCAGTCGATAAACCCAGGGTATATCCCGCATTAGAACCCTATACAACTCTACACGACCTATGTATGGACCCTAAATATGAAGGCATCTTTCTTGAAGTGGTGGTAGGGCTCTCTGGGCTTGCACTTGTGGCACTGGAAAAAGCGGCACCAAACAGTTGCTAGATGTGAGTGGCCCTATACTCTAGACTCTAAGCCCTAAGCCCCATACCCTAAACCCTATAAACCCTAAACCCTAAACCCTCTACCCTATCCTATACCCCCTATAACCACCACGCCTGGCTCACTGGCAGGTCCCAAGCAAGGACCAACCGGTGCATGCCGATCGGTCAGGGAGGCTTCGGAGACCTCGGTGACAGGGTTTACTTAAAGGATCATGGGACTCAGTCATTGGGGTTCCTTGAAGAGTTATTGCAAGGGCTCTAAGGCGGTTTAAAAGGGGCCCTACCATGTTTCAGGCTGTGGGTCGGGGGGTTGGGCTTACAGGGCGGTACTTGGAGGGTCATGGGACTTAGTAAATAGGTTATAAGTACTTTAGTTCGGGTTATAAGTAACTATAACTCTATGACCATACTTATAACCCCAATTACTAAGACCCATGATCCTTTAAGTAGGCTTTACAAGGGGTCCATAAAGAATCTATAGGGTTTAGTTAGGCTTGTAGGGTTAAGGGGTTTAGGATTTAGGAGTTTAGACTTTAGAGTTTAGGTGTTTTTGTTTTGGGTTTAGGGATTTAGGCTTTAGAGTCTGGTTTGGGTTTTTGGGGTTCATGGCCGGGATTCAGGGGTTAATCAGGGTTTAGGACTTTAGGCTAAGATGATGCTTTTGATTGGCCGCCACGGCACCATCACTGAAGATCGGCTCAACCGTGCCATCTCCTGTAATGCAGGGATGCAAAGCATGCTCTACGGCTGAACGAACCTAGGCCCCGAAATGTCATGCTTTGTTGCGTCTTTGGGGATACCTTTAGCTTCCTTTGATCGGGTCTAGCCGCTAGCCACAAAATAGGCTTTCCAACAAGCGACTAAAGTACTACATCCTGGGAGTCTTGGTCCGACCCCCTGACGCCGCAAAAAAACAAAGCTTGCATCCTACATCTTTGGCACGAACTAAGACCCACCAACTAAAC
The DNA here is from genome assembly GCA_905221615.1 of Symbiodinium sp. CCMP2592. NCBI lineage: Eukaryota > Dinophyceae > Suessiales > Symbiodiniaceae > Symbiodinium > Symbiodinium sp. CCMP2592. The sequence continues at coordinate 651,472 of CAJNDT010001669.1, read as the reverse complement.
TCTAAACTCTAGACCCTAAACCCTAGGCCCTGAACCATGACTTCTTCAGAAGTGTTCTACAGGGGGTCACTGCTGTTCAAGGTTCTGGGTGCTCTTCTGACCCCAACTCGCCGACCCTTCGAACAGTCACTCGGCCTGCCTAACTACGATACTGAGTTGGAGACAGTTCGGAATCTTCAGACCGGTATATGTATGTGTGTGACTATGTCTGCGTGTGTGTGTGTGTGTGTGTGTGTGTGTGTGTGTGTGTGTGTGTGTGTGTGTGTGTGTGTGTGTGTGTGTGTGTGTGTGTGTGCATTCATACATGCGTACAAACATATGTACAGCAATCCATCCATCCATTCATCCAGCCATCCATCCATGCCTGCATACATACATACATACATGCATACATGCAAGTGCACATGCATGCATAGATTCATACATGCATACATGCATTCATGTAGGCATACATACATACGTACTTTGGCGGCGAAGGCGACGCAGCCTTCGCGTGAGCAGAGGGACCCACCGGCTCCTTCTGTCACCCCGGCAGCAGGCGCCACTGGTGAGCGCCCACCTAGTTGGGATTCATTTATTCGCCCTTCTTTTCCTCCCTTAACCCTAAACCTCCTATAAGGGTTCAAGGTTTAGGTGGTGTCAGGGGCTCGAACCCTGCCTCAAAGGAGTAAGTAATTAACAGTTGGGGCCTTCGGGCAACGAAGCTGTTAAGTGTCAGATTCACTACGAAAACCTACATCTTCCTGAGCCTGAAACAAACACGGTACGTGTCTAAGGACTTGTAAAGGGAAACCATGATGCGATATTTCTAAGAATCCACACAACAGCAAGTTGTTCAGGGTCAAGGTGTTTCTAAACCCTCCCTGCCTCTAGTGGCCAGTGTAGAAAGTGTGCAACAAACTGCAACCGAAGGGCTTGAAGCTCAAGGTGATACCCCAACACTCTAAATCAGTAAATCCTAAGCCCCTTGCTTTCTACGAGTTTATACGGCTTTACAGTCGGGGTTTTGGGTTTAGGGTTGGGGTCTTGTAGACTGTTATGGGATCGTGTAGGGCCGGCAAGGAGTCTACAGCGGTCTATAGTCCTAGTTCATGGTTGGGATAGGACAGGATTAGACATGTACATGTTTATTCCTTATTGGGCTTAGTAGCCATAAAAACCTAAAATGTTACTCAACAGTGACAAAGAGTCGGGGCTTTGGGTTAAGGGTTTCAAGGTGCCGGTCTCGTTGCTGTGGCATGGGGGAAAGACGAATAGTTTCGAAGAGTCGCATCTGCAATCCTGGGGAAGTTCGGAAACACACCTGTGACCCTTGTCCAATGCCTCGTGCGAGGCCGCGTGCTGCACGGTCCGCAGCATGTGCCTGAGTTACCGGTTTGGAGCCTGGAACTTTGGGTGATTTACGGTGGGCCAAGTGCCGGTATTTGTTTACATGGGGGCCTGTCTTCGTTTACCTGGGGACCCGCAGCAAACTCTGCAAAAGGAAACGTTTTGAGATGAACTCCAATGAAGCAGGCAGTTAGTTGGACCACCCAAAACGTTAAGCAAAAACGCCATGCCTACTTCTGAGGACGATGCGACAGTAAACACCGGAGTGGAGCTTTCAGCGGCACTTCTTGCATTGGCACAAGTTTGCTGCGCGGCCCGGTCGGTAAGACAAGTCAAGACTGTTAGAGCCACAGCAATCGTGGAACAGGGGTAGTACCACTCCTACATAGTAAGTCTCGCACTCCGATATTGATACGGAAGCACATATCTTGTCGGAAATACATTCCAGGTGCATTGTAGGCAGCATGGCCCCAGATCCGCTGTAAAAAGCCATCAGAGACCCGAAACCCTAAACCCTACCTTAAATACCACAACCTACTTTTTGTAGGGCCCCGATAAAACCCATAATTAGGGTTTATAATAAGCTACCCAGGGGCCCCAAAGTAGTTCCTTTTTGGAGCTACCCTATAGGATTATATATTTGAACCCCAAAAAGGAACTACTTTGGGGCCTTTGGGTAAGCCCTAAACCCTACGTAAATCCTAAACCCCCCAGACCTTCCAAAACCCCTTAATTAAGGAATATACCTTAAATCATACTGTATTAGGGATCCTACTACAATTTAAGGTATATTCCTTAATTAAGGGGTTTTGGAAGGTTTGGGCCTATATCGCCTTCGGGCTCAAAGCGTTTTGCCGGCTCATGGCTCATAAGCTGAAACCTAAACCCCAACCCCTGAACCTCTAATATAGGGTTCCGTTTAAAAGGTTCCTTGAAGGGTTCAAAAAGGGATCTTTCGTAGGGTTCTATAATAGAAGGGACTTAACATTAAAAATAGGGTTGTGAGGCCCATTATACTAGATATACACTAAGGAACCCCCAACATAGTATAGGTAGTTATTAAGGCCCCTATAGTCAACCCTAAACCGTAAACCCTTAAGGTTTTCTAACTGGACCCCCCCGATGGCCCTTTAATGGAGCCCTTATGGTCGTCACAGGAAACATTAGCCCCAAACCCGAAGTGCAATCAAACGGCGGCGGCGATTGACCAGGCACTGAACGCTGCCTTCTCTTCCTCCCCGGCGGTACAGTTTAGGACGTTTCAGGGTTTTGCATGGTCATCCAGGCTTCTATTCGGCTTTGACAATAAGTGTCCTATCATGTTCTAGCAGGCTTGCAGAAAGGCTCCGTCAGGGCTTCAATCCGGGATAAGGGTTCCATGAACTTTCAATGCTACTGATATTGGTTCTATATATAAGGCTTCCATAACGAATGTTGGATCAGGACCTTATCGCTCATATAGTTACCTTAAGGCCTACGGCTCAACACAGCCTAAGCACCTGATACAACAAGAACTTTGGGCGCGGAAGCCTTCAAATATGAGTCTTCAGGAGTCTTGGAGTAAGGGCTTGAGATGAGGTTTACAGCAACCTGTGCAGACTTTGAGCATCGTGCAACAAGAACGGTTCCTGAGTGCTGTACTTTGGGTTTAAGGCCAAGTTCAGGGTACTTAGACGATTCGCATCCTATTGCAGGCCCGTTTGGGGCGCTTGAAGCAGCCGGGTGGAAATTGGTGCCTTAAATCCTTAAATGCCTTCCTAAACCCTATACCCTAAACTCTAAAAAGGTCTGATTGAAAGCTGGGCGGGGAGCAATGCACTGACTCGACAATAACTGATACATCTTGGAGAGCCGCCTAGACCTCACACCATTGAGCAGTCACAGGGCAAACACCAGCGCCCTTTAAAGTCCTCCTGCCTGGAATGCATAACGCTCTACGATGTAGGGATGAACCCTACAGCCCTGAAGCAGAAGCTCTTGAAGTGCTATTGAATACATGTCCTTGATGCCGGTTGCAGCAGCAATGAGGCCAGAGCCTCCCATCTAAAGTTGTGTTAGGCAAAGTAGGGATGGGGGGGAAGGGGGGGGGGGGGGGGGGGGGGGGGGGGGTAGGGCTGAGGAATGTGGGATCAGTCGAAACCCTCAGCCCTACACCCCAAAACCCTAAACTAAACCCTGATGGATGGGTGGATGGCGGCTGGGGTGTGATGGGCTTCTGGGCCAGGCGTGATCCCGATGTTGGCTTCAGAGATTTTGGGTTTATGGTCTAGGGATTTGGGGTGCCCCGAAACTCATTGGGTCGCAACAAGTAGAACGTTGACGTCATCATCGCAAAAACCCGAAACTCCGAAGTCTGGATATTAAATCACCCGACAAGTTCGGGGGTGAAGATGCGAGGGTCCAAGGTTCTACCGAACATTGTTTAGGGTTTAGGGTTTAGGGTTTAGGGTTTAGGGCTGAAGAAGCAAGATCGCCATAAGACCTAGTGCCATGTAGCACAGAGAAGGTAGAGGCTGTCGACCCGGCGCAGGTGCTTCCATAAGAACATGTACCCGCGACACTACATGTTTCGAATCCCTAAACCCTAAACCCCTAAACCCTAAACCCCTAAACCCTAAACCCCTAATTAAACCCTAAAAGCACTCCCTAAAAACCCTGTGTCCTCTTTGCAAAACCCGAACTCCGAAAAACATCAAGCATAAAGACAGAGCCTTAAATCCTCTAAACCCTTGCCTGCAAACGGCGCCAGCATAAATCTCCAATATAGGGGCCTGAACAATTACAATATGGTTTTGGGGTATCTAATATACATTAAATAAGAAGCTCCCCAAACTAGTGTTCGTAAGTATTTAGGCCCCTATATTAATTGACTCCCCCCCTGGCCTACCGCGCAGGGCAAGATCTTCTCAGCGGACTGAGTGACCTTAGGCCCACTTGCCACGGTTTAGGGGTTTAGGGTTTAGGGTAGTGGGTAGTGTAGTAGCACCTGTTTCTGTGGGGCTTCGAGGGCTCAGAGTTTAGCGCTCAAGTCGCTGTAAGACAACTCCAAGGGCTTGATCTTGGTGCTGGAAACGGGGTGCTTATAGGGTTTACACTGAAACCTCCAGGGTTTAGGGTTTAGGGTACTAGTGGTATACTAAAGTATAGTGAAGAAAATGTGGTAATGATCTTGGTGTCCATGCTGCCTCTGTGATGTTGGGGTTTTGGAGATGAGGTGGCTCGGGATTAGGGCTTCAGGGTTTTAGGGAATAGGCTCTCAAGCTTGGGGACGAGAAGCTGAGTGGAATAGTATTAACCTTTGGGCTGCAGTTGCCGAAATTGTCAGTAGGTTACTAACCATATATTATGTACCCAAGTAACCTACGATTTAGGTAGCTGGAGCCCAAGGGTAAGTAACGGGATTTAGACTTTTGATGAGGTTGTCTAACACCCAGAAGTCCAAAACCCTGCATCCCCAGCCGTACAACCTCAAGTCTCAATCCGAAAAGCCCCGAGCTCAAGCGCCAGTTCCTACCCGCAAGAACCAAAAACCTAAACGCGCCCTAAACTTGGCCCTGCGAGTAAGTACTTGAACTGAATCCGCTAAACCCGATACCTCAAGCCAGAAATCCCAGAAGGACAGACCAAGAGGGTCTATATATATATATATATATATATATATATACATATATATATATGTACATATACTACTATAATTATGGAACCAGGACCCCAAAACCATTGTTAGGATGGGCTTCTGTGGCCTACTGCCATGATCGTGTCTGCGGACCCTCTGGGAGTCGAACACCCTCGGACTCAAAGCCAAGAAGCTGCTACGCCCAAGCCAGGTGCCGCTTCCTCCAGGGCTTCCGCCAAGAACTGCTCGCCTGGTTTTGTAATGGGGTTTAGGGCCGTTTGGGGTTTAGGGCTTCATGAACTTTTGGAATCGTTAACTAATAGAAAGAGAGTAAAGCTAACTGACTCTCACCCGCTCTGTCTGACTTCTGGCTCAGGGATTAGGAACGGTCTTAGGTTGAGGAGCTTTGATTTGGGGGCTTAGGGCCTTGTGATTTCCAGGGCTGCTAGACGAAGAGCAGCACGTCTCTGCATACAAACGTACATACCTACAGATAGATGCAGAAAGTGGAGTTGTATGGAGTTGTTACAAACTGAATATGCTTCTGTCTCTACTAGGTCATGGTTGGGATAGGACCAAACATGTACATGTTTATTCCTTATTGCGTTTAAGTACCCATAAACATGTAAAATGCTACCCAACTTGGCAGTGGTGGAACCTCACTCGCGTACCACGTCATCCACTTCATGTCTGCCACTCGGATCATCCTCGCAATACAACACCGGGGTGGGAACTGCAACGGCTTCTTCGCTCGCTGATGCCTGGCAGCTTGCCGAAAGCGTACAAAGTCCACGAAGTCCAGGCTCACAAAGCTGGGTCTTTCTGTGTCTTCGATGCAGAGCCGCAGCTCTGCACCCCTTTGCAGGGCTTCAACCCAGGGCGACTAACATAGGAAGTCACAGCTTCGTAGGGTATCGATGTGGTAGCTCCCCGAATGCTTTCGGCTCTGACAGGGGCCGGTGGCAACGCTCGGCTTCTCCCGCACTTGCATTCTGGCTAGGTTTCTGAGTGGTCCCATTTATGATAAGAGTACCCTTTTTCCTACTCTTAGTTGCTGAGTTCATAAGCCCCCCAAAAGTGTTCACTTTGATTTCTTATAGTGGGTGATATTATCCCAAAAAGTGTAAAGTGTATCCACTCAGCTACTAAGTACTATTCTGTTTCAGTAAGGGAACCCTAATATACAAAGGGCGAAAGGGTTCAACTCAGGAACCTAGCAGACCCTAAACCCCTATAGATCCCTTATAGAACCCTTTAAAGACCCGTTAAAAAGGGTACTCAGGAACCTAGTAGACCCTAAATCCTAAACCATATAGATTCCCTACAGAACCCTTTAAGGAGCCGTTATAGAACCCGTTAAGGAACCCTAGCTTTAAAAAGGCACTACTCAGGAACCTTAAGCCCTAAACCCCAAGCCAGGAACCGAGAAGGCCTGGTCTGGCCACTGGTAGCTCGAACATCTCATCCCATTGAGGATCCAGGTTCCGCGGCAAGACCTTTTCCGGGTTTAGGGCTTATAGGGTTTAGAGCTTAGGGCCAAGGGTTTACAGGATTGAAGGCTTAGGGACGGTTTCGGGTTTGTTGCTTTTTGAGGTCTAGGGTTTAGTGAAGGGGTTAAGGGCTTAATTAAGAGCTAAAGGGTGTCTGGCTTTAAGGGTTTAGGGCTTGTTCTTTCTAGGGGTTGCTGTAAGGGGTACTGTAAGGGTTACTGTACGGCCTCCCTGAAGGGTTCTAGCTATGAAAACGTGTAGTGTCCGTTAACAGGGCTGCTGCCAGGGATACTATTATACGTGTTAATAAACCGAAGTAAGATACAGATTCCTTGCAGGTTCTATAGGGGCTTTGTGGCTCAAGGTTTCAAGCTTCGGGGGGCTAAGGATTTAGGGGTTCAGGGCAGGTAAGGCGTTTGCGGTTATGGTTGGAGGGTTTGTGGTGCATGCATGCTGGCTTCATGGCATCACAGCCGCAGCAACACCTTAAAACACCAAACACGTTAGACCAATGCCACCAAACAACTGCTTCTTCCCTGACGAACACCAACCTGTACGTACTTGTTACTTGGCATCTCTCGTCGTAGCACGTCACTCCTGGAGCCTGAGCCAGCACGCAGCAGCTACGTGGTGATGAGCCCACATTGCTGACCACCAACACCAGAAACCGCAACAGTCTGCCTTGACCATGCGACTCTTTCTTTTCAAGACCGTCCTTTCCTTCTTCTTCTCCCCGTCTTTCAGGACCTTCTTTCGCCTCTTCGCAAGTCATTTACAATGCCTTAAGGTGGTCTTGCAGCACGACCTGGCTTGCTACGGTATCAGTAACTGGGCGCCACATTCTGGAGTTATCCAGCTGCATATTGCAGCAGAAACAATCGGTCACAGCGATGTGAGACCAGATGACCAACTATTGAAATAAACCTCGCGTGAAACCCTGAGAAGCCATCACCGTAAACCCTCGACCCGAGACCCGACACTTTAAACCCTACCTTAACCTACCAGAACCTACTTTTTTGTAGGGTCCCTATAAATCCCATATTAGGGCTTATAATAAGAACCTACAGAAAAGTAGGTTTCAGTAGGGTAAACCCTGAAGCCTGAACACCTGAACATACCTAAACCCTAAGAGTTTCAATCCCCATGCCATGGATGATTTAGGGAATAGTCCGTAACTAAGGGATTTTGGAGTCTCTGAGAAGAACCTGAAGACGGAAACACTAGAGACTCCCAAACCCCGTGTTTCGGATTCCTTGAATCAAAGGAAACACTTTGGCCCTTTGGTTGGGTTAAAAATTTAAACCCTGAAAATCTTATAGGCCCGATTATAGGCCTTTAGCCTTGATAATTATGACCGCATAACGATACATGAGCCCGAAAATGGCTCAACAAACCGAATAACCCCAAACCCCCAAACCGGAAACTTCCAAAACACAATCACAAACACCAACAACTAACAACCCTAAATCACACAAAAAGACATCCTTAAATCCCAAACCCTCAGACCCTCAACCCTAAATCCTTAACCCTAAACCCTCAACCCTCAACCCTAAACCCTCGATCCTTAAACCCTATATCCTAAACCCTAAGTGGTTTCGGAGTCCCGGAGTCCGAGGTTCCCGACCGAGCTCCTCTGCTGGAAGCAAAAGGCCTGCGAGCCCTGCAGGCAAGGAGCGGTTGATCTTTTAGGGTTTAGGGTTTCGCAGGCATTTGGGGTTTAGGGTTTTACGGTTTAGGGTTTTAGGGCTTAGGTTAGAAGCTGCCCCCACCCTGTAATAGTGACTATAAGGATTATATTAGGGGCAGCTTCTAAGGTTTAGGGCTTAGCAGGCAAGAGGCCCACAGAATGGGGTTCCCCTTTAAAGGGCTCTTTGTAAGGGTTACCATAAGGGATCTGTGAGGGCTTGAGTAATTAGAATAGGGTTTTCGGGGGCCAATATGCTAACCTTATAGTAAGGACCCCCAAAAAGAACAACAAAAAAACAAGCAGGAAAGCTGTCAGGGGTGGCTCTGGGGCTGAGGCGTTTTCGAGCGTTGGGGTGTTTCGGGTGTTAGGCTTTTTGGGTTTAGGAGTTTTGGGGTTTGCTGTTTTAGATTCTTGTCTCGGCTCAGGATTTTAGGGTTTTGGGGTTCAAGGTGCTCGGGCTATTGGGTCAAATCCGGTAGGTACTCAGATTTAGGTATGGGGCTTGGAGTTTCATGGTAAGTGGGGTAACCCCGTACGGGTCCTCATATAAGGGATCCTGAATTTAATCCCTAACGGATCATCAAACACATCTATCTAACCCCAACTACGAGGGCTTTTCGCTTGTGCCTGGAATCATGTCAGTTGAGAGTAAAGTAAAGTCTAGGATTTAGGGCCTAGAGAACCCAAAAAACTCTTCAGCAAAACACCTCAAGCAATCCAGGCCCCACATGATTTTGCTACGAACCATCGCAGGATGCTTTGACTAGGACACTCGGACCTGCTTCATTCGAGATGTAGTCTACGAATCTTCGACAAAAAACTTTTTCAACAGGGAGATTTCGGGATCCCTCATGCCTTGAACTACTTGGAGGATCATGGGACTTAGTAAGTAGGGTTATAAGTACCTTAATTGAGGTCATAAGTAATTATAACTGTACTTACCTTGCTTGTACCCCCAGGTATTAAGTCCCATGCTCCTTCAAGTAGAGATGTCACGCTAGGAGACGACATGACAGAATGGCTTCCGGCAAGCAAGGTTTTAACCAAACGACAAAGGCAACTCATCCCAACAGTGATATGAGACTCAAAGGAGAGCGGCCGTGTCGATCGCCAGCATAAGGCATTGCAAGTCTGAAAAGCCCCACGCCCAACAAAAACTAATACACCTAAATCCACGACCGCACAAGCCTGGAGCTATACGTTTGTAGAACCTGGCAGCCCTAAACCATCCTAAACGCGAGATTTCCTCCCGCGCTACACCCCGAACCCCCAAACAAAAGAACCCAAAGCCCCACAACCTACTCGGTAGCTCTTGGGGAGGTGAAGTCGAACTCGCGTGAATGGAAATCAACCAGCCCGTTTACAAGAACATCAATAGAACCCTTTACAAACCAAACAAGCGCTTAAACATCCCTCATCGTTACACCTTAAGTTCCGGAAAATTCGAGCTCTGCCTCTTCCTGAACCCTAAACCCTGACAAAGAACCCTGCTAACCAACAAAAACCTGGCAAAGGCCTTGAGTTCCTGACATACGTCAAGAAACTGTATAGTGAGTACCTTAGAAGGCCCAATAACCTAGGAATAAAAAGGGCTCCCTTTTTGGTATTGGGTAACTTTATCACGAACCTGGGACTACAAAGAGGGAATAAGGGTAGCACTGGGCATCCTAGCCTCAGAAGGCCCAAATAGCAATTAAGAGCCTGCTAACTTGCTACTTGGACCCTTCTGGAATGCGAGCTTTGCCTCTTTTCCCGTGGGTCTTTAGAAGTCCCTAAAATACGAGCCTTTGTTGCTTCTCCCGTAGCGTAAGTCCTAAACCCTACCCTATCCTTCCAAGGACCTCATAGAAAGGGCCCTAGACCCCTGAAGGACCCAATAATAAGTTCCCTGGAGCCATAGGGCTGTAAACCTAAACCCTAAACCCTCTGAGATCCTGAAATACGAGCTTTGCCTCTTTTCCTGTGGCGTAAAGGGAGACCCAGGGATCCGAACCTTGGCTTTGGGGGGGCGTTTGCAGCGTAGCGGCATGGATGTTTGGTGGGTTCAGGGTCTACTTGGAGGCTTGGAGGATCATGGGACTTAGTAAGTAGGGTTAAAAGTACCTTAAGTGGAGTTATAAGGAACTATAACTGTAGTTACCTGAATTATAACCCCAATTGCTAAGTCCCATGATCCTGTGAGTAGGGTTTCGGATTTCAGGTTTAGGGTTACAGGTGTTGGTTTAATACTTGGTTTGTAGCACGCGTAGTCAGACCAGCTGAGCAATGACTGAAACCCCTCTATAAAACAATTTTCCGCACCAACCCCCGAAATAGAACATCTAAACCCTAAACCGTGCACCCGCTCTTGAGCCGTATGGGCCGTTTGATAAACTGAGCCATGGCTTCCGGAACCTTGGAGTCAGCTGGTTGAAGGTGCCGCGGCAGTTCTGCTTTAGTCTTGCGGGATCATACGTAGCTACTTGGTGGATTGGGGTTATATGTACTTATGACTGTAGTTACCTTACTTATAACCCAAATTACTAAGTCCCATGATCCTTTAAATACTGCTGCGAACTCCGGTCTTCCAGGCCTATCTTTGCTGTAGCTGTGGCATCAGACCTAACTCCATCATGTAATGTAGAAGCCTGAACAATTGCCTATACTATTGTGGGGGTTCCTTATTTCATGCGCCCCGAAACACTATTCTAACTGTTAAGGTTTCTACATTATCAGCTTCGCCGTTGGGCATCATTGATAGTCGCATGTGTGCGCACATATATACCTGAATACTAGAATGCTTATAAAGTACATATATGTATATATATACACATACACTCATCCATGCTATAGACTTATCATACATATAGTTATATATATATATATATACATACACACATGTATACACATGTATGTGTGTATGTATATAACGGATAGATGGATGGTGACCTACTTATATACTTGTTTCCTTTTGTGATACAGTCACACACACATACATATTTAGATATATATATATATACACATACAATACAAAGACATACAGAGTATTCAGCGTGTTCATGCACGGACCGTCCGGAAAGACCAAGCAGCTTCCCGAGAGGTCTCGCGAAGGCAGGTTCGCCGCACTAAGCACGTGAACCTGAGGGGATAGGGTTTATGGGTGTTGGGGGTTTAGGGGGTCTAGGGGTTATGGGTGCAGGGTTTAGGAGGTTCAGGGTTTAGAAGGTTTAGGACATAGGGCTTCGGAGTTTAAGGCTTTTTTGGGGGCTTAGGATAGCTCTGGGAATTTACGTCAAAGTACGTTTTTACATCCGGCATGTCTGCCGGAACCCGAGACCCTTATTTAGATTTAAGTGACGAGTGCTTCAGTCGTAAACGCTGGCTGTATCCCTGCACCCTAAACCCAACCTTAACCCTCAAGAACCTACCTTCTTAGGGTTCCCTACTATGATTTCCTTATAGAAGTCCTTGAAAAGGTAGGTTCTTCAGGGTTAAAGAAGACTTCAGCTTGAAGTTCAAGTACGGCTTGGCTCTGACATCGAGGCTGCCAGGGCTTAGCTGCTTCAGAGGGTGGTTGTCAAAATTAGGGTTCCTTTTTGGGTCCTTATTATTCACGGACATCTGTCGGTCAGAGAAGCGAGTCGAACGAGCCTGGTGGCGCTTTGGCCAATCTCAGAACTTACTTAGAATGGCTTCAAGACCAGCAATGATAGCTTCAGCTTCACGAAGCCACAGGCTACAGTACGGCACACCCAAAAAGGGGCCACAAACTTGAAAACCACCCAAGCAAAGGCATCCGTAGCACTGTTCGTGTTCCAGTCGGTAGTATTCGGAGTCCGAAAAATCACCTAGACAGAAACGTTCAAAGGAAATCTCCCTACAAGTGGGTAAGCTTCAACAGCTTTTGTTTGCATGATCTTCTGTCTGGTTCTTGTTAGGGAATGGGGGAGACTACTGTAGGGATCCATTCCCCCATTCCCTACTAATTAAGCACCGAAACGGACTTCCAACCAACACCACCTCTATGTCTTACGACCTTGGGGTGGCGTTCTGGATCGATAGCTACTCGTCTCCATACGCTGATTAATATAGAGCCTTAACAATTAGAATATGCTATGTCAGTATGTATGCGTATATATATAATAAGGAACCACCAAAACAGTGTGGGGATTTTCGGACCCCTATATTATGCTGGCAGATGATGGCGATCGGAACCGGATTGAACCATCCCATGGCTCTACGTGCAATCAATACCGAGGTTACAGCAAAGGGGATTACGATTCCTCCATGCTGTAATATAGGCCAAACCCCTATTCTGACTGTTAAGGTCTCTATCCTTGGGCATCAAAATAGCCCAAAAACCTTATCTAGTACCTTGATATATGAGTTAGGAGCTGCCCCCACCTTGTAATAGTGACCATAAGGATTATATTAGGTATTACCAGGGCCCTAGTACATTCCTATTATACCACTATTACAGGGTGGGGGCAGCTTCTAATATGTGAGTCCTGAGAGCCCGAGGGTTCACTCCCATGGTTGAGAAACTCTTCAAGGAACTAATAATACCTATACTATTTTGGGGGTTCTTTATTAAGATTACAGTATAGTAGACCCCCAAACCCTATTCCAATTATTAAGGCCCCTATGGTAGGTTTTGAGAACCCAGATCGGCACAAGCGGTTCACTTATTATCAGGCTCCTACACCACGGATCTCGAAGTCCCAAATCAAAAGTGTTGCCCTAAACTCCCAATATAGGGACCTAAGTAATTCGAATAGGGTTCCTTTGAAGGGGTCTATCAGGGCTACTATAAGGGATCTATAAGGGTACTAAAATATAGGGGCCTTAATAAGGTAAATCAAGATATAACTAAAAATAAGGAACCACCAAAATAGCATACCTAATCATTAAGGCCCTATATTATACCTTCAACCACTGAATCCTCACAAGCATCCCTAGAAGCCCAGCTAAGTACTGAAAACGGTGGAACTCTAAACCTTACAAATAGGTAGTCCAATAACCACATAAATAATTCTGTAACTGTTTGCAGACCCTCAAATCGCTTCAAGGAAGTCATGACTTCTGAAAAGTCGAGTTCTATGCTATTAAAAAGACAAACCCAACATAACTCTATAAACCCAAATCCCCAAAACAAACCTCTAAACGCTGGGTCCCGGTCTCGCCATACGGCGCTGAGGCGGCCCTGGTGAAAGCAACACTCCGAAACTTTGTATATAACTACGGATTAGAAGGTCAATCACAGTGTTTCAAGAGCCTTATAAGTTTTGCAAGGTGTAGTTTATATATATATATATATGTATGTATCTTTATTTATTTATCTATTTACATTTATTGAATGTGCCAGGTGCCAGGGATGCCTCTGTAATTCGAAGACTGCTCATTAATTCCACCCCCAACCCTAAACCCTAAACCCTAAACCCCTAAACCCTAAACCCTAAACCGGGCTTTGGGGAGTCGTTGGTTTCAGGAAGCTCAGGGTTCGTAGTGTGGGCTGCCTTAGGGGGAGCTCCTTTAACGGTTTAGGTTTTAGGGTTTAGGGGTTCCCTAAGGGGGTGCTAAAAGGGTCTCAGGGTGCTAGACTTTGTCGAGCTTTAGGGTTTCTGGGCTTGGGGCTTCAGGTTGTGTGGTCTTAGGATCTGGGCTTTGAGGTTTTACTCAGACGCTCATACCCTACCCCTTCTTTAGGATGCCTAGTTTTATGGTTAGGATCTGTTATGTAGAATATTAGGTACCTCAAAAAAGGGGTAGGGTATGAGTCTCTAGGTATTTCTTGGGGTTTGGGGGTTTATGGAGTCTTAACCCTGAACCCTAAGCTTTGAGGTTTGAGTTCTTGGGTGTTTGGGGGTTTATGGAATTCCTAAACGTCGAGGAAAGGATCCTTACATCTAGCTAGGCTTCTAGGACTTAGAAGCCTACTTGTCGGGTATCATGGGGAACTAAAGGCTAACCTTTTTGGCTATATAGGGATTATATAAGGACTATACTACCACAAAAAGGTTACCTACTCTACTACCAGGGAAGAGGTTTAGGGTTTAGGGGGTTCAGGGTTTGGAGATCGAGGTTTCCTCAGGTTGATTTCTCAATGGCTTAGTTGCTGAGTTCAAAAGCCCCCACAAAGTGTACACTCTTAGTTTTATAGTGGGTCATATTATCCCCAAAAAGTGTAAAGTGTATATATTTCAGAAGGCAGGTTATTCAAGGCATTACAGGTAGTGAGCTCCAAATCCCTCAGCCCCTCGCAGAAAAAAAAAAGCGCCAGGCCTCTGGCAGCGGGTGAAACTGAATTGCACAGGTCCTTGGGATTCAGGGCATAAAGTAAAAGCCAGAAAGTTGGAATATGATTATCCTAAACCCTTTATGGTAAATTATAGGGTATCCTACCCTGAAACCATATTCCAACTTTCTGGAGTTCCCTTTAATGTTAAGGGTCCAGGCCCCAAATACATGTAGAAAGCGTTGATGGACTCCCGGTTCTGCTTACATCAGAGGATGTAGTTGCTAGACCCTAAACCCTAAAGCCTAAACACCAAACCCCAAACCCGAACGCCCAAACTCCTAAAACAAAAAACATAGTGCTCAAGCCCGGTGAGAAGTAAAAGTGGGATTGAACCCTACTTGGAGGACCATGGGACTTAGTAAGTAGGGGTATAAGTAGGGTAACTACAGTTATAATTACTTCTAATCCCAGTTATTGTACTTATAACCCTACTTGCTAAGTCCCATGATCCTCCAAGTAAGGCTCCATGTACCCATGTAGTATAAACTATATACTTAGATCTCACGGGGTTCGCACGTCGTATCTATGCAACCCCTGAACCTCAAACCCTAGACAACACCAAAAGCCCTAAACCTAGAACCCTAAAGCCCTACTTTTAGGCTTAAGTCCTTCGAGTAAGGGCTGGCCGGAGGGTTTTTGTATAATCATGTGAACTGAACATTTGAAGGTCTGAGGCTTTATACGACTGCAACGACAAGGTTCTTGATTTCAACAAAAGCTTAGGGTTGAAAGTTCAGGGCTTTAGGTTTAGGGTTCATAGTTTGCGGATCAGGTTTGGGGTTTATAGTTTCAGGCTTTACGGTTCGTGGCTTATGGCGTCCGTTTAAATTTAAACTCAAGATCTAACACCGCATGTCTTCCAGACTTCGCTACTGTCGAAACGCAACCCAATCTCCAAGCACAAGGACTAGGTGGGGTTCAGGGCTTTGAGCTTATATGTTGGAGATAGGAGTTTGTCTATGCTCAGGCTTAGGCATCAAAGCAAAAACCTTCTCACATCAACCTCGGGGGATTACTGCAGGGAAATCTCATGTCTTGGCCCCTAGTTGGCGTCATTGACATTCTCTTCCGCATATGAATAAATGTACGAAAGCCTTAAGCCGTCAACATGGTATCCATCATCTGTGGGTTTAGGGCTTGGTGTTGAAATCATAACATAACGCATATATCCTTTACGAGTAATCGGGATCCCAATAAGGCGGCCGCGAAGAACAATAGTTGATGATCAGGGGTCTACATTAGCCCCTCCCCTAAACCTTGAACCAAGGCCTCAACCTCTTCCCCAAAACTCTAATACTAAACTCTAAACCACCGAACCCTGAAACAACTGAACCCTGAACCCTCTTCCCTAAACGCTAAACAAACGTGCTGAAGAGGGAACTCTGAATCCAAACAGCCCCAGGTTCCATTTCCCCCTCCGGGGGTTTAGTTTAGGGTTTAGGGTTTAGTTTAGGGTTTAGGGTTTAGGTTTTAGTTTGGGGTTTAGTTTAGGGTTTAAGGTTTAGTTTAGGGTTTAGGTTTTCGTTTGGGGTTTAGTTTAGGGTTTAAGGTTTAGTTTAGAGTTTAGGGCTGTGTACATTGGCCTCAAAGCAGTCCCAAAACAGGGGCTTCCGGGCCAAAGTCTCATATGCTATTTCGGCACACGGACCCTTAGCGTTTAACAGTATCAAGTGGCACCGATCTGATTCCAGAGCGGTGCATCAGAACCTCTTGCATGCTGGGCCTTGCTGGAGCGGACGAAGACTTACAGTAGAAGCCAAAAAGTTAGAAACCCCATAGCCTCAATCCTTAAGAGTAATGCATAGGGAATCCCGGCACTATTTGGCCTTAATCCGGTTTCCAACTTTATGGAGTTTACTTTAACCAAATATAAATGAGGTAGTAAATGTGTCTGCAACACTACGAAGCATATCACTTCCATAACTAGCGCATCCTGCGGAGCAAAACAAAGCTTGAAGTGGATCGAGATTCTGCCTCCATGCACGAAGTCGTAGGACTCTGAGAAAACAAGGGCCGAAGATACAAGGGGCTAAACCCTAAACCCTGAACCCTAAAGCCTAAACCCTGAACCCTAAACCCTGAACCCTGCACCCTACATGTCCCTGGGATTCCAGCAATGTCGCAGGCAGCCCGTTCTTTCCGATGACGGGATTGCCGCTCCTGCAGACTGAGGTAATCATGAAGCAATGGGTTTAGGATGGTTTAGGGCTAAGGGTTCAGGGTTTAGGGGTTTTGGGGTTTTAGGGTTTAGGGGTTTCGGGTTTAGGGTAAGGGTTTCAATGTCGAGCAACTCGGAGCCACAGGCAGCAGTCTAGCTGAAACTATGGATAAAGAAAAGCTGTTTGCTAACACATTCATCTCGAATGAGTGCTTGAGCAGCCGGAGTGCATGTGGGTGGCTGTCAAAATTAGGGTGCCTTTTTGGGTCCTTATTATGGTACGGCACCTAATATTTAGGGTACCCAAAAAGGAGCCATAATTTTGACAACTACCCATGTCTTGCCTGAGATTGTTATTATGATACATAGCAGTCGCAATGCGCGTTCTGCTATATCCTGGACTCCGAGACCCACAGGACTATCATATAATTTAGGGTTTAGGGGTTAGGGTTTACTATCATGAATAATCTTAACCTGAGTAAGGGTTGACGACTTGGTGGTTGGGCAAAGAGGTTTGGTTTTGTCGTGATCGCCTATCCCTGCTGACCTGACGATGTCGCGAGCTAACTTTGGTATGAACAATAAATGACGAGGAGACATGAGCTGGAGAGACTGGAGATATCCGGAGATTCCACCAGAAAGATTGGCCGCCAGAACCCTAAGCCCTATAAACCCATAAGCCGCCGGACTCGCCGAGAAGAGGAACGGCCAAACAGTTGAGTTTTGGGTTTCGGGGTGTCGGGGCTCGGAGTAAAGTTTGGCATGGCTGAGGAGCGCACAGATGCATAGCACCAGTGAGCGTAAACTTGAACTTCTTATATAACTGAAACCTACAACAGCCCATTGCCAAAAGAATCTAGAGATCACAGGCTGCCTCTCACTTCTCGCAGGAAGCGTCTGCTTCACATGGCGCAGCTGATCCTGGATCGCACTGCTGTCGGCACCGTAGTCGTCATTCCCCCAGGTGACGACAGATCCATTGCCCGCGATTGCAGCAAATGCAAACATCGAAGCTTGGATCTGCTGCACATCTCGCAGCTGATCCTGCGCGGCACTGCTGTCGCCACCATGGTCATCATGACCCCAGGTGACTACAGATCAGATCCATCACCCGCGATTGCAGCAAACAGCAGCTGATCCTGCACCGCACTGCTGTCGCCACCACAGTCGGCATCGCCCCAGGTGACTACAGATCCATCACCCGCGATTGCAGCAAATGCAAACATCGAAGCTTGGATCTGCTGCACATCTCGCAGATGATCCTGCACCGCGCTGCTATCGCCACCACCGACAGCAGCGCCCCAAGTGACTACAGATCCATCACCCAGGATTGCAGCAAATGCAGACCTCGAAGCTTGGATCTGCTGCACATCTCGCAGCTGATCCTGCACGGCACTGCTGTCGCCACCACCGTCGGCATCGCCCCAGGTGACTACGGATCCATCACCCACCATTGCAGCAAATGCAGACCTCGAAGCTTGGATCTGCTGCACATCTCGCAGCTGATCCTGCACGGCACTGCTGTCGCCACCACCGTCGGCATCGCCCCAGGTGACTACAGATCCATCACCCAGGATTGCAGCAAATGCAGACCTCGAAGCTTGGATCTGCTGCACATCTCCCAGCTGATCCTGCACGGCACTGCTGTCGCCACCACCGTCGGCATCGCCCCAGGTGACTACAGTTTACAGATCCATCACCCACGATTGCAGCAAATGCAGACGTCGAAGCTTGGATCTGCTGCGCATCCCGCAGCTGATCCTGCACCGCACTGCTGTCGCCACCAAAGTCGGCATGACCCCAGGTGACTACAGATCCATCACCCAGGATTGCAGCAAATGCAGACCTCGAAGCTTGGATCTGCTGCACATCTCGCAGCTGATCCTGCACGGCACTGCTGTCGCCACCACCGTCGGCATCGCCCCAGGTGACTACGGATCCATCACCCGCGATTGCAGCAAATGCAGACGTCGAAGCTTGGATCTGCTGCGCATCCCGCAGCTGATCCTGGCTGTCGCCACCACGGATTTCATCACCCCAGGTGACTACAGATCCATCACCCACGATTGCAGCAAATGCAAACCACGAAGCTTGGATCTGCTGCACATCTCGCAGCTGATCCTGCACGGCACTGCTGTCGCTACCACGGATTTCATCACCCCAGGTGACTACAGATCCATCACCCAGGATTGCAGCAAATGCAAACCACGAAGCTTGGATCTGCTGCACATCTCGCAGCTGATCCTGCACCGCACTGCTGTCGCCACCAAAGCCGGCATGACCCCAGGTGACTGCAGATCCATCACCCAGCAGCCCGGAGAACGCAGCGAATCCGAAGCCTGGCCTGGTGGCTTTGATCTGGACTTGGTTCACATGTAGGGTGAGCACGTCTCCACTCATCAACTTCGCTTCTGTGACCGTTTGTGCTCCGTCAAGCACCTCTCCTGAAGAATTCAGCAGCCGCCCTCTGCTCGCGAAGGCAGCCTGGGCGCGATGCTTCAGTGATGTAATGGATGCATCGGCCTCCACTTGCATAGAGGCACGCTTGCCACTCAGCAGATAAACATCCACAGAAATCGACATGATGCTTTGTCGGGTGGTTGCTTGACGCAGGACCTAAAATTACAGCTTGTTTGATCATGTAAGGTCGGGGCAAGAATAATTACAATACCCTTTGGGGTCTATCAGAATCTTAGAACACTTGTATTTAAAACCGTAAGGAATCGTGTTGTTAAATTTCCCAACCGCTAAATCCGCCGAGGCCACAGGCCCAGGCGTCTTGGGGGTAAGCTCCGGCTGCCCCCCTCTCCTGGTGTGTTTGGGCCCCTTTCCCCTCTCTGGTCCCCCCTCCGCCTGTCCCGCCTGCTCCCACCCCCCTTCCCGCCTGATGTGGATGCCCATGCCTTCCCATGCATCTCGCCACGGTCCCTCCTGCCCTCCCCTTCTACATCCGCTTTCACATTACAGAAGGAAGTCCGTAAGTTCTGTCACAGTGCCGGTCTTGGGCACGCCGAGGCGGGCGGCGTAGCGTTGAAGTTATGATTTGTACTACCAGACGCATAGTGCAGGGACTCGGGTTTCGGGGGAAAGCACCTATAGCCTGAACCAGCAACCACAAACATTCGTTCAAACCTCAAGCTGGGCTGGTTCCGAGGTCCCAGGGTCGAAGTTACACTGGCTGCATCTTTGCTATTTTTGAGCCCCTTTTCTGCAAAGTCATGGAAGGTTTCGAGAGGCAAAGACTACCAGGAGCAACAGACACCCTTTCGCCAGTGGCACATGCTTATAAAGGGAACTCCAGAAAGTTGGAATATGGTTTCAGGGTAGGATACCTATAATTTACCATTAAGGGTTTAGGATAATCATATTCCAACTTTCTGGCTTTTACTGTAGGCTTGAAAAGCCAGAGGCTCTAGGGCTTCGGGTTTACGGTCGGAAGGTCGTCCTGTCGACCAGGTGCAACACTTGCTGGTGGCCAGCGAGTGATGACGTCTTGTCCAGGTGGATGGACACCTCCGAAGCCCCCCCCTCCGGCTGCGGCGAGGAATCCGATTTCCCACAGCCTATTTCAACTCATGCAGAAGCATGTGAAAAATGGAGAAGTGGAGATACGAAAAGTTCGGATGGCGAAGGAAGAAGTAATTGCCGTTCAGGGGGACCTTTGGGATGGCCTAAGGCCCCAGACTTTCCAGAGGATTTAAAATGTAGATCCTCTGGTTCGGGACGCTTTAACTTCTAAAAGGTGCTTTGTGGGAACCCCCTCAAGGGATCTCCATTTTGAATCCTCTCGGGTCCTAAGTACCTATTTGCGGGATACTTACCCAAACCATAATAGTAATTCCTATTCCTATTACAGAAACCCTAAACACTAAACCATATAAGTACTTAGGACCCTTTGGGTATATCAACCTACCTGGCCAATGAAGTCGGCATTGCTCAGGGCATCAAAGTCCGCAACCACGAACTTGACCTGTCAATTGGGTTTGGCGTTCCTTAGAGGGATCTATCCATAAGGGATCTATAGGGTTTAGGGTTAGTTTAAAGGTTTAGGGAATTGAGTTATTCGGGCTTTGTTGTCTCTGGTCTTGTGAGGTACTTGCTTGGGAACTTTGGCTACAGAAAGTCTGATCTAGGGGCCATAATAATCAGATAGGGTCTGGGGCCTCACTTTTCTATAAATACAATGAGGAACCGCCAAAAGCAATTATTTAGGCCCCTAAATCCTAAACCCTAAACCCCTAAACCCTAAACCCTAAACCCCTAAACCCTAAACCCTAAACCCCAAACCCTAAACCCCTAAACCCTAAACCCTAAACCCTAGGCCCCTAGTTTAGGGCTTAAACTGTGGAGTGCCTTGCCGGGGGATCTCCGGGTTCTACGTTTGGGGGTTCAGGGATTTTACAGTAGAAGCCAGAAAGTTGGAATATCATTATCGTAACCCCTTTAAGGAAAATTATAGGGGATCCTACCATTAATCCATATTCCAACTTTCTGGAGTTCCCTTTAGGGCTTCGGCTTAGGGCTTCTAGGGTTTCGGGTCCTTGCTCTTGCCGGTGCGCATGCTGCCACTCCTCCAAACCAGAGTCAAACGATGCGTTCTGCGAGTTGCTGTTTCGGCACTCAGGACAAAGACGAGATGCCCGGTGTTTGTTGGTAAGAGGAACCCCCCAAAAAATAGTATTGGTAATGATTTAAAGTTTTAGTACCCTTATAGTAACCCTTATAGACCCCCTTTAAAGGAACCCTACTACTAACAATTGTACAGAAAACCCTAGACTCTACACCCTGAAAGAGACGGTGGAGTTGAAGCGCGAAAGCCCGAGCAGCGAGCTTTGAAAGTCGGTGGCCGGCCGAAGGGAAGCTTCAACTTAGGGTTTAGGGTTTAGAGGTACTTCAAGGGCGAATAGTTGTTCCTTACTATCTTGGTAGTTTACTCACCCCCCCTCACCCAGCCACTATTGTAAATATGAGCCCCCTCCATTCGCGAAAACACACCGCCTCTCAAAGCCTGATAGGTTGCACCCGAAGGCCAGATCCAGCTTACGAAGCCCAAGCTTCTCTCTTGTTTGGTTTTGGGGGGTCGGGGGGGGGAACTATGCAGAGACTCCAACATGCACCTACTACCCGAGGCAATGAACCGGACGCTTGAAATTTTGGTTTGGAACTTAGAGCTGTCCCATGTGGGGGTCACGACCTCTGTCCATCCAGCAGCATTGTTGAAGCGGTGTCGATATGCACGAGCTGCCTGGCATCTGTAAGCTGAATGAAAGGACTTGCCCTATGCCGAACGCCCACTTCAAATTGAAAGCAACCGCGAGCAGAACGACACACCTGCAATTGCATGACATCATCGGAACTACCTGCGAGTGTTCTGTGGTCATAGCCTAGCGGTGTACCTGCACGACAATGAAAGCGATCTAGTAGCCTGTGTGACGGCTACTGCTGATAATCACTGCAGTGCACTCATCGAATCCAGTGAAGCATTCGAAACCAGGCACACGTAGAAGTTTACCAGCGATTCTGCTGGAGTTGCCTCTAGAACTACGGTTGAGGATATAAACCTGCATTACCCATGATAAGAAATATACCATAGCTCCCATAGTTTAGGGTCCATAATTCAGGATTTGTATCGTCAACAGTAAAACTAATAATTCTGAAAGTGCCAATCTAGACGCCAAGCCCTATGACCTGGACCAAAATCCAAAAAACAACCTTACATAAGTCCTAAACCTAAGCCCTGAACTTGGCCCCAAACCCAAAATCCGTGAGCTCTAAAACCCTGAGCCGTACACCCCAAACCTCCAAACCCTGAGCTCCGAACTCCAAACCCGCAGCCCTAAACCCGAAATCCTCAAACGTCAGACATAAATTAATAAACCTTGAAGATTTTTCCAAGTCTCACCACCCCAGCACCCTGTCGCCTCCCAGCCGACTTTGTCGATGCTGCTAATGAACTCGCCTCAGAGCTTCCAGCTGTAGAGTTTGCTAGATGGGGTTTAACGTCTTTAGGGTTTACACTTTAGGGCTTGTGGCCCCTAAACCCTAAACCCCTAAACCCTGCGGTTTGGTGTAAGTTTCTGACTCCTTGACATGTTCCCGACTTCTTACTTGCCCAGTTTCTCAGCGAAGTGAATGATAAACCCCAGGGTACTTGCTAGCAGTTTAGAGTTTAGGGTCCAGGCCTTAGGATTTTGGCTTGTGGTTTGGATTTCAGGGGCTGCGCAGTTCGCTCTGCTGCTCTGCTCCGTGTTGTTGATGGTATCCATGGCGTCCAGCTTGACCGGGCATGAAGCTTAAACCACTAAGGGCGGGAGAGCATTTTTGGCACTCCTCCATGCAGCGCTTGGTTCGGTTCGGAAATCTATTTGATCAGAACTCCGCGACATCGAATGGACATTTGATGATGGGGGGGGACGACGATGCGAGTGATGATCATGCGATTATGCTGATGATGATGATGATGATGACGTGGGTGATAATGATGATGACGATGACGATGGCGCTGGTGATTGTGTGGTGATTGTGATGATGATGGTGATGGTGATAGGACGTTTCGCATGGCGCGAGTGCTGCATATGCTTTAAACACCATGGGCCTGAAAAACGACCATGCCAAGGGTCGTGATGCTGGTGATTTGGGAGTTTCCGAAAATTAGGGGATACCCTATTTTGGGGTCCTTATACTAAGGATCCTACTATTCAGGGTACCGTATTAGGGTCCCCTGTTTTCGGAAACTCCCATTTACAGCCGTGGTTGAGGCATTAACGAACCCAAGCCAAACACGTCAGTCGTGTGGAAAGCTGACCCCTAAACCCCGCCGAAACCCACAAACTACTGCTGATGGACAAAATCCTGCATTACCCTTGATAAGGAATATACCATAGTTCCCATAGTTTGGAGTCCTTAGGGTCATGCAGGATTTTGTCCACCAACAGTAGCAAACCCTGATCACGGAGTCCAAACAGACCTGAGGCCCCAAAGCCCTAGCCCAGTAGGCTCCCCAAAAAAACAACAACCCAGAGACTCCAATCTCCCTCAATTAAGGAATTTTCCTTAAAATGTGGTAGGGATCCCTAATATGCTTCAAGGAATATTCCTAAATTAAGGGATATTGTAGTCTCCCGAACCCTGAACCCTATACATCCCTTATAGGAACCCTTAACGGAACCCTAGGTATTCCTTAATTAAGGGATGTTGGAGTCCACTCAACCTTGAACCCAATGGATCCCTCATAGGCACCCTTAAGAGAACCCTAGGTAAGAGAACCCTATCTATTCCTTAGATTAAGAGAACCCTGTAAGTATTCCTTAACTTAAGAGAACCCTAGGTATTCCTTGATTTAAGAGAACGCTAGGTATTTGAAAGTAAGGGATACATTGGAGACCTGGGAACAAGCATCCCTAGGCTCCCGGGCGCCATTTCCCGGCTCGCTCTCGCCGCTCAGCTGGAGGTAGTGCCTCCGTGCTGCCATAGGCAAAAGAAATACGGGTGGTTGTCAAAATTATGCTCCCTTTTGGGGTCCCTAAAATAGTACGGCACCTATTATTAAGGGTACACCAAAAGGGACCCTAGTTGTGACAACTAGTTATAGAGCATAGGGCGTTAAAAAATGAATAGGGTTGGGGGGGGTATATTGTAATTACTATGATCATAATAGGAGCCCCCAAAACCCCATTCGCATTGTTAAGTTTCGAGTCTCTGTCGTTAGAGTCTGCCAATGTTTTCCGTAGTTAGGGTTGCTTCAGCTCGATACTCTTGCAGAAAGTTCGCGTGCAGGTGGCCGCCACAACACGCTTCTTTGCATAACATGAGAAGGGTCCGTTGTAGAATGTTGCAGCCCGCAAGCAGGACTCTAAACCCAAAACCCTTAACCCTATTCCCTAAACCCTAAACCCTATTAAGCCCTAAACCCTACTCTGACTTCTGACATTTGCGCAGCAGATGGCGAGCTGCGTGCGGGGGCTGCGAAGTTCCCCGGGCTCGTTTGCTTTCGTACGCGTCCGAGGCTCGGGTTGAGGCTTGAAAGTCCGGTTAAGGGGCTTTTGGCGTAGGGTTTAGGGCTTAGGGTTTAGGGCTTAGGGGTCAGGGTTTAGGGCTTAGGGTTTAGGGCTTTTACAGGGTTTAGGGCTTAGGGTTTAGGGCTTTTACAGGGTTTAGGGCTTAGGGTTTCGGGCTTAGGGTTTAGGCTCGGCCTGTTATTGGGTTCCAGCGTGGCACCGCTCCCGTTTCTGGCATGGCCAAATCTGGCTCGCACCCATACGCCGACAGTCTCGACCAGGTGGGTCCATGTACCCATATACTTTGGGCCCAATGTACCTATATAGGGAGTACTTTAAGGCCAATGTATACTATATGAGTACATGGACCCTTAGGGAATGTCAGATCGGAATCTGTATCCCTCTCCACAGGCAGGGATGACGACGATGTGACGAGGACTGCACTAGCTCGTAATGATCATAACACTCATCATACTCAGAATACTGATAATGAGCACAGTAT
Source organism: Symbiodinium sp. CCMP2592 (assembly GCA_905221615.1). NCBI lineage: Eukaryota > Dinophyceae > Suessiales > Symbiodiniaceae > Symbiodinium > Symbiodinium sp. CCMP2592. The sequence continues at coordinate 626,416 of CAJNDT010001669.1, read as the reverse complement.
AAAACTATATCACGATCATTGTCATAGCAGGAAGCTTGACTCTGACAAATACTGCGAGATAAAATCGCAGTATTGAAAACAAAAGCTCCGCACTGTTGATATTTCGAACACTAACACTGAGAGAAGCAGCAACCGCCAATATGGTTTACCAGGACACAACGAGAACACACCAAGCAACAGTGTCAAACATGCCTTTGCCTATATAACCCTCAACAAATTATCTATACCCTAAACAAGACCATGAAGACCCTAAACTGCCCTAAACTCTAAACCCAAAGTTCAAGAAATCCTAAAACCCTAAACCCTAAAAGTTTAAGAACTCCAAGTGAAACAGACGCCTGGTGCTGCTCAGGTGTAGTCAGGTTGGCCTGGTCCAAAGGTCGACGGCTTACGCTTTAGATTCTAAACCCCAAGCCCTAAACCCTAGCGTTCAGGGTTTACCAGAACCCCTCCCCACAAGTACCCTTTAAAGGGCTCTAATACTTCTCCCTAAGAGGTAATTTGGGGCTACAATGTCTAGCCCAAGCGGTCCAAGTATCATTATGGTATGTACTTAGACCCCCAAATACCCTATAAGTATACAACAGAATGATACTTGGACCCTTTGGGTAGGTAGGCTTACTTATAACCCCAATTAAGGTAGATATAACCCCAATTACTAAGTCCCATGATCCTTTAAGTAGGCTTAAAGCCTCATGTTTTGAGGTTCTTGGGCTTCGGATTTGGCCATCGGGATGAGGGCTTGGATCTATTGTTCGTTTGCTGCTTTAAAAATTTTGGCGCAGGGGAACCGAAACCTTCGGTCTATATCCCTAATGGTCCATGTACTCATATAGCATATACTTTGGGCCCAATGTACCTAATTATATAGGGAGTACTTTAAGGCCAATGTATATACTATATGAGTACATGGACCCTCAGGGTATCAGAATATTTCAGAATTTATATATGGGGCGTTTTTTCAAAAGTTAGAACAGGCCCTATGCCAGTATTCTAGTGTAGCTGTGTTCTAGAGCGGGACACTCTGAGCCATTCCGACCTCGATAGATGCACGTATTCTTACTTCTGCGATGCCGCACAAGCCTGAAGACAGACTTCTGAGCCCTGAACTCAACTCGAAACCCCGACATAGGGGCCTTAATAATCAGACTAAGGTTTTGGGGCCCATGGTACTAAAAATAGTGTGGATAGGAATTATGGCCCCTATAGTAGCCAGTCGGTGGCCGGGTTTGGTGCCTTAGCGTTGGCGTTTGAGTACCCATACAGCATATACTTTGGGCCCAATGTACCTGTATAGGGAGTACTTTAAGGCCAATGTATATACTACATGAGTACATGGACCCTTAGGGTTACTGGCTACTCACTCAGCTACGAAGGCGGAGTCCGGCCTGCCCCCAGCCGAAAAGCTTTACAGTGGCCTGCGGGGGCACCTTTGGAAAGCATGCCGAGGGCTGAGATCTACGGGTTCAGGGCACATGCGGACGAGGTTTGTGAGTGACTGTGGGGTTGGTATTGATTAAAACCCCAAAACTCCTAAACCCTCCCAAACACTGAAATATATGGGGGTTTCCGAAATAGGGGACCCGTATATAGTACCCTAAATGGCAGGATCTTTGTTTATGGACCCCCAATGAGGGTCTGTGGTTGCGGGCCTGAGGCTGTTGGCTATACGGGTTAGATGAGCTGTGCCGATTGAACCACCGTGGCGATGAACACGGGCCATAGCACCAAAAACACACGAGACCATGATTCCTGCAGTCAGCAATACTGTAGGGGCTTCCTTTAAAGGGCTCTATACAATGGTTACTCCAAGAGATCAATAAGGGTACTAAACTAAAGGGGCCTGAATAGTTAGAACAGGGTTTAGGAGCCCTCTATACTACAACTATAATAAGGAACCTCCAACATAGTATATTCCTGGTATTCCTGGCGGACAAAAGTGCCAACGTAGGCTCGTCCCAAAAATGCGAGTGAAACGAAAGAGGTGAAACAGCCCCCTACAGCGTAGCCGATGGCTTAGTTAACCAATAGTCGGCGCATTCACCACGGGGCCCTTCTGTAGAAGCCGCTCCAATCCACTCCTCGACTCTTGCAAGGTCGGCAGCGGATGGCTCAAAGCGTCTAACTAAAGCCTCGAGGGTGATATCCTCATCGTGGGGAAGCGTGGCTTCGGCTGCGGTGGGGAGGCGAGGAAAGTACGCCAGGAGAGGCGGAGGAGCAGAGGCGTAGGCGCTCCAGGAGCCGCGTCGGAGCAGCTGCATACGCTTATGATCCGCAGCCTCAACAGTGCGTACTTCGTCATTGGTGAGGGGTCGAATGACCCTGGCGGAGCGAGCAAGGCAAGCTGCCTGACTCTTGAGGTGGTATTGCACACGGGAAATGGTGTGGTACCATTTATGACAGGCCAAGCAATACGGCACCACAGCATACAGTCTGGCAGGACTGAAGAGAGCGTGAGCCCTAGCCTGATGCAGCGCAAGGTGTTTACGCAGGCGGAAGCCTGCGTGACAGGTAGGGCAAACAAAAGGCAGGGACTCTGAGGGCATCGAAGGTGGTGGAAGCAAGTGCTCCTCCGGACCTGATCGGCCAGTCGAGCCGGAATGTCTGCGAGCCCATAAACCTATGTCTTTGGCATACTCCTTGACCGCCTTCTTCAGTAGGCGAGGCCACCACAAAGGGTCAAGTTGCAGCGATTCCACCAGGCCTTCCGGGGCCGAGGACGCGCTACCTAAGACATGCGCTTCAGGAACCCAAGCACGAACCGCCTGAAAATCCAACTCAAAAGCCCCAATCCAGGAGCGAGCAGGGGAAAGGGCCCAATGCACGCGCAACAAATGCAGCAGCGCTGCAGGGCCGTGCCTCCACAGCCGGATCATATAGGTAGCCCTAGCCTGAGCTAAAGCTAGATACGGCGAGGGAGCAGCAGCCTTTTCCAGTATGGCCAGGCTATGGGGCGCATTTTCAACACCTGTCCAACGAAAGAGAGACCTCCACAGCTTGATGTAGCCTCGACACCAGCTGCGCCTGTGCACGGCGGCTTGCAGCAACAGAGTGCAGCTGGAAAAGGTATACTTAGACACAACCAGGGCACGCAGCAAGTTCCTGCGAGTGCTCAGGGGTATACGAGGCTCGGAAAAAAGCTTACGCCTGAGGGGCACCAGGGTGGACATGGCTCTGGACAACCTAAAGGCAACCTCCGGGCCAGAAGTCCCATTGGACACTGCAACCGTGCCAAGATGTTTATAGGCGTCAACAACAGGAAGGAAGTGACGCGACTGACGTATGGAGTCAAACACCCAAACGCCAACCTGGCCTTGTTCATCTCGAACCAACACTCCATTAGGCTCACGGCTGCATAAAGGACAAAGCATCACGGCAGACTTGTCCGTGGCATAAGTCAGAGTCATACCGTGTGCAGTGGCTCTAGTGGCGAGCAGAGATGTGGCGGCAACCACACGGGTGACCAACGCAGCATCCGAATGCGCGGACTGCAAATGTGCGAAATCATCTGCCCATGCCATACAGCCAAGTCGAGGCTCCCAATCTTCCTGACGGAGCACAGGGCAAGCATCCGTGTCAGGAACAAACGTGTCCAAATGGACCGCTTGTAGTGCCTGTTCGGTGCTGCGCAGATAGGCCGAAAAAAGGAAGCCAAACAGCAGGTCGGCTAGGGGGTCCCCTGGCCTCGTACCCTGCTGGGTGAGGACCAGGGGACCCCCACAGTCCAGCTTGAACCAACTACCCCTGAAGAGGTCGGAGACCATTTTGACCAAAAGCTGGTCATCGCAAACCGTAGGCAAAACCGCTAAATTGCAAAGGTGTGCGACCAGCTCGGAAAGAGACTCATCAGGAACCCCAAGTTTGTGAAGGAGTTCCAAGAGCTTGGCATCCGAAGGACCTGACTCAGGGGGAATCAGAGCCTGTCTGACAACGCTATAAAAAGCGGTACGCACATCAAAAAAGGTGACAGCAGTAGCGCGTTTCTGGTGCTGCATAATGCATTGATAGGTACGGACGATGTGTGCAACCGCCTCCACACCAACACCAGGCTGTTGTCCAAATTGCAACTCTGCCCTACAGGCAGAAAAACTTCGCATGAGCTTATCCCTCATAATGCGATGATGCGCCTTGCCAGAAGTGTTGGCCAAGAGAATCGAGCGATAAGCTGAACACTCGAGCGCCCCCTGTGCTCGTTTGGCTAGACAGTGCAAAGTCCCGCCCCTCCAGTCCGTAGGCTCTCGGGTACCCAAGGAGGATTTCAGACAGACAGGGAAGAGGGCCTTGGCAACCATAGGCACATCCAAACGGTACACCTCAGCAGTGAGGCCGTCCGTACCACAGGCCTTGCCACACTTGGCACGGAGCAGTTGCTGCTCGAGCTGATAAAGCGTAGGGAGGGCATCCACGCTAAAGGCAACATTGCTGGCGGAGACCGGAATGGCCGGAGAGCAGAAGGCAAGCTCATAGTCAGTCGCGCTAACCCGCATGCCACCCTCCTGTGCTCCGAAGTGATCAATCCAGCAGTCGATACGCTGCTTCGTGGTTAAGGCAAGGGAGCCGTCCTGGAGACGAACCGCTGGCAAAGGATGAAAAGACTGTTTGCGAGCGGCCTGGGCTAGAGGGAAAGCCTTGCGTACCGCAGCGTAAAGCTCTTTCGGAGCACGCATATCATGCAACGAAATGCGGCCCGCTAGGCCCTCAAGGTACCTTGCTCGATCCCGGCGCACCGCCGCGCGAACGGCTGCCGTGGATTCATAGAGTAATTCCAGGGCACGAGCAAGGCTGTGGTCCACCTCAGCCAGCCAGGTAGCTGCACGCTGGATAGAGACGTCTGTAAAAACCTCCCCTCGGGCCAACATGACCCACGCGGCAAAGGCGATGAGCAAACGTCGTCGGCCTAGCTCATATTCCTCGGCCCGGATATAAGCCCGAAGGGCTCTGCGCCTATGCACCAAGTCAACAGTAGGCTCGGTGATGAACGGCCGTCTGGACTTCCGATCAGTGGGACAGAGAATGGGCGCAGTGGCTTGCTTCAGGCCCTGCACCCACTGTTGGTATTGAGAATCAACATCCGCATGCCAAGGCGCCAGGGCTTGCACCGCAAACGCCTCTCGGAAAGCAAGGCGCTGCGCCTCAGTAGGCTGGGCAGGGGGTCGGCAGGCCTGGCGCCGTAAAGAGGAAATGCGGGAGGCCGCCACGGGCTTGGAAAAGGCCATCGACAGGCAAACCGGCAAGTGATCCTGGCGAGCTTGCATGACCTCAACATCAGTCCACACTGAAGAGGAAACCACAAAGGGAAACCAGTCTCTAGGAACCCCGATAAAATCCAACCGGTGGCGTGTACAATCATGGCCAGATGACTGCCATGTCCAATGCTGCCCATGGTGGCAAGCAAAAGTGGAAGGCAGGACACAGTCAACTTGACTCAGAAAAGTATGCAGGCAAGCGCCCTCAAAATTTTCATCCTCAGCACCATCGGGACCGATGTAGTCGGTAGCAATGGACCCGACATGGCTGTTAGCGTCAAGCAAAAGCACACATGCCGTGCCTGGTGGGCGTGTGGCAAGCTCAACCGCACGTTGGTGCCAAAAAGCACGGACCTCGGCCTCCTTACCTCCCTGACTGCGAGGTCCGTGCGCAACAAGGACACACAGCCGAAGACGAGGGGTTTCAATGGTCGCCTGAAGATGCCGGGGAGAGAAGTGTGTAACCGTAACCTGCGAATCTTGAACCACATATTTACGGCTATCATCCCGGGCAAAAACACATTTGCGACTAATCCAGAGCGCGCATCCATAGTGCCCCTTGGCATCAGCCGCTGCGTTTAACATTATAAAATCAGAGTCCGGAAGCTGTGAGTCAAGTGGCAGCCGTGTTTCTTGAAAACCAGCGAGCCACACCTGCCTATGAAGCAGCTGCCGCTTAATGAGGTCCCGCTTGCCCGAAACCATAAGCCCAACGTTTTCAAGACGTTTTGCGCGCCCATGTGGCACAGCCGGGTCAAACATAGTGAGAACGTTAAAGGAAACAAGATCCAAAGTAAACAGGACCTCGGCCTGAGGCAAATCGACAACAACCTCTCCGTAGCAAGGAGGGGGGGAAGCCTCACTAATCTGCTGTAGGCGAGCAGCCTCAGATTCCAGCGCCAGGAGGCAGGGCAAGTCCGGCCCACAGTAGCCGGCGAGCCAGCCCCAGCTGTGCAAAGGGCTGCACCACCAAAGGTGTGGCCACTCCGGAAGGCAGCGATCATAGAAACCTTCATGCCGCGCTCTGGCGCATTTGGCCAAACAGTCGCAAAATTCGTTACCTATGTTGCCGTCGTGCCCTTTTACGTGAAAATGGGAGGCACAAATACGCATTTGCAGACAGGCCCTAAGGTGACTCGCAAAAGTGACAAGTGAAGGACCATCCTCCGCGGAAGCGGCAGAAGCAGTGGCCATATGGCCAAAAACGCAACCCCCAGCACTGGTGCAATCGTAGTAAAAGAAGATCGGAACCGCGAAGCTCGCACCGTACTCGATGGCCCAGACATGAGCCCAAGCCAGGGCCAACAACTCTGAGGTGTAGGGTGAGTCATCAAGTTCTCCAACAGAGTAGGGGGTGCCTAGTGGCACCGCGGTGTGGGCACTGTGTCCCAGAAGGAGCAGACGGGTCTGGACCTGAACCCACACGGCAAAAGCCCACGCCGCACCGGATCCGGTAGGAGAATCGCCGGCCGAGCCATCGGTGTAAATGACAAGAGCAATCGGGGTCTCGCCAAGTGCACGCTCGGTCCACAAGGGGAAAGACCGGAAGTGGTTTTTCCAACGTGCATCCGTTGTGGGAGCTGCCAGGACATCACGGAGATCCAAATCCAACCAGTCAACAATATCCCCGCGGAGATAGGGGTCACTGGGGACAGGAGACGGGATGACAGCCTGCAGAGACTGAGCCAAACATTGAAAGGGAGTCAGCGGAACCAATTCCTCCAAGGGAAGAGTGACCGGTTGGCTAACATCCACATCCGTGACCCCGGAGCTTGTGCCAAAAAAGTGTTCCACCAAGGTGTCAAGTAGGGTAGCCGCCAGAAAGAAAGCTTGACACCCCGGTTCGCCCAAACAAACCTCCAACAAGGTAGGGCCAATCTCATCCCGGTCCCAGGGCAGATCAGAAGTAGAAGTGCAAGCTGTCGCAGCCACACTAGGACAAGGAATAGCTCGGACAGGAGTGGGAACTGGACGTACCCGGCTGGGCATACCGTCACAGAAGGGGGGAGGGGGCTGTGCCTGAGGGCCCGCTCCTGGCGTACGGCACAGTACAGCACAATGAGGCCAGGCCCCACACGGGTCATGAGATGGTAGCGCCGGATCAACAGCGATGTTGAAATACTGTGGGACGACTGTCGCAGCCACGGGGGTGCTGCAAAGTCCACACAGCAAAGCCGAGACGACCAGAAAGCGGCATCGGATATGACCATCTGCTGGTGCAGCTAAGATCAAAACTCCAGATAGCGGCAGGAGGACAGGGGTGAGGAGCTGCATTAGTTGCTCAAACGCAATGCAAGCAGCAACCCACGTGACTACTCTAAAGACTGAACCACTTAATCCGGAGTATAAGTTAACCAGTTGACAGCCCAAAATCGGTCGGTATCCCCGAGATTCCTGTACCAAACCCATAGGGCCGACATCCCCTCGCTGTAGTGCTATGATGCGCACAGAAAGGGAAAAAGCACTCAGCGCAGAAGCCCGTGTGAAAAGTCCAAACAGGCGGAGGCTCAACAGCGAAACAGGGGCAGAAGCGTGGTCTATTCTCGAGAACTGAGCCAGCGCAGCTGACCAGGAGGACGTGGAACCTCCTGTGCCCGCGTCCGCAGAAGAGCCAGACGCACGGTCGGCGGCGGGTGTGCCATCCTGTGCGCCACCCATGGGACGCTCCCCAATCTCTGCGTAGAGAAGCACCCAATCAGTCGCCCTAACATTAATGGGCACAAAATCCACAGCGACGACCTGACCATCAATCGCCGGCAGATCAGCCTCAGTAAGAATGGGCTCGCCTCCATCAACCGACAAGGCAACCTGATATCCAGGTGGGCACCGGGCCCTGAATCTTGCAATAAGGGGAGCAATGCGCACCCAAGGGCCGTCTGCAGACACCCATGACACCCCCAAAAGAATGGGGCGCATGTCTAAAAAACAGACGAGTGGAGGGCGGCCCTCCGAAGTACCAGGCGGAACTCGCCCAACCGCGATAACGCTGCGAGTGGGGCAACCCGCATGTGCATGGTCCCCAAACCCAGTCCTCGCGATACAGAAGTTTAGGCGAGCAGAGGGCAAGTGCAAGACAGCAGCAAGATCCCTCCTAAGGAAATCCCGCCTACCTGGTGGGACAGGATATAAGAAGTGCTGGCCGTCAGGCATGACCCAAACTGCATCATCAACAACACTAGGAAGAAGAGGCGATTCAGACCAGCTGGCAGGATCTTGCAGGAGATCAACCAGCGTCACAACTGCGGAGGGCGGATGCTGCCTCGGAAGTATGTGCACCGTGTCACCCTCAGTCAGCTCAGCGAAACTCCGAAGATCAAGGGGCCAAGGCAGGCTGCCAACAAAAACAATGACCTGACTAGGCTCCTCAATAGAGGCTAACCTGCACAAGTCAGCAACAGAAATTCGCGTGACTACGTCAATGGCGAAAAGGCGGCCGTTAACACTGCTGCTATCAACCACAACACAGACATTATGAGTCTGCCATGTAGGGGCTGCAACCAAAACCGCAAGGCCGGGCACGGTCTGAAACCTGGCAGGCAGCAATCTTGGGAACCTCAAGCGTGACAAGGGAAGCCGGGCTGCCGAGACCCTAATCAGGGCACGATGGAGATTGGTGCCAACAGGAAGCCGCACCACCACCAACTCATGGTCATAGTGAGGGACTAAGACCACAAAAGTAGCCGAGAAAAAGGAAGCCTCAGAGACCGCATTCAGAGGGGTACTTACATGTCCCTCAGCACGAGGACCTCGGCTAGAGCTGCCACCAACAGCCGCGCCAGACAAGGTGGGGCTGGAAGCCACATCAGTCAAAGAAGATGTCGGCCCAGCAGCGACACTGGGCTGATCAGAGCTGTGCTGTTGGGCCTCAGGGGTATCCCCTGCACCAGGGCTATGGACTCTGGAGGCCATAACAAAAGCAAGCATATCCCGGGTGTCATCCAAAGCGACTTCCTCCCTTGGAAGAGTAGGCGGGGCGGATGCGGCTGACGCAGGCATGATGGAAGCCAAGACTCGCAAAACCTGTCCCGCAGTGACAGGCAGGAAAGTCTGATCATGAGGCACTCCCTCGAGAACTGGAACCCACCCGGGGGGTAAGAGATCAATGAGCTCGGTAAGTAGTGCCCGACATAGCAAATGGCCCCGAAATGCCAGCACAGACCGCCATCCTGCCATCACCGCTCTTTGGTCTAGAACCACGACACAACACCGGTCTGTGCGCAAATCCGCTGCCGTACAGACAGCCAGAACAGCTCTACAGCAAAGACCATCAAGTGCTGCGTCCCCTACTCGTGGAGCAGTAGGAAAGAGCCGGAGTTCCGGCTCACGGACACCAACGCAAGTAGCAACCTGTCGCCTGTATGACATAGGCTGGCGAGGGTCGGAGATAAAGAGAATAGTCTCGGCGTAATGTACCAGACAGTACGCATCCGAAGATCCTCCTCGTGGCAAGGCAGCGGGTTGTCCCCAGGAGAACCTGGACGTAAGGAGTTGACCCAGTGAAAAGAGATGCTCGATCCCTTCATCTGGCGGCACAAAAGTAATCAAGAGGCCACTATGTACGTGTACAGCTGAACCCTCCTGCAAAGGGTCTGCATCCCTGCCCACGTAAACGTCTAGGCCTAGGCCTGGAAGCACATCCGCAAGCACAAGGAGCTCCTGCTTGGTAACATATGCAGGGGACTTAACAGTAAAGAGCCTGCGGTCGAAGGGCAGAAGATTGAGACAGATATACACACTCTGCTCTTGCCATGGAACATGGGCAATAACCACTCCGGTCCCCGGACAGGGTTGCGGATCCACAATTAGGAGACTGGGGAAGTCCTGACGACGTGCAGCTGTGCGGGCGGCTTGCAAAGCTCTCATCGTCTCATCAACCGTGGCGGGCAAGTACAGTTCCAGCGAGACCTCCTCCGGGGCGCAGTCCACAACTAGCACGCCAAAACTGACCTGGCATGGTGCACTCTGCTCGGCGCTATCGGCCTCAGACAACGTGTCCTCACTAAGGTAGACAGCATCCTCAGCAGGGGCATAACGCCAGTGTTCGCCCATGCCTGCAGCGAGATGCCTAAGGGTGGCAAGTGCAAGCCTGGCAGCGGGGCCAGACGAGGTAGGCTCCACCAACAACTTACAGGCCAGGCCAACCCCTGCAGCAACAAAGGCCGAAAGACCATAGCGAATGGCAAAGAGCCCGCCCACAAGGGGAACAGTGGGCTCACCAACCGTAGTGGCAGCAACTGACCTAGGAAGCTCCGCTAGACCTATAACAGCAGCGAGCCTTATACTAGAAGAAAACGACAACCCCACACGGCGGCGATTACGTCTGCACCTAGGTGTACGACTTCGCGAGTCCGGCCTGTCGCCAGGTGGGGAGGGCGAATCATGAGAAGAGCCATGCTCTTGGGAGGAGTCCTCCGAGGAGCTTGATGAAGAGGGCTCCGTAAAAGTGCTGGGCACAAATTCGACGGTCAGAACCGAACGAGAAACGACATCGAGATAGGTCGTCCCAGCATGGGCGATTGGAACACCTCCATGAATGCAAACCTCATGCTCTTCAGGCAGGAAAGCCCTGAACTCGGCTTCCAAAGCGGACAGGGGTATCCTTGAGGTGTCGAACCGTCGCCATGAAAAGCCCCTAAGAATAGGGCGTAGGTCAAAGAAAACAAAGGTAGATCCAGGATGCGGGCGACCGGGAGGGATCCTTAGGGAACTACCATATTCAGTGGCGATCACAAGGGACCGACACGAGCGGCCCAGCACATAGCAGTCTACTAGCCTCGGTGAGCAGGGCTTACAAGTAGTACGAAATTCCTGATAGCCTAGTTCCGAGGCCGCAATGCGCCTAAAGTCCTCACTGTCCCTAAGTCGCCGCCTGTCTGCTGAAATGAGCACTGGCATCCCATCTGTCAGAACAAAGAAAGTCGGCCGGGCTGGGACAGGGAAGATCGGAGCATCCCTCTCCCATAGGAAGGCACGGGCCAGCATGCGGTCTAAGGGCATACGAGGTGGTAAATTATGCTGAGACGGCAGAACTGTGACCAAATCACCATCCCCAAAAGTCAACGGACGTCCCGTGGGTACTGGAGCGTCCCGGACATAAATTTGCGGAACTCCGGTGACAATGAATCCGCCTTGAAGCATGAAGGACCCCCATTGCAGCCAGCGATCTATGACAACAGTGAAAAGTCGCCCATCCCAGGCGCGCGCATCTACCAAAATCTGAACCTTAGTGGTTGCCCAGGGAGGACGGGCAACGAAGCTCGCATATGTGTAGGCAGGCTGCGGCTGCACGGGAAGCATATGGCCATATCTGCGCACGGTGTGATGGTCTAACGCATAGCACATCTGCTCCATGGCCTCCGTAACAGCTGCGGGGAAATCCAACTCGACCGAAACAACTTCCGGGGAGCGGTCTTGCACAAATACGACAAGGTGAACCTTCCTAATTTCAAAGGTGACCGGATCAACCCCGTCGATGTAATCCCCTGTATCCGGCGCTACGCTTGGCTGGATCAAAGGGTATCCTGCATGCGAGGATGCTGAGTAGTCCATGGCCGAAGCAAGTGCGGTCGGCCAAGCTAGCCTAGGCCGAAAGACCACGGTGAGCAAATCCCCATCCTGCAATAGCGGGAGCAGTCCCGTGTCTTCAACCTCCAAGCAGCAAGGGAGAAAGCCATTGGGTAAGGGCAGGTCAAGCATGCTAAAAAGCACATCAGGCTCACGAAGCCCTGGGGCTACCCAGACACAGCGAAGACCTTTGGCGACTGTCCTGCAATCCACAAAGACAGAGATGCGAGTAGGTGCGAAGGCACGCCCCCTCGCATCAAACGTTGAAGCTGCGAGCACTCCATTAACCAAACGCCCAGAATGAAGGAGTTGCTGTAGCAAGGAGTGTGCCTGCAAGACGCTAAACTGCAGTCGCTCAACTCTGCATTTCAGCCTAATTGCGACCTGAACTTTGAGGCTTTCCAAGTCCGAGTCCTCTGAGGGAAGCAGGATAGCATCCCGTCCTCCAAGACACATCCAGCAATTGGGCTCTTCAGTGGGAGCCGGAGAGCGAGTTTGAAAGGCATTTGGGAGGCTTCTAAGGTGTGCCTCAAGGGGGAGGCATTCTTCCCTAAAGGCAGATACAGGGGAGTAACGCACCACATGGCCTGAGCCCAGGACACAGCTCTGGCCCGGGCAAACCGGCCCGACGATCCCGGGGGCACGAGCTTCCCAGGGTTCATGGGCATAAAGGCTGCTGAGCTCGTCGACATCCTCATAAGTCAGGTTGGCCTCGACGAAGCAAGCATAGACAGGCCCGCCATGAGCTGCGAAGTCAAGTACAGCAACTTGCAGGCGAGAATGTTTGACCCAACAAGGAGACAACACCACTGAGACATAATCAGAATGAATCTGTGGTTCCAAGAAATGTGCCTCCCACAACTGGGGATCAAAGAGGTCTCCCAGCTGTCTGCAAACACCCGCAAGGAAAGCAGCCGGACTATCATCAGCAGGTCTACAGACCAGCAAAGAGATAGGAATCCTGTCAGGCATATAAACTAGGGCGTGAACCTCAGGTCCCGTATCGGCAACATGGAGGGCCTGATCAGGCAAAGTCCCTAGCTCGACTGTGGGACCAACAATGTCCTCTGCAAGCAAATGAAGGTCCCGTGCATCCAAGTCATCGGGGGTCACCACAGTGTCCGACAGGCTAACCGCCGACCCCATGTGAGTCAGCAGTTCAGTTACTAGTCCAGCATCCTCCGGGGGCATGCCCCAAACTGGTACCGGCATGGAGAACCACCAGCCCCAAAGCACAACAAGGCGACCAAGCCGGGAGAAGGCCGGCCAACGCAGAGGATGCCCAGGAGGCGTCTTACGGCAACTACCATTTTTTCTATGCGACCTCCGGCCGATGGATGCCAAGGTCCAAACCAAAACGGGAGAGGCCGGTCTGGCAAAGCTCATAACCCGCAGGATGGACGGCGCGGGGAAAGTTGCACTAGAGCACTTGTCGGGCGAACGTCGCCGTCGAAGTAACAGACCCACAAGTTCCATGAAAAAGAGAAGACAGAACCCACGCGCAAAGGCCACCAAATTGAGAAAGGCCAGCGCAGCGACATAAGCTGAGGAAAGGGCAGTGTCCGACGGTGAGCGCCCCTGAACCACCGATGCGCTTCTTCGGTACGCGCCGAACACTAAACCCGACCAACTGGAGGAAAGAAAATCAGGGATAACGCAAACCCTGAAATCGGAAGTAGAAGCAGTGAGGCAAGAAGCCGGGGGTGAACGCCCCTGAACCACCGATGCGTTTCTTCGGTACGCCCCGGTTCCTGCAAAAAATTGATGAGCGAAGACTCCCAAAGGCACATTGCAACAAGCCAGGTCAGGCCTAAAGCAGACACGCGGATCCCAAGAAGGGACAAGAGGCGAGGCCAAGCCACCACACCTGTCCATACAGGTATGACAGTTGACAGAGGAGACCATCAGGTGACTGTGAGACTGCTCCAAAACCCAAGGAGAGTCCGCAAACACCTGACTAGCGAGGATAGATGAGCAACCGAAGCCAGTGCAAAACAACAACTCGGATGCTGTACAGAGAAACCACCCCAGAGGCTCTGTACAAGAAGGGAGGACCTCCCCATACTCGAGGATTCGCACAGCATGACGGGTGACTCGAAGGGGAAGAGTGCATTGCCCAAAGCACAACTGGATAAACCTCTTCCCACTAAGGGAAAAGAGATCGTCCGGGTGCACTGGGCTGCAAACCTCCCATCCGAAAAAGCCTACAGCTGTCGAATCCTGCAAGAGTGCTACGACAGGCCATCTAGGCCACTGACACCGTCGCCTGGGCCGTCCTCGTGATCGTCGTCCTTGAATCGGGCTTTGGCCAGAGCGTCGCACGGCACGTCTCCGACTCCACCAAAAGGCTGCAGAGCTGAACGGCGTTCCTTCTCCCTGCGAGCATCCAGTTTGTTCGCCAAGCTGGGCCCAGCGGGGTTGGCGGCTGAAAAGGAGGCCGCAACCGAAGCCGATTTGATGTCGGCTCTGGGTGGGGCCTCCGAAGTTGGCACTCGCATCTGTGACGGATCCCGCTGTCCTGGGTGTAAGGGGGTGGTACCCGTAGTCCTGGCCTCGAAACCATCCATTCCATTCGTACCTCCAGGCACTGCCGGGTCCGGCCCAGGTGGCCCCGAAGGCATCGGTCCCGGGCTTCCAAACATCTCGGCTCCGGGTGCAGCATGAGGAAAGGCCTGTGCCGTGTTCGTGGCGCCCGGCACTGCCACGGAATACGCAGGGTCTGGGATAGTGAAAAGAGGACCCGCCGGCGTCTCCGTTGTCGGACGCCCAGGAGCGGCCCCGGCCGCCATAGCAGGCCCAGCTAGGGCCAGGAGCTGTTGCAGAATCTCCGGTCGAATCTGAACGGCGGAGGCAGTGTTCGGTGCTGTTCCTGCCAACATCTGGGTCGCTGCAAGGGCATCCTTGTAGAAACCACCAGGAGCATCGTCGTTGTCCTCCGCAATCAGCTTCTCCCAGCTTCCATCTTCCGCCGGCTCTGGCTCCATCACAACCAAGGCAGCTTCCCGGTGCTGGGCCAGCTCCCACATCCGGGCTGTTGCGGCTTTGCCGCTTGCAGAGACCTGCTCCATCTCCTCCGTGATCTTCTGCAAGTCCTTCTCGTACTCCGTCTTCTGCTTCAAGTACTCCGCCTTTGCCTTGGCGGCCCACTGCGTCCACTGCTGCTCTTTGGTCTCCCGAGATTCCTGCAGTTTGCGCATACGAACATCCGCTTTCCTGGACGTCGTGAGGGCCTTCTGAATGGCAACCATCAAGGAGGCTGGCTGTTCGCTGGCAGGGGTAAGTGCCACTGCATCTGTCGACTTCCCGGACTTGCCCTTGTTGTTTCCCTTGCCAGCACCCTTGACCGGCACTTGATCGTACCTGCCAACATCCGGTGCCGCCGGAGCCTGGGCATGCGAGGGAGAGCCCCAAGAGCCCCGCCAGTATCGCCAGCGCTCTCCGTCCGAACGGCCTTGGCCCTGTTCGTTCCACCATCCTTGCTGGTTACCTCTTTTCCCCATAGGCACCTTATATCGCGGGTGGCTATGATGTGTAGACAGAAGATGCAGGTCCCGCCGCCAGGGCTTCTCAGAAGCCTGAATGGCAGTCCTGACCCTGCCACGGGCGATGTGTCGCCGACGTCGAGCCCTCCTATGCCAGGTAGGGCTACGCGGGCTCACAAACTTTGTCGTGGCTTCGCCACTGGGGTCCTAGCAATACCTCGCGGCTCGATCCAAAACCCTCAACATAGTATAGGTAATTATTTTAGGCCCCTATAGTAGACCTTGACTCTGACGAAAGATCTCTTTGGGCCTATCTATCATTTACACAAGAGTCTCTCGCCAAAGGGCAATGGGCATCGGGTCTTTGGGATTTAAACCCGAAGCTGTAACTATAGCGCAGACTTGGGATCGCACACACCTGCACGCGACCTGGAAGATTCAAGTATGGTCATAGCCAAGAGTGTGTATATGTGCGAGAATATACGAGCATGATGGAGCCAGGCCCTCTAAAGCCATGCCTATCGGAGTTTCGGAGCCTAATTACTTCCTATACTGGTAGTCTATTATACTATATTATGTGTGGGCCCTCTTGGTAGGATGCCTTATGCTTGGGCTGCCATGCGTAGTTAAGATTAAGCTAAGATGTGCTTAGACTACTTTACAAATCCAGGCCACTTCTAGTACATTCCACACGCCACCTGCAACCACCCACCCCCCCCCCCCGCATGTAGCGATTGCTCGGCTTGGCACAACGCCGGCGCCCGTGTCCAACGACAGGGCCAAAGACGTTCCGAGCCAGAGCCTGCGTTCTTCTAAGGAGCAGTTGGAATGTTGACCCTCCCCCCAAGCACATGAAGGCAATAAGTCACTAAGGACAACTTGTTGGGAAGCCGCGACATGCGATGAAGGTGGTGTGCTTTGGTACAGTAATTCTGCCTGAGCCGGGTGCTGCGGTCTTCTAGTGAGAGCTCACCTGCTTGCTTTTGCTGTTGTTGCTGTCGCTACTGCTGTTCAGTGATGAGTTGCTTCCAACGATGCCACTCTCAATGGTATTTCTGCTGCGGTTGGTAACGGCAGTGATTGTGGTTGCGGTGGCCGTTGTGGCAGCAACACGGTGGACAAGTATCCCAACGTCAGAATGATTAAACACAGCACACCAAAACCACGAAAAGCCCGAAGCTAGCCTGCGCAAGTCGAGAAAAGCCTGAATCACAAAGACCGTAGCGAAGATGTCCAAATGCTTGAAGATCAGAAACTCTCCCAAATACCACACGACAAATGGTACCCTAAGGGTCCATGTACCCATATAGCATATACTTTGGGCCCAATGTACCTATATAGGGAGTACTTTAAGGCCAATGTATATACTATATGAGTACATGGACCCTTAGGGGTATCTTTCTAAACAAAGTTTAAGAGACTAACTAGACCTAAGAGGAACCTAGGAATAAAAAGGGTGCCCTGTTTTGGTTTGAAGGGGGGTATAAGGGAACCTAAACCCTACAAAAGGGGATAAGGGCCTACTCTGGGTCCTAGGGGCACTTGAAGCCCAGAGAGACCTGAATAATTAGAATAGGGTTTTGGGGGGTATAATATTTACTATGACCCAGAGGGTCCATATATACTTCGACTATGGAATTGGGTCCCAAATTCAAAAGACTATCCCTATTGTGGTTGTGGGGGCCTGATTCCACAATAGTAGTATAAATTATAAATATATATGGACCCATATGGTAACTATATAGTTCGGAACCCTAAACCCTACACCCCTAAACCCTATAAACCCCTAAACCCTGCACCCTAAACCCCTAAAGCCCTAAACCGGAACCCCTCTAACCGCTTGGTGTCCCCGCTGCGGTGCCGGAGCCCTGCGGCAAGCCACTGCGAGGCCCGCCAGGCGAAAAACCAACTGCAGGGGGCTCAGGGAGGGGCTCAGTGACTCCTAGGATCCCTTTTAAGGGATCTATACCTGGACCCTGCGGAACCTACCTTTTTAGGGTTCCCGAATATGATTTCTTTATATAAGTCCTTAAAATGGTAGGTTACGTGGGGTTAAGGTAAGGGTTCCTTTAAGGGCTCCTTTAAGAGGAGACTCCAACATCCCTTAATCAAGAAATATCTTCCTTAAATCATATTAAAGTCCCCACTATAATTCAAAGTTAACTAAGGGATCTTGGAGTCTCTGGGTTTGCGGCTGAAGGGTCGAGGCATTCAAAGCTTGGTGCTTCGTAGTGCTTTGGGAGTTTGCGAAAATAGGGGACCCTAATAAAGTACCCTAAATAGTAGGATCCTTTTATAAGGACCGCAAAATAAGGTATCGCTCATTTTCAGAAACTCCCATATAGGTTTTGCCATTTCAGAGCTTCTGTGTCACTTTTGGAGTCTAAGGGTGTGCGGTTTAGGACTGTGGCTTTGGGGTTTAGGGGGTACAGGTTGGAAATTTGGGAGCCCATTTTAGGAGCAGCTTCTACAAAAAGAGGAAACCCCACCATCCACAACCAATTCAACCTTTAGGGTTTAGGGTTTATAGGGTTTAGGGCTCCATGTGAAAGGTTTGGCTTAGGATCTGTCATTCTTGAGCGGACCTTTCATTCGCGGGGTTTGCAAAGGGTCAGGATTGAAGCTATAACTGACGCAAGTCATACCCTACAAAGGACCCTGATCCCCAAGGGTCCAAAGGACCCAATAACTGAGCTTAGGATAGTACTTATGTAGGTTTCGATTTGGAGAGTATAGGGTACTTGGACCCTTGGGGAATCATCTCTAAATTCTGTATAAGTCCATGGAGCCTCAGGGCTCGTGCTGTCCTTAACGGAATGAAAAGATTCGGGGCGCAGCGCTTTCCGGGCTATATACGAACAAGAGCGATTGAAAGTGCAGCACCAAAACTCTAATGATGTGTGCATAACCTCACGACGACTCAAATTCTGCCACAGAACCGAAAGAAAGGAAGGAAGACAACCACTGTCGACATCGCCGAGATGAAGAGTCAAGGCTTCTTTTGGCCATGTCTGTCTTATCTTGCTTCTTGTCGCCGTCGTCTTCGTTAGCCTCGTCACTGCAGTCAGTAGCCTTATCACTATTGCAATTGTTGTATGCATTGCACTTACCATGCTATGTTTCAGCTTAAGCTGATGCTTTCTGAAATGCATTCGACTACAAAGTTTACATCTGTATACATATGCGCGCTGCACTTGTGAACACTGCGAGGCGGTAACGATATCATATCGGCTTCTAAACGCAGCCCACTGACACAGGGCAAGCGACACGCATGCACACGAGATGATGATTGAGAAATACTGTAAATGCTTATGGTGTACTGTCAACAACAGCCCTGGAAAGCCTGAAGTTACCCCTGGTTCCGCTACTGGAGCCCAAAACCCTAAGGGTCCATGTACTCATATAGTATATACATTGGCCTTAAAGTACTCCCTATATAGGTACATTGGACCCAAAGTATATGCTATATGGGTACATGGACCCTTAGGGAAAACACAAAACCCTGAATTCGATGTGCAGCCCTAAGGGCTCCAGTTACCTAAACGGTAGGTTACTAACCACCTAGAGAACCCAATACCCCTTAATTTTAAGGAATATACCTTAAATCAATATTATGATTTAAGGTATATTCGTAAACTAAGGGGTATTGGGATCTGGGCATCTATTGTGTACCCCAGTGACCTACCATTTAAGGGAACTGGAGCCCTAGGGCGCTTGAACCCTGAACGCAATGCCCCTGCGCGCACATCCTCAGCTCTGCAACGCTTAGTGGGGGACCCACAACCTAAACACCTGCACCGAATGAACTTACCATCAGACGCTGGACCAAGACTGCAGCAAATGTCGTCTGACCCCAGAAAGCTGACAAAGAACAGGCTCGAGCGAGCTAGTACTCCGGCACCTACAAACAAACCACTTACTGCTCCTTCAACGCAACTTAGACCTTCAACCCGTAACCCACGATAGGGAATAAACCCTGTACCCACACCCCAAATCCCAGCAGCTTCAATCCTAAACCTCGTCAAGTGTAAAATCCTAAAGCCTCAAGCCTAAATCCTACAAAACTCGACCGATCTGGCTCAAAAGCTTCACTCAGCCCTGGGCCCTAAGCCCTGAACCCCAAACCCTGAACCCCAAACCCTAAACCCAAAAACCCCAAACCCTAAACCCTGAACCCCAAACCCAACCCCCCAAACCCTAAACCCCAAACCCGACCTGGCTCAAAAGCTTCTCGGCCATGATCGCCGACTCGCCTGGCTCTGCCAGGACTTCGGGCAGCTTCGTGCAGAAGGGTGAGTGACAGAATTGATGCAGAATTTCGGGTCAGTTTCAGGTTAGGTTTAGGGTTGAAGGTTTATATGTAGAGTCAGGAACTTAGGGTTTGTATAGTCGTACGTAGGATTTCGGGCCAGTTTGCGGTTAGGTTTACGGTAGTGGAAGCATTATTAATCAAACCAACATTTTATTGTTATTGACTCAAGGGGTTTGCAAATGACCTTAGTGGTTATTTAAATTACATGGCTCGAATAGGTCTTTGTAGTTATTGACAGAAATCTCGTTGAAAGGATTTTCCAGAAGAGCCTGAAGAGGAAGCCAAGCCAGCACATCACTGCTCACCACGTCTCTACACAAAAATGCCGTGAAGTGAAACTTCGCAGACTGCCGGGTAGTTGGATGCCCTCAAAGCTCTGGTTGAAGTGGTCACCAAACGTCAAACTCTGCAGACTGCTGGCTACCTGGATGCCGTCGCCAAGCGTCAAAGTCTGCAGGCTGCTGGGTAGTTGGATGCCCTCCAGGCTCTGGTTGAAGTATTGGCCAAACGTCAAACTCTGCAGGCTGCTGGGTAGTTGGATGCCCTCCAAGCTCTGGTTGAAGAATCGGCCAAACGTCAAACTCTGCAGACTGCTGGGTAGTTGGATGCCCTCCATGCTCTGGTTGAACCCATCGCCAAATGTCAAACTCTGCAGACTGCTGGGTAGTTGGATGCCCTCCATGCTCTGGTTGAACTCGTCGCCAAACGTCAAACTCTGCAGACTGCTGGGTAGTTGGATGCCCTCCAAGCTCTGGTTGAACTCGTCGCCAAACGTCAAACTCTGCAGGCTGCTGGGTAGTTGGATGCCATCCAGCCTCTGGTTGAAGTCCTGCCCAAACATCAAACTCTGCAGACTGCTGGGTAGTTGGATGCCATCAAACCTCTGGTTGAAACACACGCCAAACGTCAAACTCTGCAGACTGCTGGGTAGTTGGATGCCCTCCATGCTCTGGTTGAACCCATCGCCAAATGTCAAACTCTGCAGACTGCTGGGTAGTTGGATGCCCTCCATGCTCTGGTTGAACTCGTCGCCAAACGTCAAACTCTGCAGACTGCTGGGTAGTTGGATGCCATCCAGCCTCTGCTTGAAACGCCCGGCAAACGTCAAACTCTGCAGACTGCTGGGTAGTTGGATGCCATCCAACCTCTGGTTGAAACGCCCGGCAAACGTCAAACTCTGCAGACTGCTGGGTAGTTGGATGCCATCCAGCCTCTGGTTGAAGTCCTGCCCAAACGTCAAACTCTGCAGACTGCTGGGTAGTTGGATGCCCTCCAGGCTCTGGTTGAAGTATCGGCCAAACGTCAAACTCTGCAGACTGCTGGGTAGTTGGATGCCCTCCAAGCTCTGGTCGAAACACACGCCAAACGTCAAACTCTGCAGACTGCTGGGTAGTTGGATGCCATCCAGCCTGTGGTTGAACTCCTGCCCAAACGTCAAACTCTGCAGGCTGCTGGGTAGTTGGATGCCCTCCAGGCTCTGGTTGAAGTATCGGCCAAACGTCAAACTCTGCAGGCTGCTGGGTAGTTGGATGCCCTCCAAGCTCTGGTTGAAGTGGTCACCAAACGTCAAACTCTGCGGACTGCTGGGTAGTTGGATGCCCTCCATGCTCTGGTTGAAGTATCGGCCAAACGTCAAACTCTGCAGACTGCTGGGTAGTTGGATGCCCTCCATGCTCTGGATGAACCCATCGCCAAATGTCAAACTCTGCAGACTGCTGGGCAGTTGGATGCCCTCCAAGCTCTGGTTGAACTCGTCGCCAAACGTCAAACTCTGCAGACTGCTGGGTAGTTGGATGCCCTCCAAGCTCTGGTTGAACTCGTCGCCAAACGTCAAACTCTGCAGGCTGCTGGGTAGTTGGATGTCCTCCAAGCTCTGGTTGAAACGCCAGCCAAACGTCAAACTCTGCAGGCTGCTGGGTAGTTGGATGCCCTGGTGGAGCTGTTGGCTGGAAAGCCATGTGAGTGACGTCGTTTCGTTCAGGGCAGCTACATCAGACAGGGGCTTCTCCTCGAGCAGGTGCTCCCAAAGCATCGCGACAAGACCCGCGCCAAGTCTCCGCACCACGTACCAGATCTCGTCGTGCTGGACTTGATGCAGCAGGGGCTGGCACTGATCGATGACGCAGCCACTGGATGTCAGAACAAGTAAACCTGCAGGGTGGCCAACTGCGGCGGCGATGCGTTCGGCTACTTCCCGCCCCGTTTCGGCAGAATCGATTTGCAGGTCAAAGCTGGAACCTGCCAGGCAACCAACGCTCACGGTCCGCTTGGCCCTGTCCGGAACGGCCTCTGCAGGCTGCGATATGCTCGAGATCTCCTTCATGGCGCCTTCGGATGCATGTAATCGGCTATGCCTTTGGCTAAGTTTTTTGAGCCCGGTAGTCCCCAAGTTTAGATTTTTGGGTTTAGGTTGCAAACTTTTAGGGCCTAGGGCTGAAGGGTGTATTGGATTGACGGTCGGTAAGCTCTCGTCGTTACGCAGGATTTCGAGTCAGTTTAGGTTTAGGGTTGAAGATTTATATATAGAGTCGAGAGTGCAAGTTGGTTTTGGACCCGCAAACCTGGCGGCACTGGAATCACTTCGGGGTTTGGGCGGGCCAAAGTCTTAAGACAGCTTACAGACTGCACCAGACAGCGGACCCAGAACCCTACTTGAAGGCTCATGGGACTTAGTAAGTAAGGTTATAAGTAGGTTATAATTAGGATAACCCCACTTAGGGGACTTATAACCCCAAATATAACCCATTTACTAAGTCCCATGATCCTTTAAGCAGGACCCCCAAATTCCAAACTGCGTGATTCCGAACCCCGTCCTGATGCACGGCCCTGAACCCTAATGGACTACCATTCCTAAAACCTCGACAGGCGGAACCGAATTCTTGAGCACTATGCTTGGAGGATCATGGGATTTACTGAGTAGGGCTATAAGTACCTTAGTTGGGGTTATAAGTAAGTATGACTGTACTTACCTTACTTATAACCCCAATTACTAGTCCCATGACCCTTTAAGTACTCTAGGTGGGGCTTTTAGAGCCTTTGAAAAATATTAGTAAATAAGATCCTCTTAAGCCCAATAAGGGCAAATATAAAATGTCCCAAAGCCCTACCTAGTACTGTAATCCCCCAAGCAAATCCAAAATCCGTCAGGCCTGGCGTTGACGAGCTCAGCTTCTGCAAATCCACGAAGTACCTGCGCTGAGGGCTTCCGCACTGAGGGCGGTTGTTAGGGTTTAGGGTTTAGGGTTTAGGGTTAAGGGTGCTGTAAGGGGCGCGACTCTGTCAGGGTTCTAGAAGCCAAGTTGTTTTTTGTTTTAATTGTTGGCTTCAGGATTTGGGGATTCTGCGGTTCGGCTTACATTCCCAGAAGATTAATGCGTATCGGATTCAGCCAGGGTCTAGGATTTCGGTACAATTCTAGACCGGCCCACCTCACTGCTCGGGACACTTTGTTTGGACTGGAACTGTGCTGAAGACCTTAAGGACGAAATGAACCGTAAAAGGGTTCAAGGTGCATATGCCATATAGGGATTCACAGTATATGATATGGGTATAGGCCCCCTGCTTTTCAGGATCATTTGGTCCTTCAGCCAAGCCTCGAAGCAGAGGCTAGCAGCAGAAACAACCCTTGCTGTTGTGTTGATACCTCATCTGCCGGCTTCGACCAATCTTCTTCAACCTTGAGCTCCAGAACTGCGCCCTCTTTGAAGCCGAGACACATGAAAAGCAAATAACAGCACCGCCAAGCTTGAGCCTTTGTAGACCTTGAACTACCAAAACCTACTATGTTGTAGAGTCCCTTTAAATTCCATATCAGGGCTTAAAATCAGAACCTACTTTATGAAGCCAGAACAATGCAAGTCTTACCCTGAACCCCTAAAGCAAAGCTGGAAGCTTTCCTAAACCCTAAACCCCAAACCCAGAATCGTAAATGCCAAGCTACCAAAGATTGAATTCCTTAAAGAATTCTTACGGAACCCTAAACCCTAAACCCTAAACCCCTAAACCCCTAAGCCCGAACGTGTCCCAGGGCACATTAGCACATCCGGACCGGGCCTTCAGGAGCTTTTGCTTAGGGCTTGAGGTTCTTTTAACATAGGGGCTCAGGGTTTTCGGGTCCAGGGTTTAGGGATCCTATGAGCGTTCCTTTAAGGGTTTAGGGGCTTAAGTATACCATGACACGGATCTATAAGGGCTTCTTTACGTGATCTATGAGGGTTACTTTAACGGTTGTATGGTTTCAAGTTTTAGGATTTTGATCTTTGGGTTTTACTGAGGTTCCTTTAGGGGTTCAGGGTTCACGGTCGAAAATTTTGGGTTTGCGCTGAGAACTTGCGGTTCCTCTGAGAATTCTGTAAGGCTTCCAGGAGCCTGAGATCTTCAGGGTAAAAACACACAGACATACGTAGATACATACATTTTCAAGCTGCATGACCTCTGCTGCTCGCCCTCACTGAATTGCGGGTTAGAAACGTTTCCGCGTTGCGATTGTCGTTTGATGGTAGATATATTGAACGCAGGTACACCTTCGGGTGTCCCGCGATCCACCGTCAAGCCTAAAACTTTACATTGAAGTCGTGCGACCAGCCCCAATCAACTCCCATTAAAACGTGCTGCCACGGCACAGTCGCTGCAACATGGCCTTCCGCGCCTTGTGTCGGATTGCCTCGTCTCCACAAAAGGATGTTTCTGGGTTCAGGGCGTAGGGTTTAGGAC
The DNA here is from genome assembly GCA_905221615.1 of Symbiodinium sp. CCMP2592. Classification (NCBI taxonomy): domain Eukaryota; class Dinophyceae; order Suessiales; family Symbiodiniaceae; genus Symbiodinium; species Symbiodinium sp. CCMP2592. Next base: position 602,099 of record CAJNDT010001669.1, on the reverse strand, counting down.
AAAACTGCCTGAAACGATCAGAAAACAGGCCACCCCACGCCCGCAAAACACACCAAACCCACTGTGCTGCACAACAATGGCTTCGAGTAGCCTTTAACAAACAAACCGATACTGAAAGTATGATCTTTCAATGTTCCCCTCACAGCCTCGCTTTTCAGCATGTCTCCACCAACATCCAGAAGCGGATCTGCGGATTCCAAGGAAGCCTCGGGTTTTGCAGGGATGTCAATGCTCTTCAAAGCTGCTGCCCTTGTTTCGGGTTCCTGGGGGTTCTCCAAAGACGGGCCAATAATGAGACACACTTTCCACAGAAGGGCCCTAAATCCTAAATCACCTAAGACCCTGAAACCAAAACTGGACCAAAACCATGAGATCTGCGAGCCTAAACCAGGTTTCTGCTTGAGAGGAAGAAAAAAGGTTTAGGCCAGGCCTGGGTAGGCGATCGCAGGGGTACATAAAGGATCATGGGACTTCGTAAGTAGGGATATAAGTAAGGTAGCTAAAGTTATACATGCTTATAACCCCAACTAAGGTACTTATAACCCTACTTACGAAGTCCCATGATCCTCCAAGTAGACCCTAAACCCTAAACTCTTATAGTACCCCTATAGATCCCTGAAAAGGGACCCCTATAACCCTACTTACCAAGTCCCATGAACCTCCAAGCAGACCCTAAACCCTAAACTCTTAAAATACCCCTATAGATCCCTTAAAAGGGACCCCTATAACCCTACTTACCAAGTCCCATGAACCTCCAAGTAGGATCGCAGGGCTGGGATGTCAGGGCCAGCTTCAGGCACTTAGGCTTGGAGCTCAAGGCTGCAACTATAGATCCGAACCGAGGGGTTTAGGGTTTAGGGAGTTTAGGGTAGGGTTATAATAAAAAGGGTCCCTTTTAAGGGATCTATAGGGGTACTATAGGGTTTTTTTTTTAAAATGCAGTGGCCCTTTATAGGGGTTTAGGGTTTAGGGTCTACTTGGAGGATCATGGAACTTAGTAAGTAGGGTTATAAGTTCCTTAAATGGGCGTGATAAGTAATTATAACTGTAGTTACCTTACTTATAACCCTACTTACCAAGTCCCATGATCCTTTAAGTACCTTATACCCGAATCCAGCACTTACAGGACATATTGTTTAGGCTTTAGGGTTTAGGGATCCGAACCTATAGGACTTATAGGGAATATTGGTCAGATACTCGCAGCAGGGCTTTGAGGTCCATTCTAGTGTAGTTTTGTAGGGACGATAAGGCGATACGATTCCGAATGCCCTAGGGGGTTCTCAAAGAAACGCATCTTTGATGTAGCTGCCTAATTCCTCGCAACGCAAGCTCCTTTTCTCCCCAAGCCCAAAGGGTCCAAGTACCGTTATAGTAGGTACTTCGTAGGTACCTTGAATACTTGGACCCTTTGCGAAGCTTTGTGACCTTGATTCAGGGTTCGGTTTGGAATCACACGTCCCTGTGGAATCAGGGTTTATCGTCCCTTTACGGTCCTTGTAGAACACACATCGACACCTAGTTACGTTTCAATGTAGGCCTCGACAGTAAGCCAGTAGGAACCAAAACCCGATTCAGAACCCGACAGGTCCGCCCTGGAAGCGCTCCAGGCAGAAGCCATCGCCAGAACCGGGACGAAGTCCCTGTCAACAGGGCTTTCTGGACCAAGGTCAGGGTACAAGATCGAGATTACAGATTGGAAGCTGAAAAGCCTGTCTGCGCGGTCTAGCCACTGTAATTCTGCGGGGGCATGAGGTTTCGTCTACGGCTGCCGGTTTAGATTAAGAGCTTGGCTTGGAGACGGGTCTATTGAGGGGACAGTTTTTGTGGAGGCGACAGTCTTCGTGGACGACGGAAGTCCTGAGCGTCGTTTACTTACCCTTGGCACACGGTGACCCCAAATGGCAAACCTGTTCGGCTTGTGCTTGAAGGAACCGGGGACTTAACTAGCGACTCTAGTACTGCAAGCAAGGCACTTATATCCGACTTGCTAAGTTCCTTGCGCCCTTACGTAGGCTTGCCAAAGTGCGCACAAGGTGCACATCCAAACCCGGACCCCATCTATAAGTTGGCTGATTGGAGAGGTGAGATTTAGGTTTTGGCCTAGAGTCTCAATTGTTGTTCCTTATGGGGTTACCTTAGAGACCCCAACATATCAGATAATTGGTGAAACCACAAGAAGTAACTGCAATGGAGACTATAGGTAGGCCTTAGGATCCCGGACTTATGAATTTCAGCAGCTTGGAGCTTTGGGCTAGGGCTTATATGGATTGGGAGCTTCGGATTCCAAGCTTTGGCTGCGAGTCTATCTACCCTGGGGTCTAACGCCTTGCTGTGGCGCCTCTCGCTTTTGTAGTGGAGTCCAGCAGTCAAACACCGGGAACTAAGCAACTTGCAATAGGGTCTGGAGTCATACTGTTGATGATATAAATCCTGCATGACCTTAAGGACCCTAAACCATGAGAAGAATGGTACATTCCTTATTCTGGGTAATGCAGGATTGATACCATCAACAGTAGTAGATGTAATTTTCGGAAATCGCATCCTTAGGGGTGTCGAGCTCCTGCTGAATTACGTAAGTGAGTTTGGGGTGTACGTTTTTGGGCTAAGAGCTTACAGTACGGCTTGCAGGTGTAGGATCCTGCTGTCCATTTATTTGCGCCCCGCCGATGCTCGCGACGTGCTGGAGGGGACGATTTTGCCGTGCTGCCAGACTTCCCACACCGAGAGCCCTAAGCTCTAAGCTTCATTGCTAAGTACGTGATCACGGAGAAATGGAGTAGATCATGCTTCAAGCAGCCGAAGTTCTCAGGAAATGCAGGGTTCTCTTCCTCAGGAACAGGGTTGCTGAGCTTATGGTTCTGAGCAGTTCGGGCTTCAGGAAGGCAGAAGCCCTAAACCCTCCAACTCTACTTAAAGGATCATGGGACTTAGTAATTGGGGTTATAAGGTAGGTACAGTTATACTTACTTATAACCCCAATTAAGGTACTTATAACTGTACTTACTAAGTCCCATGATCCTCCAAGTAGACCCTAAACCCTAAACTCTTATAGTGCCCCTATAGATCCCTTGAAAGGGGTGAGTCCGACCATGTCAGCAGAAATGCGGTGAAACGCCTGCAGCGGACTGGCCAAGAGCCAGAACCTAAGGCAACACAGATTCGTACTAGTCAAATTACACGCGGTACCTTCCTGAAGAACCAAATGATCCCTCAAAAGTAAGGGGCCTATACCCATATACTATGAATCCCTATATGGTATATGACATTTCGTCCTTAAGGTTGCCACATTGAAGTATGATCTATATGTTTGGAACTAGTAATTAGTGACACCTATATTGCAAGCTACGGCAAGTTTTTTTGGAAGGCGAGTACATCGTAGACTCTGTACGCGTTTCGCGGGGAACATTTAGTACGCTGTTATGAGGACACGGTCTGTCAGGGAATACTGTTGCGCATTATTAAGGTCTGTATACTGCCACCCTAAATGCTTAACCCCGATCCTGTCGGATGAGCCTTAAAAATCATTCGGGCTTAGGGCCGTAAGGTGGAGGGTTCAAGGCCCAAGTGAAAGCTTGAAGCCAGTCCACAAGAGCGAGCGCTCAGCCGTTTCTGCATGCCACGCTCTTGGCCGACAGGGGTTCGGAGCTTTATACTCAGAAGAGGGTTTTAAGGCACACTATACTATAGTACGTTAGTCTCGAATCAGGGAAAGCGTGATAACTCCAGAACCCTAGGCGTCCATGTACCCAAGTAGTATATACTTTGGCCTTACAGTATCCCTATATCGGTACTTTAGAGCCGAAGTATACTGTATATACTATTTGGGCACATGGACCCTTATGGTTGAACCCTAATTAAACCTTAGACCCTAAACCCTTAAACCTTACATCCTGTCACCAGGCCCGAGGATCCTGAACAGCTACTGCGCAACATAGGGGCCCTGAAATTCCCGAAATAGTTCGAACAGGCTTCTCAAAGGGTCCAAGTATCATTATGGTATATACTTAGACCCCCAAAATACCCTATAAGTATACACCAGAATAATACTTGGACCCTTTGGGCTTTTGCGGTACCGGAATCCTATATTAAGGAACCCTAAGGCGTAGTGCTGCTGGTAATACACATCCTGCATTCGCCACAATAAGGAATATGCTATTATTCCCATAGTTTAGGGTCCTTAAGGTAGTGCAGGATTTCGATCATCAACGTAGTGCTGAGACAGATCAGGTCTCTAATGGCCTCTGTACTAGGGTTCAACCCTCACCACTGAACTCAAAACCCCCCAAGCTCCAAGCCCCAGAGCACTGAGCCCGGGAAACCCTGAACGTAAACATAAGACTAAACCCTAGACCGTAACCAACTCTGAAGCCCAAGCCTAGCCTTCTGATCCAAGCCATGCCATCATCCATTGTCTTTTAAATGACTGAATTAATGTGGAAAATTCGAAAACACATCTCAAACCTCATGTCGGCATGGGGCGATGGCAAAGCAAACAGGCGAGCAGCAGGCAGTCAGAGTTTCGGTATAAGACATGTTCGGGTTGAGGGCTGCTCAGTTTATAGTTTTAAGGTTTAAAACTTGAAGTGTTGGGTTCGAGGCTGAGGGTTAGGGTAAGGCAGGTTGGGTTCTAGAGGAAAGACCCACATTCCGTTCCAGCTGCAAGGGTGTGAGAGTACGGCTTGCGCCTTCTGCGCTTTAGTGCTTGGGAGATGCTGCGTGTCAGTATTCGGAGGCCAGTAGCCTGCCGCTCCTCGCAGCCTCCAGTTGCCCAGCGCTTCACACAGAGTCAATGGCTAGCCGGCTCAGAATATGATGCCTGCTCCTGAACATTCTTCCCATTACTGCAATTGCTATCAAGATTAGTGCCATGGACGTTAATCTTATCTTACAAGGCTGGGTGGGGCGAAGGGTAGGCCCATGCGAGCTAGGAACATAACACACAGCACCCTGAGCCTCGTCTGTACTGAAAAGCTACGAGATGCCATGCTATACGATATTGGAAAAGACTAAGCTACTTTATTATACACTATACTATCATATGATATAGCGGTATAGAGTAGAAGCCAGAAATTTGAGCATCATGTGCAATTCCTCGTTACTCCTGCAGCGTACAGGTGCAGATGACTCGGAGACAAACTAGCGCTGCTATGAAGGCTGCCCAGCAGCTATGTACAACGAGGCCCACCCGACCTCACGGCATTTCCGACAGCGACAGCGCCCTTGGCTGCAAGAGCAGTCAGAAATCAATCTCTCGAGGAAGGGGAGGGGTGGAGGGCGTAGTTGTGGGATTTGGAAAGCCACAGTATACCGAAATACCTAAACCACCAAAGGAGCGCATAATAACCGCAAGCCCTAGAGCCCTATAATATCCTGCAATAGCCGGTTGACAACCCTGAGCCTGAGAACATCTTAATATGAGTGTAGATAGTTAGGAACGCTTAAGAAATCGCTTGGCCCCTATGTGCACCCTAAGGTCGAAAGAGTCCCGCAATAACCGTTCGGGTCTGCGGGATAGAGCCGAAGCTCAAAGATCAAAAGGTGCGATCTGCTTGCATGCAAGCTTAGCTTTAAGGATCGTGAAAAACTCGGCATGAAGCCTATAAACTCTTCCCCAAAACAGCTTAAGCCCCATCAAGCCCTAAACCCTGTACATCATGAACTCCATAAACCCTACACCATGCAGTAACCCTGAACCGACCAATGCTATCTGCGGCTGATTCACTCTTACCCTGAACTCTAAAATATGCCCAAATTCCCAAGTACCTTCCAATAGAGCCTCTTATGACCCTCTACGACACCGCAAGTACCTACTGTTAACAACCATAACCCCCATCTGGTCCTGAATAGTGGGTCTAACAGAGGATAGTCGGGGAGTCTAGGAGGGCCCCAAATTACCCTAAACCCCAAACCCTAAACTCCCAAGCCCTAAACCCTAAAACCGTAAACCCCAAAACCCCAAAACCCTAAACCCTCGGCCCCATACCCTGAGCCCTAAACCCTCGGCCCCATACCCTAAACCCCCAAACCTTGCCCAGGTGCGGTCTGGGTGGATCGACTCCCCCAGGAGGCGTGGCGCAGGTGGGTGCCTCGACGTAGAAGGCCCTTGTGCGCTGGACCTCGGAACTTGGAGGGGTTTAGGATTTAGGGTAGGGTTATAAGGATCCCTTTTAATGGATCTATAGGGGTACTATAAGAGTTTAGGGTTTAGGGTCTAGTTGGAGGATCATGGGACTTAGTAAGTAGGGTTATAAGTACCTTTATTGATTAAGGTACTTATAACCCTACTTACTAAGTCGCATGATCCTTTAAGACGGATCGATCAAAACCTTTTGTTGAAGGCTTTTAAGGGCTGTTATAAGGGCGACAATTACGGTTCTATGATGTAGAGGCCATTATTTACAATAGGGTTTGGGGTTCGGTATAAGGGTTCTGTATGCGCTGTTTTAGAAGGGTCTTCAGGGCTTAGGATTAGGGCTTGGGTGTTTAAGGACCTTGGATACCTTACTTCGCATCGAAGTCGCTCCTTTGATGATGAACCCGAACTTGTGTCAACCTTCAGTAATTATTACTGGACCTAAGGGAAACCTAGGAATAAAAAGGGTGCCCTTTGTGGTTTAAAGGCTGTTATAAGGGAATCTAAACCCTAAAGAAGGGAACAAGGGCCTACCCTGGGTCCTAGTTTATGCCAGTCGTACTTTTCGATGGGAGAAGACGACAAGACTTTGAGCCGGTTTTCCTGCTGCTTGCTCGTACCAGCTCCTGTGCAACACTGCTCCCTAGGTTCGGGGTTTAGGGTTTAGGGTTTAACCCTAAACCCTAGACCCAGAAGCAATGCTTCCTTCCGCACACTGTCAGAATACCATAGCTTTGCCGATATTATGCTTTTGCTCCTGTCTCTGTTAGGTGTGCTGCTGACATGTGTAAATAAGAACAACACTAAGAATAATGAGAAGAGCAAGCACAAGCACAAGCACCACAACCACCTGAACACCAACCGCAACCATATACCAACTACCATCACCACCATCACCACCACCATCACCACCATCACCACTATCACCACAACCGCACCGCCGCGGCCACCACCACCAACAGCACCAGCACCGTGACTGCAACTTCCTTGACGACGCCGGCGACCCCCACTACTCCTCCTGCTCCTGCTCCTACTCCTGGTCCTACCCCTACTCATGTGGGTGCCGAAGAAGAAAACTGATGCAGGAGCCCATCCAGCTCCACTGAAAGATAACTTTGAAAACCGATGTTGACCATCCTCGTGCAAACATGAACTGCGAGCAATCCATGAATCTCGTTCTCTACACGCCCCAACACGAACATCTGCTGCACTAACTCTGTACCTGACCATTGTAACCTTTTGGCAGCAATGACTTGGCAGCAATGACCTGCACCTTGTGCCCGAAACCCTGAAACAGCCTCCACCCCTGAACCCTCAAGCGTGAAAAGGCGAGGCACATAAGGACCAGAGCGTGTCCGCACCACCCACCAGACCTTTGACATTCCACGCCACAGGCTTGGCTTGAGGTTCCATAAAAGAAAGCTAACATAGCAGCGATATTATAGGGGGCAATATGTTACGCCGGGAGCCTAATCACATCAGTCTTGCTATAAGGCTATTCGGACTCTGGTTGCTGAAACATCTCGATCCCACAGAGCGCATGTATCGAACAAGTCTAAACGGTGACGATTGAAAACATGCGGGTTTAAATATGTCTAAACAGATATTCTATACTACACTCCGTGGGCCGACGGGCTCGGGCCAGCAAGTCCATTTACAATGGCGAACCTGCGGCTTTAAACATGCAAAGAGGCTCGAGTAATGCCTGAAATAATCATCTTATTCTCGCCCTCCCGGTTGCAGATCTCGGTGGGGGTTTAGAGTTTAGGGTTTGTGTTTGGATTTAGGGTTAAGGGTTTAGGTATCGGCCCCCAGCATCAAGATAGGGATGGGGAGCCTTCCAGCTCAAGCCCACCTCCCCATGACCCTCGGCTTGCCTGTCTGGTTCCTAGTAGGGAGTGGGGGGATGGATTATGGCAATGGGGACTACTTTTGGGAATACCATTCCCCCATTCCCTACTAAGCACCAGGGAGATGAACCTCCTTGGGGGTGCTTTCCATCCCAATCCCAAAGGGTCCAAGTATCATCTTGGTATATACTTAGACCCCCCAAATACCTTATAAGTATATACTATAACGATACTTGGACCCTTTGGGAATGGGTCGCATACTTGGCCGCGCTCTTGATTGCAACCCCCGCCGCTCGGACCGCCTCGTGAGACTTCGGCCTGGCGACTGTGGTGACAGCTTGCCCTAAGGGTCCATGTACCTAAGTAGTATATACATTGGCCTTAAAGTACTCCCTATATGGGTACATTGGACCCAAAGTTTTCTGCTATATGGGTACATGGACCCTTAGGGTTGGGCAATGGCCCTAAACAAACAGTTGCACTCCTTGGCCGTCTCGATGCGCTTGAACCTCGGCAGGAGCTTGCCGACTTTCGTCCGCTTCGGCGCCGGCGCGGCTGCATCTGACGGTCGCCTGGACCTACCATCTTGCTCGACATCCATCTGCTGCGCTTGGCTGACTGCTCCCTTGTCCCACTCCTTGGACTTGCCCATTTTTCACATCACTTGCTATGCTACCCCCGTGACCTCGGCAGTCCGGCTGTATGTTTCGAGCAGTCCGGCTGTCTGTTTCGAACTGCACGAGCTTCCTGGAGAGGTATGCTATAGAGGCCTGGGAAACCGGATCGTACACATTGTAACACCCTGATAGAGCTCCGTCTTTTGGAACCGCTCACTCTGAACCGCTAACCGAGCCTTTTGAGAGGCACGCGAAAGGTTCGGGATACTTTGGAGGACGCTTTGATTTGCGGGAGGGGCGCCCCAAACCCTCAACTCTACATCCTGACGGTTGGGGTTCTTTACACGCCGGACTGGCTCCGCTACTTGGAGGGGCAGGGGTATTAGTAAGTCGTTTATAAGTAGGGTTATAATGATTGGGGCAACTCCACTTAGGGTACTTAGAACTCTACTTATAACCTACTTACTACGTCCCCTACCCCCCCAAGTAGACCCTAAACCCTAAACCCCATAGATCCCTTTCAGGAACCCTATATAGATCCCTTTAAGGAGCCCTTTAAGAGCCCTTACTAAGTCCCCTGCCCCCTCCAAGTAGGAAGAAAAGGCAACATTTCGAGCCCAGAGGTCCAGATCAGGGCTTCGGGCTTAAGCGCTTGGACCCCAAACCCTAAAACCTAAACCTTGGGTTCAGAGTTTTGGAAACTCCACACCAAAAGCCCTAAACCCGAACTCACAAGCTTCGGGGTTGTATCAGACTTATGTAATATGGGCCTTAATAATGAACATGGGATTTCGGCGTATAGTATACTCATAGTTATAAGGACCCGCCGCCCCCCCCAGAATACTATTGGAAATTGCTTGGGCCCTGGTATTACACGTGTGCCCCAAGCCGCCTCATACTGTCCACGGCAAAGCCTGTGCGTCGCCAGGAAGACAGTCTGGTAGCCTGCCGCGAGGACCAAAATGGCTCCGTACTACATCACCAAGAGCGTCAGGGTTCTGCGCTTCTGTAGTTAGTTCGATACTGTGGTCATAGAGGCCGAATGCGGTTCGGCGTAAAACCGCAAAAAGAACTCAAGCCCTACTTGTCAACTCTCCAGAGCTTCTCTTGGGTTGGTTTGACACCTAGGGTTTAGGTTTTTGCTTTTTGTCGCTGAGGGTGAGAGGCGCTGGTTACTGGAGGGGGGGGGGTCATCTGGATTCAGGGTCTTAGGGCTTGGCGCTTGGGTGTTTAGGGGTTCAATTCAAGGCTGTGGCTCAAGGGCCATGAAAGCGTACCTGTAGTATCCATTGTAATTAGTCCTTCTTTGGTTACAGGAGTCGATTTCATGATTCGGCTTTCAAAGTAAACATGGTTAACCAAAACCAGAAATACAATGGAGACTACAGGTAGGGTTTAGGGACGTGCAGAGATCTGACGGCGCAGTGAATCGTGTGAATCACAGTCCCGAATCACTGATCTGATTCAAGGAACATTCCTTATAAATTAAGGGATATAGAACTCTCTGGGAAATACATGTGTGTTGGCGACCTTTCACGCCGGCGAAGCAGTGCACGACCCCCTAGATAGACTGATAGATGGATAGGTAGGTCAGTTTACTAAGAATAAAGAGAGAGAGAGAGAGAGAGAGAGAGAGAGAGAGAGAGAGAGGAAGAGAAAAAGGGACAGATGTATAAATACGTGTGTATATATAGTGTACACACACATATATATATATATGTATACATATCGATAGGTCTTTAAACCAAACGGAAATAGAAGAAACCTTCATCGACAAATATGCAACCCCTGCAGCGTTGCAGTATACGCGCTAAACCCAATAAGCATAGGCACATGGACCCCCAAACTGTTAATGCCGTAAGCCGTCATGGGATACTTAAAAGGCACCCTTACAGGAACCCGCAAACACACCCTTCAGGCGACCTGTACAGGAATGCTTACAGGAAACCTTGCAGGAGCTTTCAAGAAACCTTGCAAAAACACTCTTACACACAGGAACCCTTGCGGGTATCTATACACGAACCCGTGCCCTTACAGCAACCCCAACAAGCGTGCCAGTCTCGCCACTAGGAAAGGAGATGGAGTCAATACGGACGTCAGCCAAGACCTGGGTTCAGGGTTCAGGGTTGAGTGAAAAATAGGCTTCAAGCACTACACATGTCGCGCTTTTTCGGATGTACTGATGGGATTTGGTCCGAGGGGTCAGGTTTGTCTTATCTTCTTGGAACGGGGTTTCGGGTCTCGTAGGATATGCATGGATTTGTTGGCTTTGGCGGGTTAGGGGTTGTGATCGCGAGGCCAAAGTACAGATGACAGCAGTTCATGGACCTATTATCTTTGCGGAAACGTTTCGGTGTATAGCCCTTACAGGTCGCAGTCGAGGATTTAAGGCTTAGGGCTTCGCATGCGCATCGCAGGGCTGCCGCGTTGGAACTTACCTTTTAACCCGAGACCCAAAGCCTAAATCGAATTCACGGCGCGAAGAACCTCTAAGAGGCCTTATCAAACCCTGAACAAGCCCTGTAGAACACTAAACCCAAAAACGTAACACCCTGTTTACAAGCCTGCTAGAATCCTAAACCCATCTAAACCCTAAACCTGTCGACCCTAAACCATAGAACCCTATATAATCCTAACTGGACACTTATCTCAAATGATAGCTTCTCAAGGTCCCTTTTTGTAATCCCCACAACTCATTCCCCCGTTCCCTACTACGAACCAGGGAGTTGTACTAGGATTCGCCATGGACCTAAGAATGCAAAGGGCTCCCTTTTTGGTATTGGGCAGATTGACACGGACCCTCAAAAAGAGAAGCAACTGGGAGACCCGGTTTCAAAACGCTAGCCTAAAAGCCTAAACCCTTGAAGCCCCAAACAATAAACCTTAAACCCCAAAACCAAAAGCCTTAAACCCTAAACCCCAAGCCCCAAAAACCTACACCTTAAGGCCTGAGCCGTAAACCTCAGAACCTATACCCGAAACCCTCAAGCCCTAAACCCTTAAACTCTAAACCCCTGTAACCCTAAAACCCCCTAAACCCTAAACCCTTCTAGAATCCCTACAGATCCCTTTAAAGGGACCCCTTAAACCCTGAACCCTAAACCTGAAAACCCCTGAAGCACCCAAGCCCCCGGCCGGTTTCTGCCCAGGCCGGTGCACCTTCAGAAGGGCTCCAACCAGTGTCAGCATGGTTTTATGTAGCAAGTATGTATGAACCTATGTATGAATCGATGCTGTATACATAGAGAGAGAGAGAGAGAGAACATGTGTGAGTGTCTGTGTTTAGGCTTAGGCTTTTAGCTTGTTGGTTTACTGGCTTGACAGTTAATGTAATTATGGGGCGTTTAGCTCAAGGTTGGACTTAGGGGCATTGAGCACCACTGATTACGGTGTTGGTGAAGATTCTCGGCTCATCGTAGCACAGCTACATTGGGCTGTAAGGGGACATGTCCTGTAGGGTCGAATTCTGACCCTTCTGAACCTAAACCTAGACGCTAAGGCAAACTTGGAAAACACATCCGGGTACTACCTGTAAAAGCCTTCGAGCGCCATCGCAAGTTGAGCCTGGCCATGTCAAAACCGCCTGCCTTTGGGGTTCGGGGTTTACCAGGAGTGTTTAGGGTTTACGGGTATGAGGATTTAGTGTAAGGAACCCCAAAATAGTATTGGTAATTAAGGCCCCTAGAGTAAAAGGCCCTGAACCCTCAGCTTCCCCTGTTGCGGCTTTTGGGGTCCGGATGATTGTCGCTCTACGGCTGCAACCTGCAGGGCTGTCGGGTGGGTACCAAGCTGCTGGAGGTTGAATGTAGGGGCCTCAATGATTAGGATAGAGTTTGGGGGTTTTGGGGATTATTAATCGTACTGCAAGAATATTCATAAGGAGCCCCCCAAACCCCTGTTCTGATTATTCAGGCCCTACATTAGGGTGATTTTGAGAGGGTTCGAACGGGGATGGCTTGAGCGTTTAGCTTCAATACATGGCGTTTTTGAAGCTGGTGCGAATCATAAACCTGAAACAGCCATGGCTTGTAAACTCATGAACCCTAGACTCTTAAACCCAAACTCTAAGCCCCTGTTCAGGTGACCGGCGTCTTTACCACCAGCGCCTCCCACAGTCCTACGTAGCTTACCCTCAACCCTAAAACCCTAAACCCTAAAACCTTAAACCCGAAACCCTAAATCCCCGAAGCCTGGCACCCGAAAACTTTATGCACTGTTAAATTAAACTTCAGTCCGCCTAGCAAACTTTAAACCAGCAAGCCCTAAACCATCCTAAACCCTAAAACACCAAACCCGAAAATCCTAACTAAAGCCTAAACCCTAAGATCCTAAACCCTAAAACCCTAAACCGGAAACTCCTTAAAACTAAAGCCATAAAAACCCTCGAGCCGCCCTCAGCGGCCTCCAGATAGGTACCGCAGTTCGGGTCGAACTCGTACTCCGTCCCCCGGCAGCTGGCAACGTGCGCATTCTGCATGTACGCGACCTTGACAGGTCAAGACTTTCTGGAGCCTATAAGACCTTCCTTTTTGGGTTCTCTATTATGAGTTCCTTACATAAGTCCTTAAAAAGGTGGCTTATGTGGGGTCGCGGTAGGGTTTAGGGTTTAGGGAGTTTCGGATTCAACCGTATGGAAACCCGCTCCCATCAACAGCCGTGGCGGGGATTTCCCACTGGGAGTCATTAAAAGTGTGACGGATGGATGTAGGCCGACACGAGTCTTCGAGCATATCAAACCGGCCGAATGAAGATCGGCACCGTGTGCACATGTGGAATTGTAGGTGGCAGTCGGCGGGGTGTTGATCCGCCTTTCTTCCCCAAGCCAAGAAGGGATATGTAACCGCCTCCTGAACGTCCACGATGTGCAGTCTCGCACGCTGGTCCGCATAGAGCTCGACGCAAGGAAGGATGTCGTTCCGGGGCGGCCGGGTCCTGCCGCTGCTTAGGGTTGGGGGTCGGCATCTTCAGTTGCTGTGCCACCCTCTGTACCTGATGTGTCAGGTTGCTGGTTTGCGCAGATCCGCGGCTAGGGACGGCCGGTGGTGTGGGAAGGCGATGCTGCTGTGGCAGAGGTTGCTGGGAGTGCTGGGACGGAGCCCTGAAGTGCCACCGATTATCTTTACTTCCCACAAACCCGTGAGCCATAGGATACAAACATTCAAGCATAATAGGCCCTACAGTAGAAGCCAGAAAGTTGAAACATCATTAGCCTCATGCCCTTGAAGTTTCGTACAGGGAATCCAAGCATGAATCATACTAAATGTATGTTCCAACTTTCCGGAGTTCATTGTACTTGTCCAGTATCCTGGAGAACTAAAAGTTAACCTTTGGGAGTAAGTGTATTGGTATTATTTAATTAGGAATTGTAGCACCCCCCAAAAAGGATCAAGGTTACCTACTCAGTGACTTACTCCACTACCAGGAAGCCCTACGATACCCTCATTAAAGTCTAAGACTCCTTCCGCAGAAGACCCCGCAAACGGTGGATTCTTCCGTACACCCGATTGGGTGTGAAAGCCCTAAACCCACACCCGTCAAAGCCGCTAAACCCTAAACCCTAAAAATCTCTGAAGCCATTATCAACCCCTTAAAAGCTTCCTACTCACAGCCCACTAGGCACAGGAGAACCCCTAAACCCTAAACGCCAAACCCGAAATAAACAAAACCCTGAGCCCTCAACCAAACTTACCCTAAACCCTAAACCAAAATCCTGAACCCTAAACCAAAACCCTAAACAGCGGTCTGCCTGGAGATCCTGACCAGCCTCGATCGTCCTCGGCTGCTTTTGTCGGTGGAGGGTGCTTCATGTAGGGGCTCATACCCTAAACCGTAAACCCTAAACCCTAAGCCCTAAACCCTACTTAATGTAGGGGCTCATACCCTACCCCTGTTTAAGGTATCTAATTTTCTGCATCACAGATCCTAACCATAAATCCTGGTCTCCTAAAACAGGGGTAGGGTATGAACCTCTAGGTCATGTAGGGGCCGTAAAAATTAGAACAGTGTCTTGGGGTATATTATACCATGATTATACTAAGGACCCCCCCACCAAAAAAAAAGGTATTCGTAATCATTGAGGTTCCTATTATAATTAGGGTCATTTTGGGTTAGGGTTTGGGGGTTTAGGGTTGCGCTTCTGGGGTTTAGGGATTAGGGTTTGGTTCGCTTTTGGAAGGCTGCTTCCCTCCTTACCTAAGCCGGTCTGCCATGACGGCAGTCAACAGCGCTGACGACTTGTGTTTAGGTAGTACTTAAAGGGTCACAAGACTTAGTAAGTAGGGTCACAAGCAGGGTAACTGTAGTGGATCTACTTAAAACCCCAGTTGAGGTACATATAACCTAACTAAGTAAGTGCGATGATCCTCAGTAGAGTTTGAGGTTCTCAGATCGTGAGAGCTGTTTGGCTTGAGATCTGAGTCCTAACATGTCATACCCTTGAGGACACGATGGGCCGCTACAATCAACCCGCAGTAGCAGCGGCAGCAGCACCACCACCACCAACAACCCCCCCGTAAGTGCATGGGTAGTTAGAAGTGGAGATATAAGTCCCGTAATATAGGTTATTACTATAGTTACCCTACTTACAAGCCCACTTATAGCCACCCATGAACCTCCAAGTACTGCACAACCTATACGTGACGCGAGCCATAATTCAGGCATGTCCGGATTCAGCTGGGCTGTCGAGGCAAGGCATTTAGCTCGTTAAAACATGACCCTAAACCGGTTTACGGTTTAGGGTGTTACAACCAAGACCCTTAGTTAAGGTAAGCGCTTAAGGTCTATAGTAGGGTTCAGGGTATACCCGCCCCCTTTTGAATGCCCTAAAACGAAAACTCTCAAGGCCCTAGACTCCTGGACTCTCAAAAGCCTAAAACGCTTACAGAAGATCTAAATGTTCAGTCAATCAGGTTAGGGCGGCAGCTTAGGTCTTGTTCATGGATCTGAGGGTTTCGTGTATGGCGTAGGATTTAAAGAGTTTGGGCTGAGGAGCTCTGGGTGGTTTAAGGGTTTGATTTTTTATTTAGGGTTTGGTTTAGGGTTTAGGGTTTAGGTTTTAGGGTTTACCTAGACTATCCAAGGTACCCTAAATCAAAAGTAAGCGTGGCAATTTGCTTAAGGGTCATATCGCTGTTTAAAGTTACATTGATTACTCTAGGCTGTTGGAATTCTCAAGCAGTATATAGACCCTTAAACCCCTAAAAACCCTAAACTCCTCTAGTAATCCTTTTCGTCCCTTAAGGAAGCTTCTCGAATAACGATACCTGCTCCCTTAATGAGGGCCTTTGCGAATAACATACCTGTTGGGAGCCTTGCAGGTTGCTCCGTGGGGTGGCTTCGACCCTAATAATCTAGGAAGTTGATTAAGAATCCTTGGGCCTTTATTGGGGTTCCTTATATGAGTCCTACTATTTTGGGGGTTGTAGGTCCAGGGTTGCTTAATTTCAGCTTCCTATACTCGATCCCACATCAACCCCCAGTTAGGGCTTGTACTTAAAGGATCATGGGACTTAGTAAATAGGTTCTAGTTGGGGTTATAAGTCCCCTAAGTGGGGTAATCCTAATTATAAGCTACTTCTAACCTTAACTTACTAAGTCCCATGAGCCTTTAAGTAGGGTGTGTAGGCCAGGGTTTCTTCATCAGGTTCCTACATTAGAGCGAGACGGAAAGATCGGAGAGACCCCCATAAAGGGGGTTCCGGGCTTCAAGAAGCCCCTAAAACCATCACGGGAGGAAAGCTAAGAGCGCCGAGGAACGGATGATGCTGGCAGCCGGCTGTGTTAGTTCCTTGGCCTTGGCTAGTGCCCTATTACTTGGAGGATCGTGGGACTTGTTAAGCTCATTGCGGTCATACGTAGTAGTTAATAACTACAGCTACCTTACTGATAATCCTGGCTACTAAGCCCCATGATCCTTTAAGTATTACTTCACCCCTCAAGCCCTTGCCCCCTAACCTCCCAAAACAAAATCGCTGAACCACTGCATTATAACTAAACCACCGACGTGTGCTAAGGAAGCCTCTGCTTTCTTCTGCAGATGCCGCTATCATTTACACCCTTCTTATGGTCCCCCCCTTTTTTGGGCGGGGTCAAAGGATGTTCACGGTGGATTGCATAATTAGTGTGCCAAGCGAAAGGGCGCTTTGTGTTGTGAGCATGCATTGGTCTTCAGACGTACTTACCCTAGGACCGCCAACAGACCACAGGGCTTTGAGACATTGCGAAAGGCATCGAGTGCGTGACTGATTGGGAACTCTGGAGATTTTGGTTCTTGATCGTTCTGAGCGCTTCTTGGCAGCTTTGGTTGCAGCTAGCCCTGTAGCGGCGTCCCCGCTGCATTGCCCAACAACAAGTTGGAGACCTCAGAGCCAAAATCCTGGCCATCTGAGAATCAGATGATGCAGAGACTCCAATATCCCTTAATTAAGGAATATACCTTAAATGATCATACGACCTTAATAGGATCCCGGATATGATCTAAGGAATATTCCTTAATTCAGGGATGTTGGAGTCTTCGATGATGCAGAAGCCTTTCGACCCAGGCTGCAGAGGCTCCGAACAAATCGGGTCGCTGCCAGCCTCTATATCTTAGAAGGGGGCCCCACCCTGTAATAGTGACTATATGCACTATATTCGGGCCCTACTATATTCCTAATACCACTATTATAGGGTGGGGGCCCCTTCTAATCTATATCACATTCTTCCTTAGACCCGGATCGAACCTAGCTTTTCTGATGTCGTAATGTAGGGGTCTTAATAATTAGAAAAGGGTTTTGGGGGTTCCTTAAGATACTTATAGCATAATATACCCGCCCAAACCCTGTGCTAATGTACTAAGGCCCCTATATTATAGTCCCCTTATAGAGGGCCTTATTTCGAGCCCTGTAAAGGGAACCCTCTTCTGTGGTAAGCCTTGGCGTCCTGCACCGGGTTCAAGGGCATTGGGGTTCAAGGCTTGTCTCAGGGCCGAACCCATTAAACACAAAACCCAAAGCCTCAACCCTAAACTGGCTCTAAAGCCTAAACCCTTGATCCTTAGCCCTAAACCCTAAGCCCTAATTAATGTAGGAACCTGATTAAGAAACCTTGGGCATTTATAAGGGTTCCTTATAAGAGTCCTACCATTTTGGGGTTATAGGCCCAGGGTTTCCCAATCGGGTTCCTACATCAGACCCTAAACCCAAATCCTTTAGCCCTCTTGGAACCAGAACAATAAAGCACAGATAAACAATCTTCTCTTTCGTTTTATGTGAACAAGAGTTAAAAGTAATTCCTAAGGAGACTATGGAATCCCAAACAGCAAAACCTGAAACTGGAATCTAAGCCCGATAGATGCGCTTAGAAAGGCGTGCTTTGGGAGATAGAGCTAATCATAACTGATTCACCTGCCAAGGTTGCATCGCTCCTGGTTCAAACACGTTGGCTTCCGAATCACGGCTGTATGGCACGGTAGGTTAAAGATATTGCAGGAACCTGATTTAAAAAAAACCTGGGCCTCTTGCCCCCCAAATTGTAGGATTCATAAGGAACCCTAATAAAGGTCCAAGGTTTCTTGATCAGATTCCTACATTACTGGCTGTGGCTAAAGAGCTTCTGCAAACTGCTTACCACTCCGAAGGTTATAGGCTCGGGGAACTACACCTAGAGGCTCATACCCTACCCCTTTTGAAGGTACCTATTATTCTATAGAACGGATCCTAACCATAAGGCGAAGTATGCAAAAAAAGGGGTAGGGTATGAGCCTCTAAGTAAGTTATATATATAACCGAATGGGCAGTTCTCTGAAAATAGGACTCCTTTAACAATTTAGGTTCATTATTCCAGGGTGTCATACTATTTTGCGGCCTAAAAAGGTACGTACCCCTAATTCAGAGAACTACCGCAGTGAAAACCCTGCCAGGCTCAGAAGCCAGGGCATCTGGAGAGACACACTCGTACTCGTAGGTATACATGGGGGTTCCCGAAAATAGGGGACCTTAATATAGTACCCTAAACAGTAGGATCCCTATTATAAGGACCCCAAGATGAGGTACCCCTATTTTAGGAAACTCCCACATCGAAGATACCTACAAAAAGGCAGCCGGCCCGGAACTGAAAACCCAATAGCTACAAACCTCGATCTTAAATCCCGAAACACATCTAAAATCCAGCCGAGTTGTACTTTAAGGGCTCCCAGAACTACCTCTGTAGAATCATAAAGGGGAAACGAAAGTGCCCCAAAGCTCCACCTAATACAGGAACCGCAATCCCTAAATTCTGAACCCGTTGCAGCCAAGTAGCAGCACGCCGCCCCGCGACCTCCCGAGCGGATTAGCTCACGACCTCACAGACTTTCAGTGGCAAGTTACCTAGATGCTCCATAGTTGTTCCTTTCGGGAGTTATATTTAGAATCCTATAAGGTTCTCCCAACAAGGAACTACTTATGAGCCTATGGGTAAACTGCAAGGGATTGAAACCATGTGCATTTTCGAGTCAAGAGTAGTTGGGGCTAGGGCTTATATCGGCTTTTGGGTTGAGGGGTCTTAGGCTATGGGTGGAGGGTTTGAGGTGGGTCAATGCTTAGCGACTAAGAGCGTGGAGTCTGCGCATTGGGGTCGTTGGAGTCGGATGATTCCGAGCCTGGGATGTGCATGCACAGGTTGATTTGCTTTATGCTGCTGCATGAGTGGCATTGCGAGCATGATGAAGCAAGCTCATTCAACTGCTTGTCCTCAACAGCTACGAGTGGTGAAGTCGGACAGTCATTAGCACTTACAGTGTCGGTAGGGACGACTGCAACCTTTTCAGTATCTGAGCTCCAGGATTCATGTACTAGCTTCCCCAGCAGCCCCTAAAAAGTCCTTCTATAGGCCCTAAACCCTGTACCCTTATAGACTTATAGATTCCTACAGATCCCTTAAGGACCCTTAATAGAACCCCTAATCATTCCTTTAAAGCAACCCTTAATGCGATTCTTATGTATACAGAATAGAAGCTCCGGGGCCGCCACAGGGATCTATAAGAATGTCGATGCTGTAGGCGATCTGACAGGCGCAGGAAGTGTCACAGCTTACCCTAAGGCTCCATAGTCAACAGTAGTTTCTTTTGGGGGTTCATGTTTAGAATCCTATAAGGTAATCGCAAAAAGGAACTACTATGGAGCCTCTGGGTAAGCATCACTGAGAGCGCGAGCGAAAGGTGTTTCGCAAGGCGCGGGCGAGCGGTATATGTGTTATATGTGAATGTAGCGCTTGCTCATCTTTGCTGTATCACACAGTCGCGTCTACGAATCCTTGGCAGTGTTTGGTCTTTGGTCGACCATGAGCCGAGCATCACAAGACAAGTCCATGCATGTATCCCGCATTAAGGGAGCATGTGCCAACTGTCGTAACTCCCGGAACTTGCCTGCCTGCATTCACGGGTACAATCCATATGCGCACTCATAAATATTTGTATCTACTCTACTGGCGAACCTCGTGCACAGACGCATTCGTCAAAACCCCGTGCTCGCCCTGATGCACGTACATATACATATACATGTACATATACATGTACATATCCATATACGTATCACAAATACATATACATATGCATACCACTTATACACATACCATAGACATATACATATACACATACATATACATACACGTACATACACACACGGACGTCTTGCAACTTGTGTTGCACCAAGGTGTATACCCCATATAAGACCTCGGTTCCTTTGCTCAAAGAACACTCAACTCGACTTCTATGCCCTCCCTCAAGGCGCATGCGCCCAAAGATTATATACTTGTGCTCCAAAGTAGTCTACTTTAAGGCCAAAGTAAATACGTATACTACATGGAAAATAGACCCTTGAGGGCCCTTTTGACTTTTGACTTCATAAGACTGCAGCCTAGAGTACTAGCTAAGGCACATCTACAGCCCTGGGTTGCTTGTGCCACCACAATCGGAGGATCGTGGGACTTAGTGGGTCCGGTCAGAAGTACCTTAATTAATTGAGGGTTATGAGTAGTCATAATTGCAGTTACCCGTCATGTTCCTAGCCACTCAGTCCCATGAGACATTCAGCAGGAACAACACCCAGACCCGGAGACTTCCGAGCTTTCGGGGTGCCTTTTCTTACGGTTCAGGGTGTAGGGTGGGTTTAGGGTTGAGGACGTAAAACCAAGAGTTTTTGTGGGTTTAAGGTCGAGGGCTGTCAAAGCTCCGCATTTTGAAGCACGGTGCCTTCATGGATCGCGCTAAACCCGGGGCAGTGTAGTCATTCTGATGCTTTTGTGTTCAGTGCAGGGTTTAGAGTTTGGCGGTTTAGGGTTTAGGGTTGTCGTTTTCAACCATCATCCGAAACTCCGTTCATCCAAGTAGCATAGTCTGTCTGGATCCGAAACCTCAGCGCCAAAACTGTGTATTCTACCGTTCGGGTTCGGGGCACAGCTTTGAAGATTACCCAGACATGAGATGCCTGCACCATACCCAAAAGGGTCCGTGTATACTACCGCTTTGGAATGAGGTCCCAAAGACCTTCCTTGTAATTGTTCCGTGGCCCTATTTTCATCGTTGGAGTACATATGGAACATCCTGGATAGGAATTTGGGACTGTCCGGGGTCCAAAACTATGGCAAGGGGGTTTGGGGTTTAGGATTTGAGATTTGGGCTTACGGCTTAGGTTCTTGCTTTCGATAGCTACCCTAAGGGTCCATGTACCCAAATAGTATATACTTTGGGCCCAATGTACCTATATAGGGAGTACTTTAAAGCCAAAGTATATACCATTCTAGACCCAAGAGTAACCTAGGATTTAAAAGGGTGCCCTTTTTGGTTTAAAGGGGGGGTATAAGGGAACCTAAACCCCAAAAATGGGAATAAGGGCCTACTCTGGGTCCGAGTATTTGAGCACATGGATCCTCAGGGCCAGGATGACCGTTGCAGCTCAGGCCCGAGACTCTCAGCGAATGCATGCGTCTAAATTCCAGGGCCGTTGGCTTTGGGGTTTAGGGTTTAGGGTCTAAGCCGTAGAGACTGTCGGGGTTCAGGGGGTTTCCTTGCCGGACATCCTACAAAGAAGATGCCACAGAAGAGTAAAGAGGATCCACAAGCTCCATCCTCCGTGCCCCCAGTCTCACACAATCGACGCTGACAGAAATGTCCCTCGAGCATCAGTTAACTTCAGCCCAAGCACCTAACCCAACACAACACCGAACCACACCCCTGCAAGCCCAAAGTCAAAACCATCTAAACTCTAAGTCATCACCCTGCACCCTGAGCCCTGCATCAAGGTTTCAGAAACAAGATGGCTTATCTCGTCTTATCGCCCATGTATTTTCTTGATAAGGATTCTACGATGTTGAGTCTGCATTTGGCTCTTTACTTTCTTTCAGACACTCCCAAATTCTTGCGGGTTCAGGGTTGCATGCAGCTCAAAGGAGATGCTGCGCCTCGCAGCTCTTGAGAAGAGCACAGAAGCTCTGCTTGGTGTCTGGGATATGTGGGTTCCCGGTTTAGACCCTAAGCCCAGAGCCCTATACCCGAACTATGTGGCATACCGTAGTTGGCTTACTTGGAGGATCTTGGGACATTGTAATTAATTGGGGTTAACGGTAAGGTAACTACAGTTATAACTACATATAACCCCAGCAAAGGTTCTTAGAAGCCTACTGACCAATTCCCATGATCCTGCAAGTAGGGCATCTAGGTCTAGCGATCCGCAAAATGAAGGCCGAGGAACTTGTAGTCGGTTCTCAGCAGCGCAAAATACGGATCAGTGTCTCGCCTTTCAGCTGCTGGGGCTCCGGATAGCGCAACAAAAACAGCGACTAGCATGGTCTCCGGGCGCAACAATGGTAGATGAATGTCTATCCGTACCCTTTGAACCGTTGTTCCGCAGCTTGGTACTGGACTTTGAAGTAACCAGGGAGAAAAAAGTATAGACTTTTATTTCATAACGGCTCCTTTAAGGAACAGGTACCGAAAGTATTCAAACATGGTACTCCAAACCCAGGAGTAAGGCTGCGGACAGGGTCACTTCAAGGGTTCGGGGATTGGTACAGTACCCTTACTTGGAGGATCATGACACTTAGTAAGTAGGGTTACAAGTCCCTTAATTGGGCTTATAAGTAGTCATAACTGTAGTTACATTACAAATAACCCCAATTACTAAGTCCCATGATCCTTTAAGTAGCCCTGCACACTAGACTCACTAGACCGCAACCCTGTACCAAACCCAGAAGCCGTAAATCCGGGTAGCATGCCTCGAGAATTGAAGGGCTCTTGACTAGCACAACGTTTCCCAAAGAGTCCGTATATGCCAGATACCATGGTTATTGGTCTCAACATCCATACGAAGGATGGCCTTCAAGGGCTCTGTTCCATCATGGTGGCATGGACTGACCCTTTTGGTTTTGGCTCCGGTAGTCGCAACATCTTCATGATAAATGTATATGTACACAATCGAGGCTTCAGCACGAATCTAGCTGTAGTTGCCTGATTCAATACCGCCCCGCTGTCCACTAATCGCTTCTCTCATGCTTGACGGGGGTCCCGGCTAAGAGTTTGGGAGTGAAAACAGGGTCGCCAAGAATGACTTGAAGGCCTCATGACTTGGGCCTTATAGGATTCTAAATATGAACCCCAAAAAGGAACTACTATGGAGTCTATGGGCAGATATGTTATATTGCCATAGTGCATGACCTCAGGGCTACAAGTACCCATGTCTCTGGGCTCAGAAACCACATCATGTGAGCACTTGGCCCTCGCCCTGCATTAAGATACTCCTAAACCCCTGAAGCCTAAATCCTCAACCCTTAATCCCAAACCCTGAATCCTCACCCTAGACCCTACACCGCTGTGCCACACTCTCGACTTGATGCTTTCTTCGTTGTCTTTCCCTTCCATAAAATACCATAAATTGCTTTCTTGTATTTCCCATGATGCAGGCATTCTCGGAACCCTACATAAAAAGGGAAGGTTTTGGTAGCTGGAGGTAGGAAAAAAACAACGTCACAAACGCCGAGCCATGCCCTGGCACTGCTGATGTTCATGAGGGGCAACCAGAATCCTAAAAACCTACATTTGTTTTGAGGGCGTATGTAAGAAAATCATAGAAAAGGATCCGTAAAGGTAAAGGGTAGGTAGGTTATTTGGGGTTAGGGAAAGCTTTATGTTACCTAGAGGGTCATATACCCTACACCTTTTTGGGGGTACCTAGTTTTATGGTTAGGATCTGTTATGTCGAAAAGTAGGTACCTTGAAAAGGGGAAGGGTATGAGCCTCTAGGATAGCCCTTTAACGGAACCCTACTCTAATTATTAAGGGGCTTTCCTTATAGTAGCCCTTAAAGAAAGGAGCCCTTCAAGGAACCCTTTGAAAGATAAGCCGAACTCCCTGCTATTTTGAAAGCTCTAGGGTCCAAGGCAGTCCCCCGACACATCGAGCCGGAAAGACCGAACGAGCAAACCAAGGTCTTAATATAGGGGCCTTAATAATCAGAATAGGCTTCCCTTAAAGGGGTCCTTTCAAGGGGGCTCTATAAGGGCTATTATAGATAGTATAAGGGTACAGCTATACTATAGGGGCCTTAATGATTAGAATAGGGTTCCTTTACAGGGTCCTTCTACAGGGGTCTATAAGGGCTGTTGTAAGATATAGTAATTATAAGGTACTATAATATAGGGGCCAAAACAATTAGAATAGGGTTTGGGGGCCCAAAATACTATAATAAAAAAGGAAGCCCCAAAATAGTATTGGTATTTATGTAAGCCCCTGTATTAGACGAGCTGCTGCGGCATGTTCCTGACCGGCTGGAAGCCAACGGCATCCTGCTCTCAAGCTTCTTGCGGATTTGGTGGTATAGGGTCTGCAGGGCTTATGGCTTGCAAGCAAACACTGCGGCCTATGGGAGAGTAGCAGATGGATGAGATTAAATCACAGAAGACTTGTTTCATTCATGCATGCATACATGCAAACATGCATACATACAGTACATTCGTGCATACAGAAACACAAAAGTTACATACATGTACACAAGCATAAGTATGTACATGCGTACATACATGCAGACATACATAACATGCATGCATACATACATACAAACATACATACAAACATACATACATACAGTCATGCACGCGTACATACATACATACATACTTACTTACATGCATACATACATATATCCACGCACGCGTACTGTTTATGTACAATGATAGACATAAGAGAGTTTCCAGCTCGGCTTCGGCAAGGGCTTCAGCAAGACTTGATCAGTCCTCGGCCTTCGTTGAGGTCCAGTAGAAGCCTCGTGGAGGGGAAGGTGTCTGGAATCAAGATGGTTTGCTTCGTTGCTTTGAGGTGTTCAACTCTTTCCACTGAGGCTTATACTAGTTTGTGTTCTGGGGGTTTTAGGGCTTGGGGTTTACAGGTGTTTGGGTTTCGATTTCGGGCTAGTGGCGTATTGGGATTTGGGGACATGTGCCTTCAGAGTGCTGGAAACAGAGGGAACAGCTCATCACTAGAGAGCACCATCAAAAACCGTGTCCAATTGCTGGCATATGCTGACCAAACCAGGAAACCAAAATGCATAGAGGAGTAGGAGTAGCTACCTGGTGAATAAGGCGTTCTCTATACCCATGGAGTGTCACAGCACTTCGTTCGCGAAACCCCCCATGGACACCATTCTGACCACTAAGGCGCCAGAATAGCAGAGAAGATCCCAGAACCGGGGACTTGACTTCAAAGTTAGAACACCACTTGGCCGCAGGGACACGACAGGAGGGTTGGCCCTCATGGTCGTTGTCTGCTGGCGGTAGTAGTGTTAGCAGTCGTCGTAGCAGTAGTAAGAGTGTTAGTAGCAGTATTCCTGGTACATGTAGTAACTTTAGCAGCAGCGGCAGCAGCAGCAGGAGCAGTAGTAGTACTACTAATAATAGTGGAAGTAGTAGTGGTAGTGGTAGTGGTAGTGGTAGTGGTAGTGGTAGTGGTAGTAGTAGTGGTAGTGGTAGTGGTAGTGGTAGTGGTCGTGGTCGTGGTCGTGGTCGTGGTCGTGGTCGTGGTCGTGGTCGTGGTCGTGGTCGTGGTCGTGTCGTGGTCGTGGTCGTGGTCGTGGTCGTGGTGGTGGTGGTGGTGGTAGTGGTCGTGGTAATGGTAGCAGTAGCGGTAGCGGTCGTCATAGTAGTAGTGATAGTAGTAGCAGCAGTAGCAATAGCAACAACAGCAGCAGCAGCAGGAGTAGCAGATGCAATAACAGTAGCAGTAGCAGTAGCAATAGCAGTTATCAGGCAGTGGCAGTGGCAGTGGAAGTAGGAGTAGTCGTCGTCGTAGCCGTAGTCGTTGTAGCAGTAGCAGTAGCAGTAGCGGTAGCGGTAGTAGTAGTAGTAGTAGTAGTAGTAGTAGTAGTAGTAGTAGTAGTAGTAGTAGTAGTAGTAGTAGTAGTAGTAGTAGTCGTGGTGGTGGTGGTGGTAGTAGTAGTAGTAGTGGTGGTAGTAGTAGTAGCAGCAGCAGCAGTAGTAGTAGTGGTAGTAGTAGTGGTAGGAGTAGTACTAGTGGTAGGTAGTCGTAGTAGGAGTGGCAGTGGCAGTGGCACGGGTGACCGTAGTACTTAGTGGTAGGAGTGGCAGTGGCAGTGCCAGGGGTACTCGTAGTAGTAGGAGTAGCAGTACCAGTACAAGCGGCAGTAGAGCAGTTGTCCAGCGCAGCAGGACAAGATGCAGTAGAACTACATGACACGACTATTACATTCTACCTGACCTGTATGAACCCTCATTCCGTGGCAACTGTGATTCTACCTGCTAACACAACAGCACGCACAAATCCGAAGCACAAACAACATGAAACATACAGCAGGCCCGAAAACCCCAGCTAACACACACAAACCACTTTGTCGGGGTCACGGCCCTGAAAGAGCAGCAGGCCCCACAGGTGCATTGCAGTGTGCAGTGGCCGGAGACGTCCGGCAAGAAGGGGGTGCAAAGGGGTAAAGGTCCGAGTCTGGGTTGAACACGTATCTACTTGGGCAAGGTAGATACTAGTTGGGCACATGGACCCTTAGGGATAGTGAGTTGAACCTTAACCCAAAGCCATAAACCCTGAACAACTCGGCTTTTAATATCCAGCTCTGCAGTCCATGATAAATCAATTTAGGTCTCATGGGTTTGGTAGGGCACGGCCTTAGGGTTTTAGGGTTTAGAGTTTCAGAGAGCTGCTGTGGAGTTACTACAGCTCACCTAAACCCCATCCCTGAAGGTAATTCCCTCTAGGCCCTAAACCCTACTGAAGTCTAATATAGGGGCCTTGATACTTAGAACAGTTCTAACAGTGAACCCCCAAAACAGCATGTATAGGTAATTTTTAATTTACACAAAGCTGGTGAAACGGGAAAGCTTGAGCTGGACATGTTGTGGACGTCTCACAAGAACACAACGACGGAGCACAAACTGTGCACGGGCTCCAGGGTTTAGGGTTTACAGTAAACCCCATAAAGTTGGAAACCCCATAGCCTCAGTCCTAGGAAGTAAAGTAGATGGAATCCCAGCACTATTTGTCCTTAACTAGGTTTCCAACTTTTTAGGGTTTGCTGTAGGGTTTAGGGGTTTGGTTGCATGGGCTTCGGGTTAATGGTTTAGGGTCTTTGGTCTACCTTAACCTACGATGGCCTGCTTGTTTATAGGGCCCTGGAAATCTTACACTGCTTTCACCAGACTCCACACAGGAAAGAGCCCCCTATGATGTCTGCAGGATACCGGCTGAGGGCATGGGGCTTCGACTGTCGGGTGCGCAACATAAGAGTCTCAGGTATGCGCAGCAACTGTGTACATGCTCTTGTCCCACCACAGGACACTCTTAACCCTGAAGGGGTGGGGGGTCATTGCTTAAACGAAGGGCATGGGAGTAATTACTTTGCATAGCAGAACTACATATCCATAGGCTCCATAGTAGCTCCTTTTGGGGATTACCTCATAGGATTCTAAACATGACCTCCAAAAAGGGAACTACTATGGAGCCTATGGGTAGGCACTACAAAGGAAAAACTTTCCTGGTTATTCCGCTCAACTCTGAACCAAGGGCCCTCAACGCGCAGAAAGCCCTGCACCGCTAAACCCTAAACCACTTATCCGAAGCCCTAAACTTTGAACAGCCTTAGCCTAAACCCTAAACCCCTAAACTCTATATCCCTAAATCCCTAATTAAACTCGACATCCCTAAATCCCTAAACCCTAAATCCCTAAACCCCGGAACTCTAAATCCCCAATTCCCGAAACTTTAAATCCCTGAATCCCTAATCCCTGCATCCCTAAACCCAGGTGTTTCAACACACGACTATGCAATTCAGCCCGACAACTCCCCGGCTACAGGTGCGATGAAGAGACGAAAGAAAAGCCTGGCTTAGGGTTTAGGGGTTTAGGGGTTTTGGAGGTTTAGGAGTTTAGGGTTTAGGGGTTTGAGTTTGAGAGGTTTAGGGGTTTAAGGTGAACCAGAAATTGAATTTGTTGGAGGTTCATGTGGCTTATAACCCCCAATTAGGGCTTTCATAACCTTACTATGTTCCATGATCCTCCAACTAGGCCTCCTTCAGTCCCTTCACAGGGCTTCGAAAAGGGCGGGCTGTACTGGCTAAGGGTTATTTCTGATGCGGGGTCTTTAGGGTCGTTCGGATCTTCAGCGTTTTGGGGTTTATTTAGAGTCTAGGGTGTATACCAGGTTTAGGCTGATCCTGAAGACACCCTCCCAGACGATTGCGCTCAAGTCTGCACCCTCATAACGTCGGAAACTGAAGACGTTGGCGTGTGGGAAGGACCCCGAGGCTGTGGAACTTCATGAGTGAGCCTCCATCAGCGTCTGCTTGAGCTGCTGCAATCCTTCGTTTGGGGGCTTCTGAGCACAAACAGGTATAGGTTTAGGGTTTAGGGTTAAGGTTTAGGGTTGGCTTCACACTCAGGGCTTAGAGCCGTGACTTAGCAGGTTCATAAGGTGTTCTGCAAGGTTCTCATATGGTTAGCTGTTGTCTGAATAAGGGCCCTGATTGATTTTATCTAGTGGAGTGGTCCTTCCAAAAACTGGATCCTACGGATCGCTGTCTTTGAGAATCTGACTGAGAAGACCTTGAACATAGCATCGCACAATTGACCTTAGGTCTATAAACATGCATATAGGTATGTACATCTGTGTACATATAACTAATGTGTGTATATATATACACACATAAGTATGTATATATATATATATATATATATATATATGTATATGCACGGATGTATGTGTAGACATGCGCGTATACATAATATAGTTGCACACACACACACATACATGCATGCATACATGCATACACACACGCATGTGTATGTGTGTGTATGCTTGTATATATAGACAGACGGATAGGTAGATAGGTAGACAGATATGCATATCTGCATCTGTATCAGCATGGGTATCCGTATGTGTCATCCTTAGCAGGCACGAGCAGGGTTGCTAAACCATCACCTGGGGTCGCCATTTCAATCAAGATCAACCAGCTGGGGAGTTTTATAGTGTAGGTTTCTGGCAATCAAGACCAACGACCTTAGACTTTATCACTCGCACAATGGTGCTGCACAAAAGCTTCTGGTTCAAGATCAGCGGTCTTTGGAACGCTCTTCAAAGACTGCTCGAACGCTCCTGACACAGAAAAGTTCTCCTGAAAGAAACGTGAAGGTTGTCATGGCAGAGCTTTTGGTCAGTTTGATGGCTGGTGTAGTGGGTGAGGGGTTTCAGTTTTCAGCTGCACGGCATGCTTCCAGGATTCAACGGAACATGGATGGCCGGCTGGCAAGATGCAGCCCAAACCCACAAGCCCCAGAAGACCCATACACCCTAGCCGCTTAGGCTCTAGCCCCTAAGCTTAAGACCATAAACCTCCGCCCTAACCTAGAGCCCCAAACGACCAGCTTTCAAGACAAAAGCGACAGAGAAGCTGAAACCCGCCCATGCCCTAAACCCTAAACCCTAAACCCTAAACCCTAAACCCTAAACCCTAAACCCTAGACCTCTGACAAGACCTTACTGCAAAGGACTTCCGGGCCGTTGGGCCTCAAAGCTCTGGTGCTAAGAGAAGGCTGTTTAGGGTGAGTTTAGGGTTGAGTTTAGGGTTTAGGGCTTAGCTTAGGGTTTAGGGTTTAGTTTAGGGTATAGGATTTAGGGTTTAGGGTTTAGATTAGGGTTTAGTTTAGGGTTTAGGGTTTAGTTTAGGGTTTAGGATTTAGGGTTTAGGGTTTAGATTAGGGTTTAGGGTTTAGTTTAGGGTTTAGGGTTTAGATTAGGGTTTAGGGTTTAGGATTTAGGGTTTAGCGTTTAGATTAGGGTTTAGGGTTTAGTTTAGGGTTTAGGGTTTAGTTTAGGGTTTAGGGTTTAGGATTTAGGGTTTTGCGTTTAGATTGGGGTTTAGGGTTTAGTTTAGGGTTTAGGGTTTAGATTAGGGTTTAGGGTTTAGTTTAGGGTTTGGTGTTCAGGGTCAACCAAGAAAGGAACTACAATGGATACTATAGGTACCTTTGTGATAAATGTCTTTCCCCTAAACCCGAAACCCTGAAAAACTTACTCTAAACCCTAAACCCTGAAACACGTGGGTGGCTGTCAAAATCATGGTCCCATTTTCGGTCCCTATTTTACTACGGCACCTATTGTTCACTGTACCCAAAAAGGGACCTGAATTTTGACAACTACCCATGTCTGAACCAGACAAGTGTCTCGAGCCCGTGACCGATGTATTTGCTGAGTGTCCCAGCTTCAGGTCCACCCTGCGTTCGACAACGGGTTTAGGGTTTAGGGTTTAGTCCCACTTGGAGGATCATGGGACTTAGTAAGTAGGGTTATAGGGGTCTCTTTTAAGGGATCTATAGGGGTACTATAAGGGCTTAGGGTTTAGGTCCCGGGCTGTAGTGATGTAGGCTACGTGCAGATTCTGTGCCGATAAACAGACTGACAGGAGGCTTCAACCATCAAGCTTACCTAGTTGTTGCACTCCCTGGTAAAATGCATTAAATTAACGTCTTACCGTAGCAGGATGTACACACCCCAGAAATCTCAAGGTTACCTATTCAGATACCATGATTCGGGCGGTGTGATAGTGTACTGATAGTAGGCCAGAATCTCAGAAGGTGATGTCATGGAAATTAGTTCCTACATCCAAACGAGGCTCAAGGGAGAAAGTTCGCAATGCCCAAGCTGCGCAGTCGAGGCCTGCGGGCACTAATCAGCACTGAACCCTAGACCCTACTCCCTAAACCCTAAGCCCTAAACCCTAATCCCTAAACCCCAAGCCCTAAATCCTAATCCCTAAACCTTAAACCCTAATCCCTAAACCCTAACCCCTAAACCCTAATCCCTAAACCTTAAACCCTAAACCCTAAACCCTAACCCCTAAATCCTAATCCCTAAACCTTAAACCCTAATCCCTAAACCCTAAACCTTTAACCCTAAACCCGCGACGTCTGAGAGCTGACTTGTCGACGTGGTCAGTTTAGTGTTTAGGGTTCAGGGGGTTTAGTGCTTTTAGGGATTTTAGTGTTTAGGGTTCAGGGGGTTTAGTGCTTTTAGGGTTTAGGGTTTATAGGGCCTCTAGGGTTTAGGGTTTAGAGTTTAGGGTTCAGGGGGTTTGCCGTAGAGTGGCGCAGAAGCGGAAGTAGCTTGCGACAGTGTATTGTCGAGTGCGTCGTAATATGACGATTGGCTGTTGGAGCCTGATGGTGGATGGCTCTTTCGTTTAACTCTCCCACCCCACGCCGTCTAAGGCGGCCAAACCACCCGAACCTATTCCTTTTAGGGTTTAGCACCTAAACTCATTCGATGGTTTTCTTTGTTTCTTTAGACTAGGCCCACACAAAGAAAGGAGGGGACCTCGACTTTGCAATTTTGTCCAGGTCTCCCCCTAGGACCGGCCTGGAGGCCCCCAGGTCCCCGAACTCTGCTCGCTGCAGGCCCCAAGCCCCCCCTGGGGGTCCCTTTTTGGAGGGGGGCCCAATGGTTTAGGGTATTTACTCCAACAAAAACCAGCACTGGGGTGCTATCGGGGCAAGCCTATTGGGTCGCTCTGCGCCATCGAGGTCGTTAAGCGCCGCCCACCCACGGAGGTGGGCGGCCTAGGCCTTGAGTTTAAGGCTTTTAGGGTTTAGGGTTCAGGGGGTTGAGGGCTTTTAGGGTTTAGGGTTTGGGGCTTTAGGGTTTAGGGTTCAGGGTTAGGGATTAGGGTTTAGGGTTAGGGTTCAGGGGTTTAGGGCTTTTAGGGTTTGGGGTGTAGGGTTTAGG